>KN805402.1:240275-333086 GCA_000818945.1 Schizochytrium sp. CCTCC M209059
GTGGGTGGGAGGGCGGTTTCTAGGCACCACGTAGGCGGGTCCCTACGAGACTGGCCTCTCACTGCTGTGCTGTACGGCCCGGCCGCCGACTTCAAGGCAGTGCTTACTTTCTGTGAAGCCAACCGAGCTCACAAGGAAGCAGGTCGGGGCAAGGTATGGGAGGGTCGTTCGATTCCTCCTTTGTCGACGTTCGGCAGGGCTCAGAAGCCAGCAAGATGGAGTAGCTGGGGCGCGGTGAAAAAAAAAAGAAAAAGCAAAGAGACTGATGCCCAGCAAGTCAAGTCGAGCCTCACGCACAAGACATGACAAGATATGACAAAACAAGACAAGACGTGCCAACATCACTACGCCTTAGGCTCTAGCCTAGGACCTATCATCATCGTCATCAACACCACCATTATCATCATAGTATGTATGTATACCCAGAGATTGGACTTGGGAGCCCTTCCTAAAAAAAAACTAAGGAGAGACGACATTGGTAATGAGAATCTCGCGAAAGACACTCGGGAGCTTGCCCATGTCCAGCAGGACGTGACCCCGACCCGGAGGTAGCTCACGCTGCAGTCGATGCGCCTCCTCGCCAAAAGACGCAATGAAGAGCGCATGCGCTTCAACATCAGGTGAAGCAATGAGGCGGCGCCCAAGTTCAGAGGCCGCGATACCATAACGACGCAAATTCGCGTCGCTCACAACAATCACCAGCTTCTGGTCCGCATCCTCCTCATCGACCGCCTTGATGGCCGCCTCAGTGCCCTCAAGCGTCATGTCTCCAGACCAGCAAAATTGAGAATGCGCAATCATGTGCTGACACACGCGGAGACGATCCTTGCGTGTTCGTGGAGGGTATTCAAATTTGACGAGCTCGATCGCCTCGCTTTCGCCCGAATGACCCACGATAGAGTACTTGTAGCGATCCGCAAAAGGCTCCAAGGCCTCCATGATCATCACCGCCAGCTCACACTCTCTGCGCAGACGGCCATCCTGCGAGTTAAAGCGGTACATGGATCCACTGCAGTCCAAAAGGAACAAGAGCCGCTTCGGAAGTTCTTGCGCCTCACCCGGCGTAGGGTCGCGCACCCCGCGACGCTTGTAGACTAGACGCTCACCGAGGGCGCAGTCAACGAGCTTTGAGTCGTCGAGCTCGCCAAAAGTCTCATTCTTGAGCCATTCCCGCTCCTGCTTCTTCTTTTCCGCAGCGTCCAGGACCACGCGCAACTGCGAGATTTCCTGCTCCACATTGCTCAGAAACGTCGCGTATTGATCGTGCTCGTCCTCGCTCATTTCAATCTCCTGCAGCCGCTCGGCAAAGGCCTTACGGTTCAACTCTCGCGCCTGCTGTCGCGTTGCCTCGTCAACTTCGGCCTTGGCGGCTTCAGTGACTTGGTGGACCGGGTGACCCTTGTCAAGTCTGTAGGGACCGCCGCGACCTCCAAGTCCAGCCGTGTTACTGCCGCCCGTACCACCAGCCCAAGTGTTTCCGCCAACGTGCGGGGTGTTCTCTGGATCTTCCTTGCCGTGCTTGGGTGACTCCACCTTGGGCGGGTTGGCGGAAAGCCCACCCGCACCACCCTGCACAGAGAGCTCCAAAAGACCGCCCCCTGTGTTGTCGATACTTACGGCCGTCGCACTCGTGGCATTCGAAGGAAGACCATGCATCTCCATCCATTGCGCGAGATCGCGAGTCATGGCATCGTGATCGACCTGATACAGACGCAGGACTGCGTGCGGGCCTTGACGCTGCATGGTAACCAGTTCGCCTTCGTTCGTCTCAGCTAGGGTGACCCAATCAAGCGAGGCGTCCTCGTTACCATTCTCATTCGCAGTTCCGCGCAACTCTACGGGCGTGATCGTCTTGACAAGATTGCGATCCTCATCGACCAGACGAATGACTACTCCATCCTTGGGCGACGACTTGTTGCTACTGTCAGAACGCGAAGAACCTGCTTGCAACACCATGGCGACCTGACTTGTATGGTGCAAGGGCTGAGCAAGGCGCACCTCTTGCTCGAGGTCAAAGTCAACGTCGGCCTGAGTTGGCGTATCGGGCACTTGCTCGCTTGTGAGAGAGTTCGTCTCTTGTCCCTTTATTTTTTTCCCCTTGTTTTTCTTTTTGATTTTCTGCCCCCCGCGTGAAGTGTCCTTCTCCTCGTCGACTGTCGACATTTTCGGAATTGTCAGAAGCCTTGCTGTACGCGCGTCATCGGGGTCCTCGCAAATACGTTGAAGGATCGCAAGGGGGTGGGCCATCGTCGGATGTTGACGAGCCCCATGAATCGCTACTGCGCGATCCGAGTCTACTGTCTCTAGAGACTTCATGACAGCCCCCGCTACGCCAGGAAAGTCGAGCGAATCCAAAGAGGAGAGTGCCTCTTGCAACGACAGTTTGCGCTTGGCAATGGGTTGAAGGTTGTATGCGTAGCCGGCCGGCTGATTGGCGTCTTCAGAGCGTGCAATCCATGCCGCCTCGGGCGTCTTATCATCTGCAGTGAGATCTTCGATTTCGGCGAGCCACAGGTTGCGTGTGCAGAGGACGAGGTTTCGGGCGAGAACTCCATCAGGAAGGTGCACCCGGGACATTGCGGGAAAGCTGCGGTCCGGTATAGACTCGAGGACGTCGATACAGGGTGTCCCCAAGGGCCCACCATCGACGACCAAGAGACCTTGGTGCGCTAATCCGCTCAGCATGCGCGGCTTGAGAGCACGACGTTTTTCCTTGTCTGAGCCGTGATCAAAAAAGCGGCGAAAAAAACCGCCCGAGTGCGCCTCTTCCTCGCCAAAATCGATGGCGCCATGCGCGGTGGAGAAGGGGTTGGGCATCTCTGGCACGTTGAGCACACGGACCTCGCCGCCATTGGGCGACATAAACACGAGAGTCCGGAGGTTGGGGAGAAACATGGCAAGCTCTTCAGAGCCGAAGGCAGCAAGTTCCGGTTTGTTGGCATTGTACGGGAGGACCTCGTCGAGATGGAGCCACGAGCGCGAAGGCGTCTTGCCGTGCGCCTCGGCGGAAGGACCGAGATTCCAGAACGAGTGCACGCCAATGGGGGACTCTGTGAGGACATGGATGCCTCCGGCTGCACAGGCCATGTCCACGGCGCGCTGCCAGCTCGACTGCACGGGAATCTGCCACCGCGTGCGTTCCTCCGTAAAGTGCTGTAAGCGCGCCTGGTCGGGCGCGAAGCGCTCCTTGGTCGCGTTCGGGACCCTGCCCTTGTACAATCTCCCGTCCACCGACACCTTGTCCACGCGACAGGGTCCGGCCCACGCGCTCAGCGCGCGGCGCGCCTGTGTCGCGCCATCGCCGCCGCGCAGTCGCCGTCGCACCCCCAATGCAGCGATCGTCATCCTCACTCACCTTGAGCCTGTTTTGGGGGATTGACCGAGCGAGGTAAGCCGGAAAGAAAAGAAAGAAGGGCATGTCTATACTACTTCTTGACGGTCACGGTCAAGAGCGGACAAGAAGGAAAGCAACAAAGCAGCAGTCAAAAGAGCAACCATAGCGCGAAGTAATCGTTTCAACTTGCTCGTACGATGACAAAAGAAGGGTCTTCCATAATATAGTTATCGTAGCGTTGCGTGTGAGATTTGCCAAGGTCAGAAAATTGTCGAGCTGCGATGTGATGGCGGCGAGAGCAAGGGCTCTGCTCTGTCCAGATTGTCTGTCTCTCAAAACTGTGAGATTTTTTTGGCGGATTGATTGATCCACAGGGTGCCGTCTTTCCCGGCCAATCAACTCCTAAAAAACGTGGCAAACATCATTTCACAGGCAATACGAAGGTCCTCGTGAGTCTAATACTGACTGGGGCCGGAATCTGAAATCGAAGGCGCCTCCGGACCAATCGAGTCGACACCACCGAACTGAGGGTGAAAGGATTCCCGAGATGCAGCCTCGCCTTTTGCAGATTGCAGCACGGGACCATCGAGTGAGGCCGCCGACTCTGAGGCAAATGGAACATGCTGTGCCTGGCGCGCACGGGGCGGAGACGTTGGCGGCGCGGGCCCGCGCTCCCCAAATTTGAGATGAGAAAAATGATCAAAGACGGCTTGCGTACGCGGGAAAAAGGTGTGATCCACATACTGAACGCAGCTGTAGCACCAAATGGAGAGATCTTGTAAACTAAGACAAACCGCATGGCCCGTATTCTGATGATGCTCGAGCATGTGGCGTGAGTTGTAGCGTCCACAGAATACGCCAGCGCAATCAAGACAGACCCAATTCTCTTGCGAGGCAGCGGCGGAAGGCAAGACGCCCATGGCCGCGCACGTTGCGCACTGCGCGTTAATGTCCTGCACATGATCGCTCGACTGGGTAATGCTACTGGTGTGTGAACACATGAGCTCTCCCATGGGGCCGAGATTTTCCCAAAACAAGAACGCCTCTTCGCCTTCCGCGGGACCCTGTTTATCACTCTGTACAATGGCATTTTGTGGCTCTTCACGAAACTTGAGTCTGTGCATGCGAGCGAAAAAGGCATAGAGCGGCGGGAAAACGTCGTGATCGAGGTACATATCGCAGGCATAGCACCAGACCGAGAGATCGAGCAAGGACATGCTCACACAGTGTCCACTGTCGACGTGGTGCTGAAGCATGTGCTTGTTTGCGAATCTGCCACAAAAGAACTCATGACAGACCAGACAGAACCAGTTTTCTTCCCTGGTTTGACATGTGCTACAGACGACCGTGTCGAGATCGACGGCAAAGTCATCCGGAATCGGACGCACCGTGACGCGGTGCTGGCATTCGCGAGTTTGAAAGAGAAAATTGTTGGCGTCGAAAATGCGTACTTTGGTCCCCTCACATGTCGCAACGAGCTTGCTTACATTTGGTGCGCGATGAGCCGCAGAGTCGATGGCGTTTAGGCCTTGCATCTCGCCTGCGGACGGCGTCGTCAGCGACTCAAGCGTGGCATACATGCTTGAACTGCGCTCAAAAGACGGTGCTTCCGCTTTTCGCGGGGACGATGGCCCAGGTTCTCCCGCCCACGCGTTCGTTGATGTCGATAATGCTGACGAAGACGCAGACGAAGACGACGATGATGATCCAGCGACACCGGTGAATTCGGGCGAGTACGCCGTGATCGGCGTAGGCGGCGACAGCGCTAGAGAGCCCCCTCTCTCGCCTGTCGCCGCCCTGCGTTTGCTCGCGGGCACGTCCGTCTGTATTCGTCCATCGTGCGTGTCATTCTGGCTCTGTGACCTTCCCTCTTGCGAGGCGCGCGGGGCAGGAGCAGGAAGGGGCGCTGTGGCCGTTGCGGGTGCGCTCTCCTCGGCGTCTGGTCCCGTCCATGCAGCCTCGCCCCCGGCCAGCGGGGGCGACGCCTCGCTCGAGTACGTAAAACTCTCCATGGCAGAAGCGTTCTGCTTGCGCCCGTGCGTGCCTACAGGTCATTATAATGAGTGGGGGGAGGGAGATTTTCATGATACTACTATACCAGAAGTGAATTCTTTTCCATACCTTCTCTTGCCTTGCCGCCGTGACGGAAAGAAAGCTAAAGAAAGCGCAAGCGGGAGATCATCATCGATAAAGCGATCGCGAAAGTCTTGTGACTGTGCAGGTGGTCCTAGGTCGGTGCAGAATGGTCCTTTACTGGTTCTGGCTGAGGCAGTGGCTGGCTGCGTCATCTCGAACTATGATTGTTCGTTCATATTACTGGCGTTACAATATACTACGGCTACGTTCATCTTTCGTTGACGAGCATGGGCCGCGAGATTGCTCCATAAAGCTAGAAAATGCGCAACAACAAAAGCTGTATGTTCTTCTCCGCGAGGGTGATGTCGAGGAAAATCGACTTATTGCAAAAAAACCTACGTGGACTCTTTCCCAAGAGACAATGTCGAGATTCCTTCATAAAGCAAAGTCATCTCTTCGATCTTTATCTGCTGCAAGTTCCGCACACGATTTGCTGATCACTAGGGAAAGAAAAGTTGAGCAGCGAGTTTGTTTTCGAAAAAAGTCAAATCACAGCATGTCATCCCAGAGCGGTGGGACGGGGAGGTCATCTCTTTATCAGGCATCATCCCCATATGAAAAGAGCAGGCTCGTACACACAGTCACGCATCATCTGTAAGCCTAGGTGATAGCCATTCGCTCTTGCTTGCCTGGTGAGCTCTTCATTCCGTTTTCATTGTCATCATTCCTGTCAGCCAGCAGCCAGCAGGACTTACATCTCTCGCATCGTAACGCCGTTGCAGCCTCGGTTCACCTTCGCTCCCTCCGCCACTCCGTAGCGCCTCCAGACGCCGCGCCGGGCTGGCTTGGCTGCCTCAACGGCGGCGAGGGGAAAAAAAAAGAAACTTGGTGTTGCCCGTGGTCGGCAAGTGGGCCAAGGCGAATTGTCTACTTGCGCGCGCGATGGCGGACTTGCAGCGAGGGCCCCCTCGCGGCGCGCGGCCAAGTGCGCTATCCGGCGCCGCAAGTGGACAACCCGGAAAGCGCGACTTGTGCGGAACGCAGTTTTCGCGAGGATTCTTTTTTCCCGCCTCTTTCATTTTCTCCTTCAAATTCAAATCAGCGACCCGCCACGCGAGGCGACGCGACGCGACGCGAGGCGACGCGACGCGAGGCGCGGCGCGGCGCGGCGACCCGAGGCGCGGCGAGGCGAGGCGCGGCGACGCGACGTGACGCGCGGCGCGGCGAAACCGCGCCCCGCGCGCTGCCGCGAGCCCGCGCGGTGTCCGGCCTGCATTTATTTGTTCCTTCCCTCCTTCCCTCCCTGTCCGCGACCCGCCGCAACGCCTCGCGGCGCATCCAGCCCGCCCCTGCATCCCGCGCGGCGCGCCGGCGCAGCTACGCACGCGAAGGCGGGCGGCGCGGAGGACACGCCGCGGCGCGCGAGGAGCGCCGGCCGAGGCAGGTAGGCAGGCAGGCCAGCCAGCCTAGCCCAAGCCACGCCAAGCTAAGCTAAGCCGAGCCGAGCGAGGAAGGAGGGGAAAGTTTCCTCATCCTATCGTGCCGCGCGCTCTCTCTCTCTCTCTCTCACACCCGGCTGTCGTAACCCTCGCCACGGCGTGACTCGATCCGCGTCCGACTTGTCGTCGTTGTTGTTGTTGTTGTGCCCCGCGTTCTTCCTCTCGCGCTCGCGCCTAGAGCCAAGGCCGTAGCGCGGCCCAGGGCTGAGCCGAGCGCAGTCGCGCCGCGCGAGTAAGTGAGTGAGCGAGCGAGTGGCGGGTCCGCCGGTTTGGGACCGCAGAGGGCGAAAAGCGAAAAAGGGTTGCGCAGACAGCAGCGGCCCCGTATGCGGGACGAAGGAAGGATGCGCGGGCTGCGGCGGGGCGCGCGCGCGGCGATGGAGGAGCGCGCGGCCGCGGCGGTGCTGGGCAACCTGAAGGACAAGGAGGGTGAAGCCGACGAGGAGGCTGAGCGCCAGGAGGACCGCGAGACGACCAAGGCCGGCGGGAAACGCACCGCTGCGGACAAGGACAAGGAGGACGGCCAGAACGCCGCCTCTGGTGCTGCTACTGCTGCTACTGCTGCTGTTGCTGCCGGAACGACCAGTGCTACTGCTGAGGAAAACGAGGAGGGGGCGCAGGATGGTAACAAGGAAATGAAGAAAAACGAGGATGTAAACGAAGAAGAAAAAGAAGAAGAAGAGAAGGCCGGGCAGCCCGCGGCCAAGAGACAGCGTAAAGAGGATACAGCAGACGTGGTGGATACTGATGACGTCGCGATGGGCGTCGCCCAAGTCTCGACAAACGAGAAAGAGGGCGAGCCAGAACCGAGCGCAACGCACGACAACAAAGTATCCTCGAGCGCCCAGAACCCAAGTGATTCATCATCACAGAGTCAGAATCCCGAGCGCGCCAATGACAACGGCAGCGGAGAAGGGACCGAAGACAATGCTGCCGTTGCTGCTGCTGATGCTGACGCTACCGCAACCCAAGGTGGTTTGGCCGACAAGGACGAAAACGATGCTTCTTCCAGTACCAGCAGCAAGATTCTCGCCAAGCCTCTTAATACCAGCAGCACTAGCAGCAGCGGTGGCGTCAATGGTCCCGGGGATGGGAATGACACCATTGGCAGCGGCAGCAAAGGAGGGCCACTCGGGGCAGAGGACCGGGACAAGGCCGGTAATTCCACAAAGGATAAACGTCCTCCGCCAGAAGCTCTTGGCCTCGACGAGCATATTGACCTTTATACCTCCATCAGCGAGGAACTTTGGACAAACATCAGACAAGAGCGCGACTGGAATCAATTGTACGAGAAACTGAACCAAAAATACGATTGGATGTCCCGATCCTTTGCATCCGTCAGCCTCTTCAAGCAGCGCTGCAAGCTGCTCATGGAGGAACGCAGAAAGCGCCAGCATGTGGCGACCTGGAAGAATATGAAGTCCGCACTTACTGGCCCCGCCATCACCGTTATTCTTGAAAAACGTCTCAAGCTCCTCAACGTGCCGCCATCCGAGGTCTCCTGGGACTTTAGCATGCTTGGAGACTACTTTGCTCAGCGCATTCAGCGCTCCGATCGATCCCCTGGATCCATTCTTGATTGGCCGCAGGGGCCCAAGAACTCGATGATTTCCAAGCTCATGGCCTTGCACAAATACTACGGCTACGGGAGCTTCTACCAGGTCCATGAACATGTTGACCAGCTTGTACAGGCCTGCGAGGTCGAGCTCGCCATTCTCAGCACCTGTGATTGTGTCGGATGCTCCCGTTGGAAACTCACGCAATACCGCGTCAATACACAGGCCTTTGAACTTCGTCTCCGTTGGACGCGCAAGCGCGCCGAAATCATGCGCGACCTTCTCGAATTGCACCGCCAACACCCCCACGTAGATCAGGAGGGCGAGTTTGCCACTCTCGTCAAAGAAAAGATTCCCGTCTTTGAAAACTGGCGCAACAAAGACATTAACCTGTTTCTTCACGCAGCCCACTCTTCACGCAAATGTAACGCCTGCGAACCCGGTTCCCGCCCCAAGAGGCCATACCGGAACCGCAAATTCGTCGCCCTCCAGGCCGCAGAGGAACGCCACGCTGTGGCCGAGGCGAACTTCAACCTCGCCGAGCAGGTAGCCTCCTCCCCAGCAGCCATCAGCGAGGCCCGGCGCAATTTGCAGCTCGCCGAGGAGGGTGCCAAGGTTGCGCTCAAAGCTGTCGCTCCGGTGATTGAGCGCGGCGCGCAAGGCCAGGACGCCGCCAACGTCGCTGCTGCCGTCGCGGCTGCTGCGGGCGTTTCTTATTCTTTTCAAAACTTGGGCTCTGCCGGAAAACTCTCCCCGCGGTTTCCCTTTTACAACTCGCTGCCTGCTACGGCCTCGGGTTCCCTTCTCGCAGCCTCGCCTCTGGCTGGTTCGTCAGCCGCCTCGTTGCAGACGTCCCCCAAAGATGGCGCCCCTATGGTTCCGGCGGCCGACGCCTCCGCTACGGCCGCTGCTGCGGCTGCGACCGCGGCTGCTGCTGCCATTGTGGAGCAAAAAGATGAGGAAAAGTCCAAAGACGGGTCAACCCCTGTCCCTGACCTCGCGCATGAGAGCTCGCTTGGGCCAGCGTCGGATAACGTCGGTGATGGGGACGCCCCAATGGAGACCTCCGAGCCAAGAGCATCTCGATCTCGGACATCATCGAAATCTGACCCCAAAAATTAGAGACAGAAAGCCAGCCAGCCAGCCTTTTCAAGTTCGAAAATAAAAACAAAGTACGTACAATGGTTCTTGCAAAGTAATAGATTTGCAGTACGGCATCCTACACTCTTGCGAGTCAAGACTCTTGCAGCCAAAAGACTACACATCAGGCACAATTGATGCTATCTCACGCTGCCGCCCGCATCAGGGTCTCTGGCACAGACGTATTTGAGCGCGATGCGACGCGTTCGAACGCGAATTTCCAAGTCGCGCTCCGCGGTGCGCTGCGAGCGCTTAAAAATGACCTCTGCCCTCGTCACTTGCGAGCGAGCGTACCGCACAGCGCTCTCGCAGGCATCCCAGGCATCGTGCGCTTGCACCGCTGCTTGTGAGCTCAACGCGTCGCGCCCAAGCACCTGCAAGACCATGGCGCTCGCATTTGGCAAGTGGCTCACTTCATTTGCCCGCAACTCCGCACAATCGAGAGCGGCGTCCGCCCCTTCAAGAGCTTGCATCCACATGGCAGACAAATCTTCGGAACTCGATTCCAAACTCTCATTCGCGACGCCTGACTCCATTTGCGTGACGCGGAGCTCAACTTCTGCCCGAAGCGCTCGCCAGCGCGCTCTTTCCAGAGCACAGCGCTCCTTCAGGTCCAAGACGCTTGGGAGCCGCAGTTTCTGCACTTCCCTTCTGGCGCGCCGCGCCGCTTCCGTGTGAATACGCCACGGATCCATGAACATGGCGCCCTGCTGATTTGCATTCTTCCGCAGTGCAGCGACTCCTAGCATAGGCCGCGACGCATTTGAGCTGGGCGCCAAAGGTGCTCTTCGAAAGCTGGACGTCAGAGGAGATCCCAGATCATTATGGCTGCTCTCTTCGATCTTGAAGTCATCTTCGTCTTCATCTTCGCCTTCGTCTTGGTCTCGGCACAGGTGGCGATCAGTGAACATGAGACGTTGCAACTTGGCACCCTCGGCGAGGGTGAGCTCGATCTGCTCAGCGGCTGTGCCAGGGTCGTCGCGCTCCACGGAAGCTTCGAATAAGGTAAAACAATACGCCACATGTGCGGTCTGCGCCATTGCGTCCGTCGAAAGCGTCTCACAAAGACCGTTGGCTTCGAGCTCGCCGATGGTGGCCACGAGACGCCGAAGTGGCTCAAGACGTTCAGTGCCTTTGGCGCGTACCTCGCGGAGCTCGGCGGCGCGCGCCTCCGATTCGGCTGCTTCGAGGCGTTGTAGAGCCGCCACACGCATGTCACGCTCCGCTTCGAGTCTTGTAGACTCCTCAATGTAGGCGGTTTGCGTCGCAATCGTAGACTCGATCTGACCAAGCGCAAATGCGGCCCGCTCGCGTGCTTCCAGCACCACCTGCACCGGGTCTGTTTTGACGAAGAGCAGAACTTCGATCGGATCATCATCATCATCATCATTCTCATCCGCCGTGCCCGAGCCTAGTTGTCCCGCAGTTGCGCGATATATCGCGTCCAAAGATTGTGCATCCGCCTCAGTCGCCGTCAAGAAATCGATGCCTTTGCTAAAAGAATGGAGCGCTTCAGCTGCGTCTTGTAGACTCTTCTTGACCGGCATGTGAAGATTCTCACGTCGTAGCGGTTCTGCAAGGGAGGCTGCACGCTCCCAGCGACGATTTTGGTCCCCTAGATCAGTCTTTAGCTCATTCAAGAGCTCTACTTCCTCGCCGCGTCGCTCAATTAGCGTCGAAAGCGCCAGCTCGGCGCTTGCGCAGCACTTGCTTGCCCGAGTGGCTGCAGCTTTGACAGCGCGACTCAGATTTTCCTCCTCGTCCTCGGCCTCACAGGCGCGTCGACACTGCAAGGCGCTTAACTTTCGTCGGAGGCGATCAAGCGCTGCATGTGTTTCCACAAGACCTTCGTGAGTTTGTTTGGCGAGACTGCACACCTCAGCACCGCACCAAGTCGCCTTGCAAAGACTTCTCAGGGACCTTGTTTCAAAAACTGGGTGTTGCATAATTCGGGCCTCGAGCCGCCCCACCTGACCACTCACACGTTCCGCGACGCCATGAGCTTGCCTCACCTCTTCCCGAAGACTCTCAATGAGCTCGCGCTCCTCCTCGACCAGCTTTGCACATGCTTCAACCAGGTCGACAGCAAGATCGACCTTTTCAGGAAGCATCTTCAGCTCCGAACGGGACGGGAGGCCGCCGTCTGGTCCAAAGTCCAGCACGCGTTGTACTTGATGCACATGTGTCTCAACGCTACGGATTGCATCCCTTACTTTGAAGCGCTTTTCAAGGTGATGTCTCGAGATGAGCACGCGGGTTGCCTTGAGCACTTCCAGCGCGGGGACAAGCTTCTCGTACGCTGCTTCCTGGCCCTCTCTTGCACGGTCCAGACGTGCACGGACCTTTGCCATCTCATGTGCGTACCTTTCCGATGCGCCCGATAGGAGACTCGCTGTTTCGCGCATGCTTTCAGAGATTTTCTCTAGATTGGCTGTGGTAAGTTGAAGAGAGCTGGCGCACGCGAGCGCCTTTTGCGCTGTTGTTTGCGTCGCAATAAGTTGCTCTCGAGCGTTTCGAACACGATCATTTCCAAAGAGAACGTTTGCGTCCTTGGGTCGGAGCTGTTCCTCTTGTTTAGCCTCGAGCGTGTTACGCTGATGAACAGACTCTCTCAACTCGTCCCGAAGGTCCGCCACACACGCCTCGTACACGGAAAGTCGTCTTGCAGCATCAGCAACAGTGTCTTCAAGGTCTGAAATGGCTGCAGTTGCGTGCACGAGCGCAATGTCGACCTCCTCAACATTGACCAGGCCTTGCTCAAATACAAAGGTGGTGCGACTCCTGTCCTCATCACAATCGCTTTCGCATTCACTTTCACTCTCGCTATCACTGCCATCGCTGGACGTTTCATCAAATGTTGTTGCTCTCGCTCGTTTTAATGCGTCGTCAATTCCTTCAAGAAGTCCGGGACGCTTGAGCGCGGCGCAGACCTGCGCAAAGGCATTGCGTGCCCGGAGACTGCATTCCTGCACTTCGGGAAGGCCATGGGTCTGAGGAGCGATACCGTGACTGTGCAAAGCTGCAACAAGGTCCCGGCGAGTAGACAGCGCTGCCTTGAGCAACCGTTCGAGATTTGCCTCAATCTCTTGTTTCTTCGCCAGCGCCTTGGCAAGATCAATCTCTTGAGCATCGATTGTCACATCAAGAGCGTCGATCAGGTTCGAAGCGTGATCGAGTGCAAACTCGGACACGGCCCTTGCAGCCTCCCTTAGATCGCTTAGCGCACTTTGTTGGGCCTGCGCGTGCCCAGGGCAGAAGCCATCGACGAGGGTGCAGGCGGTGTTCGATTCGAGCTGCGGTGGCCTGACGAAGGTCAGCGCTGACCTGGCGTCCTCCTCATTCCCGAGAAAGTCTTGCATGCGGGTGTCGAGGACTTCTAGCGTGGTTGCGAGACGCCCTTGAGCCTTTTGCAGTTGTTCCAAAGCCGACTCCGCTTGATCTGTCGCTTTTCGCGCGGTATTGACACCCTTGTCGAGTTGCTCGAGCGAGGCGTCCGCGGCAGGGAGATCCGCCTGACTCGAGACGAGCTCAAGCGAGACCTTTTCGCAGGCAGAGGCAGCGTCAAGAGAGACTGTGAGATCAGCGGTGCCAATGTAAAGGCCTCCAGGGGCAAGGCGCAAAGCATCTTGACGAGAAACCAGAGCAGCCAAGGCGTCTCGCAGTGATGCAAGGCGGGCCGTTCGCGCAAACCACACGCGTTTGGCTTCAAGGGCACGAATCTGAGCTGCGAGCGCAACACGTGCGCAATGTCCGCGAAAATGAGCTTGTGTCCAAATGGCAAGACGTCGCTTTGCCTTGAAGCGCTGCACGTGAAGGTATTGCCGCACGATGCTTTGCAGCGAAATGACCTGCTCCGTGACGTGCTGTTGAATGACGCTATCCACTTCGTGCAAAACATTGGCGCGAAGGAAAACCTTTGTTTGACCAAAGGCGACGCCATCGGCCCAGTTTGCAATGGGACCCGAGGCAAAGAGCTCTTCGACCAGGCCTCGCCATAATCCATCCCCAACACGAGCATTGCGAGGCAACAGTGCCCTGCAGCGAAGACAAAAGTCCTTGTAGCCCAGCCGATTTGGAAAGCCCGCACGCCGCATTTCAAGAGCGGCAATAACGCCTGCATTTTTCAACTGCCGGAGCACCTCAATGCGATCGACTTTGCCGCTGACGAGATCGTTGTTGGTCTTGATGCAGCGAACAAAAATTGGATTGGTCTTGCGAATCTCTTCGGTAAGCACGTTGACCTGCGCTGCAAATGCCTTGGCCACA
Organism: Schizochytrium sp. CCTCC M209059; assembly: GCA_000818945.1. Taxonomy (NCBI): domain Eukaryota; class Bigyra; order Thraustochytrida; family Thraustochytriidae; genus Schizochytrium; species Schizochytrium sp. CCTCC M209059. The sequence continues at coordinate 254,147 of KN805402.1, forward strand.
GTCTCTTGCAGCTTGCTGGTGGCAGGTCCGCGGCTGGAGACGTTAGAGCTATCCTTTGCTTCCGCCTCTGCTCTTGCTTGACCAGGAAAGAGCTGGCCGACCAGCGGGGCCGTGGACGCAGCGAGAATGGTCTCCACATGCGGGTAGAGGGTGTCACGGTTCTTTTTGATAAAGTCGGCGCACGTATATACGATTTCGCCGGCGAAATGCACGATGGCAAAATTAGTCTCGGAAGTTCCTTTGCGGCGAGACCCTGGCCCGCAAACCCCAAAGTGCGGGTGAGACCTATACTGCTGGGAAATTTGGCCGGCAAGACTGAGGTCCGAGCCGGCACTCATACGCAAGCACTCGTCGTGCATGAGCTTGAAAATACCATTGACGAGGGAAATGCATTTTTCGTTGTTTGGAATTTCGGTGCGCGAAAAGGGGACGCCTTCCGCCTTGTACATGGTTTCTTCGGCGCGAAAAACTTGTTCATTGAAAAGACTCTGCAGCTTTTCATTGGCGTAATTGATGAGGAGCTGCTCGAAGCCGTTCTCGCGAAAGGACTCGAAACCATAAATGTCGAGAATCCCAATCGCGGTCTGCAACGAGGTCTGCACATTTTTTTGCAGACTCGAATTGACGCACTCGACGATATGAGTGAAAAGCTGCGAGTAAATGGACTTGGCCAGCGCGTCGCGAAGATCTGCGGCCTTGCGGTTGTCCAATGGCGACTCAATGGCCTTGCCGTTGACCTTGATATACTTTACGGTCAGGGCGTGTGCTAGTCTATTTGCATCGCAGCCAAGGAGGTCGCAGGCGTGGCGAAGCGCAGATCGATTCGTCGTGTCATCCCCGGTCTTAGTTTCCTCGATGTCCGCGCCGCCGACAGCAACTTGAGCAGTCTCTGACGAGTCCTCTGAGGCAACTGAGACGGACCTTGGTTTCAACCCTGACGATGCGCCGGCGATCCCGCTCGGGTCGGTCTTGCCAAATTGAACGTTGCCGAGATGAAGAATTGCGGCGACAATGCGGAAGATAGCGTCCATTTCCTGCTCAGGAACGTCGATAGCTTTCATGGCATCAAGAGTGGAGAGAAACTCAGTGGCGTCGTCGAGATGTGGAACGTCGACGCAGCCGCTCTGATTTAGGTATCGAAAGACCTGCATATCCTGGCCGAGCCCGAGGGCGTGAGCGCGTTTCGGGTCGGCGCCTCTGCAGAGCTGGTAAAAGATGTGATAGTTTCGCTCGCCCTTGTTCTGTCGCACCGTGCGACTTTTTTCAAGAAGGTAATTTGAAACATGAGCGCCCTGAATGGATTTCTCACGGAAGCCGAGCTGGATAAATTTCCCAAAGCGACTCGAATTACGATTGCGGAGCGTCTTGGCATTGCCAAAGGCCTCGAGAAGTGGATTCGACTTCATGATACGCTCGGCGATCCCAAGATTGGCGGCGTCCGTGTAGTTGTGCGAGAGGAACTCGAGCATGAGCTTGGTTGTCTCTGTCTTGCCCGCTCCACTTTCGCCACAAATAATGAGCGACTGGCTTGCACCCGAGGAGACAAGGGCAGTGTATGCCTTTTGAGCCTCTGCAAAGCAATGTGGCGGAAGCTCATCGAGTCCTCGTTCAGTTAAGCAATAGGTAGCCATGGCGTCTTGACCATAAATTGGCAACCAATCGAATGGATTCATAGCAACTAGAATGGGGCCAGTTCGCGTGTAAATTTTCTGTTCTGCAAATCTCGCACTAACGTTGTGGAGGACGCATGCCTCATTAAGGTGCGTAAGATCGTCCATGTTCTCGAGACCATAACCCTTGCGCCCGAAGTCGCGAGGCACGATTCGTCGGCTCCCTTTTCCTTTGATGCATCGTCCTTGGGCGTCGATTCGGACGTCTTCCACGCGGTCTGCATCATCGAATCTCACGCGCACATGCTCTCCTTCGCGGACCTCTTCGATGACGGCCTGAACCCATGCCTCGTTCTCATCGGAGACCCATACGGCTTGCTTTGCGTGCTGCGCCGCCCAGACCTGGTCCGCGCCGTCCATGGTGCTCGCAAGCCACCCCAACTGCTTCACTTGTGTTTGTCTCTCGCGCGCAGCCTCAGCCTGAGCTGCCGCAGTCTTAGATGCTGGCTGGACCCGGCGTCAAGGCGTCAAGGTGTCAAGCGCTCTCAGGTCTCATCACCAATTCTTTCTTTACTGCCCTCTCGCTCCCTTTGTCCTGTCCTCACAGTCAGGCTCCTCGCGCGCACACCCTGCGTTCGATCGATCGTGCCTTCCTTCCTCTTGCTCTTGCATCCGCTGACGTCCTGAGAACGCTCCCGCGCACTCCCTGAAAGTGCCAAAGCCAGTGCCGCTGCCAGTGCAGAGCGCGACCCTTCCCTGCTCCCTTTCCAAGATCCCTCCAAGTGGAGCGCGCAAAAGCAAGCAGTGCAGTCTGCCGCAGCGACCGCGACAGAAACCTCGCGCTCGGACGCCGAGATACGCCGAGAGGCGAGTCGAGTCGAGTCGAGTCGAGGCGAGGCGAGTCGAGTCGAGTCTCCATCATCGCGCTCACCGGATCTATTCGTCTTGAATCTGTGGGCCTCTTTCGCATGCACGCGCTGCGCGGTCTCGAGGAGAGGCGCCGCCGAGGACGCACGCGGAAGGAGAATGGAGGAGGAGGAGCCGAGGCGGCGTGAGGCGAAGCGCTCCGACGTGCGCCTGTCGCGGCGGAGAGCCGTCTCTGCTGCTTGCGCAGAGCTTCCGCCGCTGCCGCTAGAAGACGCGGGGCGAATGATTGTCGGGGTCCGCGGCGCAATCTCGGGCGAGCCGCGGACTCATGGCAGCAGGTCCCTCGGGGCCCGGGTCTGCGCGTGGCGCCAGGATCGGCGCCGAGGCCGTCGAGGCGGGAGGGCGCGGAGAAGCTTCCCGCGGCAGCGTTCGGCGCCGGCGCGAAGTAAAATCACGAGCAACGGCATCCCGGGCACGAATGAGAAAAGAGAAAATAGACCTAGCCTAGTACGTACTAACAAGCCTGAGGGCAGGCAAGACGAAGGGAGGTGCGTTTTTCCTGGTTGACGACCGCGCTAGATTCGCGTGGTAAGAGCCCTCGCGGTCTGGCGACAGCAGCAGCAGCGACAGACGCAGTCGCAGGTCGAGGCATCCCCGACGGTGCTTGCACGGCGTCGCTGCGATCTTTCTTTCTTTGGCTCGCTCGCTCGCTCGCTCGCGGAATCCTTTTCCAGCCGCTGGCTGCGTGTGCACGAGCCTCGCCTTGCCTCCGGAGTCCGGGCCTGTGTAGTATGGATAGGCCTAGCACAAAAGGGGGACGACCAGGAGGAGATCGATCCAAGCTGGCACGCGGCAGAGCAGCAGAGCAGTATCGAGGTCGGGCCCCGGCGCGAGCGAGGCGAGCGAGGCGAGCGAGGAGCGAGCGAGGGCAGGAGCGAAGACGAGAGGAAGTGGACGGGCGAGCGAGCGGTGTGCAAGATGGACATTGAGCGCGTGGACGAGTTGGGCCAGGGCCACCTTCTGGAGGAGTTCGAGGGCGAGGCGCGCGAGGCGCTGCTCGAGCAGCTCGAGCAGCTGGACAAACAGTACCCCGGCGGCCTCGAGGCGTACGTGGACAACGCGCAGACCCTGCTAGCGGCGTCCAAGGCTGGCGACAACCCATACGATGGGTACGTTCCGGCGGTGCCGCTCGGTGAGCGTTTGCAAACGGCAACCTCGCAGTTTGACGAGTGCGAAGAGCTCGGCATGAAGAACGTAGGCAAGACCGGATTCGTCCTGGTAGCCGGCGGTCTCGGTGAGCGGCTCGGATACAATGGAATCAAGGTAGCCCTCCCGCATGAGATCATCACAGGCAAGTGCTTTCTGGAGGTGTATTGCGCATCTATCCTCGCTTTGCAGGAGCGCGCCCGCAGCTTGAGCGGCGATTCGAGCCTGGAGATCCCCTTGGCCATCATGACGAGTGGCGACACACACGAGAAAACTGTCGAGCTCCTGCACAAGCACGGTAACTTTGGCATGGCGGCAGGCCAAATCACGCTCATGAAGCAGGAAAAGGTCCCGGCCATTGTCGACAACGAGGGCCACTTTGCGCAGGAGGACGATGGTCTCGTCGCCACCAAGCCCCACGGTCACGGCGATGTGCATTCGCTCCTGCACAGCACCGGCACCTTGGATGACTGGAATGAAAGGGGTATTGAGTGGGTGGTCTTTTTCCAGGACACCAACGGCATCGTCTTCCGTGCTCTGCCCTCGGCGATTGGCGTTTCCGCCATGCATAACTTTGATGTCAACAGTCTCACGGTCCCGCGGCGACCGGGTGAGGCCGTAGGTGGCATTTGCCAGCTCGACAATGAGGAAACGGGCAAGAGCCTAACGATTAATGTCGAGTACAACCAGCTCGATCCCCTGTTGCGCGCGACGACGAGTCCGGAAGGTGACGTTGCCGACGAAACGGGCTACTCGCCGTACCCGGGCAACATCAATGTGCTCATCTTTCGCTGCGAGAGCTACCATCGCGTGCTGACCGAGACGGGCGGCGCCATCCCTGAATTCGTCAACCCCAAGTATGCCGATGAGGAGAAGACCAAGTTCAAGAAACCGACCCGACTGGAGTGCATGATGCAGGACTACCCGAAGCTTCTTGCCGACGATCCCGACGCAAAGGTTGGTTTTACGCAGATGGAGCGCTCGATTTGCTTTTCTGCCGTCAAGAACAACCCGGCAGATGCGCTCGGCAAGCTCAAGAGCTCCGGGTTTGCGGAATCCGCCTCGTCGGGCGAGTCTGACGTTTACGCCGTGGGAAGATTGCTGCTCGCGATGGCAGGTGTGCAGATCAAGACCGCTGATATCCCGAGCACCACTTTTCTTGGTCTTCCCTTTCCACTTGGCGCCAAGGTCGTCCTCTGCCCTTCTTTTGGTACCACGGTCAAGGAGATCCGCGAGCGTTTTGTTTCGCCGGAGAACGTCAAGATTTCGGAGCGTTCCTCCCTTGTCTTGGACGGCGACATCTTCATCGAGAACCTTGATCTCGACGGCGACCTCCGCGTCATTGCGGCACCGGGCGCCAAGATCCACATCAAGAACCTGACTGTGCGCAACGAGGGCGTCGCATTCACTGAGGTGGACCCCGACGACATGTCCGTCGACGAGATTTACCGCATTCGCGGTTACGTCAAGGAGGAGTCCGAAACCATGGTCATTCAGCAGTCCGAGCCGGGCGAGACTGTCATTGACCGCAAGTAAGAGCCGTCCCACCCTCTGACCCACAGGCACCGCGTTTTGAAGTAGCATTATTTCGCACTTTGTCAACGAACGCCCTTGCACACAAAGCAAGAACGAGTGACGTGGCTTCATCTCCTGCGCACATCGTTCGAATTTCTATACTTCCAAAGAACAATAGACGAATTTTTCTTTTCTGTCTTCCATCTGCTGGCTGGCAGTCTGCTTCCTCAATTTTCCCTGGTCACGACCGTGTTCGGGAGGTTGCCTCTTTTTCGTTGTCGTCCTTCTTGTCAGAACACATCGTCCTATCAAATGTTGGTCTCAGAGCACACGAGCCAGTTTATCTGACAAAAGAAAACAGCGGAGAAGGGAATTCAATTCAGAGTTCACACAAAAAGGAGAACAAGTTTATATTTATCCCTTGCTACGACTTCGCGTATACGATCTATTTCTTTGTCTTCTTTCTAAAATCAATCGTCTATCTAGTTGTTGATTTCAGAGTGCACGAGGCGAACAAGCGACAGACAGAGAGAGAAAGGGCGAGAAAAAACAATTGGAAATCTTGTTCAATGGTCAGTTGACCTTCTTCTCCTCGGCAGGCTTGTGCGAGGCCCGAAAGGTGCCGTACGCCTTGTCGAAAAGCATGATGTACTGGCCATAGTTGCACGTAGGAATACAGTGATGCAAGTCGTGCGCCTTGGTGTCAAAGAAGTGGGGGATCTCGAGGTCCATGCGCGTGTGGTTCAACGAGGCCATCACACCTCCCACGAGCACGAAAATTGGGATCGAAAGCACGTGCGGCGTGAAAATTTGAGCTACAACGGCCACGGCCACGAGGTGAAGGTACTCGCCGAGTACAAACTCAATCGGGTGCGTGTTGGATGCGTCGGTGTTGCCGCGCGAAGGGGCGGCCTCTGCGTAAACGAACAACAAATCAAAGGTTTAAAGCAAAAGGCGGACGTAAAGTGTCAGTAAGCTGTATTCGAGACGAACGAAACCAAAACCAAAACCAAAACCAACACCAAAACCAAAACCAAAATTGAACTCGCAACCAGGCATTGAACCGGATCCAGACAACAAAGCAAGCCCAAACCCAAACCCAGTCCAGGATCCGAATCTAGACCAGGTCCGTGCAGTTTGATGTTGTCATTTCCGATGTTGCCAATCATTCAGTCATCACATACGTCGGTGATGGTGCTTGTGCACCCACGGGTAGACTGCCCGAACGTGCAAGAAGGCATGGAAAGGCACGTAAAGGAGATCGTAGACAAGGTAGTAAGCGACGACAGCACCAAGCGTGTTGAGGAGACCAATATCCTCGACTTTCCAGGTAATGTCGCCCGAAGAGAAGGCATACCAGAACATGTGATAGGTCATGAACGGCACGCTCAGCCGGTTAAAGTAAACGAACGCCCAGTCCTTCCAGCCGAGCACCTCGAGACTCTTGCCCGAGTACGGGATACGCTTGCTCGTCGCGCGGTCAAAGGCCTCGAGCACGAAGAAGAGCAGCTCCTGGCCGATGACGACGACCGCCCAGAACGCCGCGAGCTCGCCCCAGGACCATCGTGCCCAGTCGGCCTCGAGCTCGAGGTCGCCCACGCGCAGGGTCGTGTCCGTCGCGTTCATCCTGCTCGCCCTCCGCGCTGCCTGCCCCTCCGCCTGCCTCCTCCCTCCGCGCTGCCAGCCTCTCCGCCCGCCTGCCTCCCTCCGAGTTCCGGCTCTGCTCGCGGCGCCGTCCGGGCCCTCCGAGCTCGCGCGGCCGCTCCGCCGATGATGCGGCGCTGTCTCCCTTCTCCTCTCCCTCCCGCGCCTGCCGTATGCGAGCGCGTGTGTGTGTGCGTGCGTGCGTGTATGCGGAGGTGAATGCGGAATGTGACGCTGCGAACGCATGAGTGCCAGACGGCGACTCGCGCGCGCCGCCGCTGCTAGCGCAAACATCGAGTGCCGCCGCAAGCCTCTCTCTACCAGCCTGCTGACCGACGGGACGTAGGCGGAGAGACTGACGCTGCCACTGGTGGCAGCTGCGGCGACCGTCATCTTCCCGAAGCAAGCAAGTCGTTGTTGGCAAAAGGAAGAAGACGCGCGGAGCGCGAGGAGGAGCGCGGGAGGGGAGTGAGTGTTCACGGAGGTCGAGGCTGCCTCGGCCAACGTAGCTGCAGTGGCGGCTGCCACCACTGATGGATCGATAGATTGTGCGAGCGAGGCTGCGTCGGGAATAACGGCAGCCAGCCAAGCCGGCCATGGCGACCATGGCTGACGAGAATCGTGTCGCCATCCGCCAGGCAAAAGATGAACATTGCTTAGATTGATTAATCCACGTTATGAGTAACTTACGGCGGACGCTGCCTGGATAGCTCGCTCGTTAGCTAGCTGGCTGGGCTAGCGGCCAGATCGCTAATCAGAATCAGCCAGACCGCCCTCGGTAATAAGGAAACGCGCCTCGGCTTCGGGCATGTTGGGTGAGTCGACAAGCTTCGCCACACGTTCGTTGTCGCGCCCCTTGCGAAACATGAGACGCGTGTTCGAGGCATGAGCGACCACATGTCCACCAACGTGCTTCTTCGGGTCAGAGACGTACGTCATCCCGCCAGCAGGATCAGACATGACTCTGTGCGCGCATTGTTATCAATGGATAAACACCACAATGGGTCAGTGTGTGCCGTGCTTTCCGTGAAAAAAGAGAAAAGAAAGAAAAACGTCTCTTGTCGGACGTTGCTGTCGTTCACAAGCAACTTACTGGTTAGAATAGACGACAGCCAGGTTGTGCCGCTCCGCGAGCTTTTTCAGCAGGTTCAAGTGTCGCCCAACGCGTTGCTGACGTTCCGAAAGCTCGCCGCGTCCTGAGTAGTCGGTTCGCCACAGATTCATGAGCGAGTCAATGATGAGTAGCGAAAAGGCAGTATCATCCTCATCGATCTTTGCTTCAATCTGGACAGGAACTTCTTCCTGCTGATCCGTCGTGAAGATACGTGCGTACATGATGTTGTCCAGCACAGTCTCAAAGTCAACGTCAAACCGCCTGCAGATCGGCTCGAGACGATCCGGCCGAAATGCACCTGCAGTCGCGACGGCAATTTAAGTTGAAATGTCATGCAATCTCGTGTCAGCTCCACAAACACCTGCTTTCCCCATCGATCAACGTAACGTACCTTCTGTGTCGACGTAGACCACTTTGCCTGCATTTGGCCCGAGCTGAGCCACGACTGCGAGGGTCATCATCAACTGAGACTTGCCGGTCCTGAACTCTCCGTAGATCTCAGTCGTGCTGCTCGACTCGACGCCACCGCCGAGGATAGCGTCAAGTTCTTTCGACCCAGTTGAGATGTGGAACCGTCTTGCTTGGCTGTTCTGCACTTCACTCGCAGATTGAAATCGTCCGCTGGCGCGGTACGATACTGCGCTCGCGGCTTGGACCAAATTTGCGTACCGAGCATCTGTGATACCGCGAATGTTCAGAATGTCTTTTTTGGTGGCCATTTGAAAACCTTCCACTGTACAAATCCCTGCAGCTTTCAGCTTCGAAAGGTCAGCAGCATTGATGCCATGGTTTTGCAGTTCGTCTGTGAGAAACGCGAGCCTCGTTCGTTCGTTCGTTAGAATGCATCAATTCACAACCATTCGCGTGTTTTCTTCGCTCATGCCCTTACCGATCTTGTTGGCTGCCCGACTGCAGTTTTCCTCGTCCCCGGCCATCACGGCGGCCTCCGCCATGTGAGACTCGAGTTGCGCGGCCATGCTCGTTTCAAATTTCACAAACGTGACAATGCCAAATCTTGCGCAACCAGGACGAAGCCTGCAAACTTTTCCTCTGTGAGTGTGTGTGTGTAAGCGTGTGTGACTTGAATGGCTGACTAGAGCAGCCGAAGCCAAACGAATGCGACTCGTGCGCGCAGCTTGCGGGCACACAAAATGATCTCTCAAGATTCAAATGCCGCGCTCCTCCGCTTCACGAAAACCTTTTCCGTCGTTGTGCAGGTAAAACACTTCCTCGTACGTTCACAGCGAATCGGCGGATAAAGAGTGAGTGCCAGGCGTGGTCTCCTTGCAATTTTCTTCGTCGTGAGCTCTTTTGCGCAGTACTCGAGCGTCGTCGCGCGAAGGACGGTTCTCTCAATGATTTGAATTTCGGATTTGCTGAGATGATCAAATTATTGCTTTTCAAAATAATTCTTTGGCGACGCTAAGTTGCTGAGCTTCTACGACTACTACTACTACTACCATGCATAGGCACTGACTGAAAAGAGCGTCGATGGAGTGCAACGAGGCAAGCGTGAATGATTGAATCATTGGAGAAGGGCAAGACAAGAAATTGGCAGAGCAAAGAATGACCTTAATTACAGATGTTTTTTTTTCGTAATATGTACTTATGCGTCTGCAGCGTACATGTTGATCCCCTTTGGCTTGATGCTGAGACGCTTGATCTGTGATTGAGTCTTGTTCGAGACGATCCGGCGCTGCACAGCGAGGCGAGCGTTGTCGTTGGCAGGATGCAAGAGAGGGAATTGCTTGCTGAGCCCCTGGAGAAAATCGTTCCAGTTTGCCAAGTTATGGATGCGTGCCTTGCGCAGGTTGCCTACCATTTCCGAGGTGGTAGACGCCAAACCGGCGCGATCGCGGCTCTTTCTTCGCTCCGAAATGCTCTCGTCCGGCTGAAAGAGATCGACGGCGTGAAGGTCTCCCGACAAAACAAATGCCAAGATAGACTGCAAATTGCGCACCTCCATTTCCATCTCGCCTGCGTCCGGACCCTGCTCGTCCTCTCGCTGCTGCTGCTTTTTGTTGGCGAGCTGCTTCAATTTCGATTGAGCCCACAAGGTGCGCAAAATAACATCCGCGTCGTGAGGAGTGACCCAGGTTACAGCGGCTGCCTCGAGGGTAGGTCGTGGTAATGGTGGCGGTGGCGCATCTCGCAAGTCATCATCGTCGTCAATTTCATTGACGCGAGACGGTTTGGCCTCGTTTTCGGCGTCGTGGGAGGTCCCTGTCTCGGGTTCCCTGTCTTCACCCGCTTCGCCATCGTCATTCTCGGTTTTATTCTCTGGAGAACGAGCATCGGGGTCGCCAGGGATTTGCCATCCTCGCGACTCAATCCGTGGACGCGCCGAGAGCGGCTCCGCGCAAGTCTGTAACGGGTCATGGCCACACTTGACACACGGTCCTGTCTTTGCCGATGCCCCTGCAACTACTGCTGCTGCTGCTCCTCCTCCTCCTCCCATAGTGGAACCTCGTGATCCGCTTCCAGCCGTCGGTGAGGACGGCGCCGCGCCTGGACTGTTAGAAGATGGCGACGAGGGTCCGCCCGCACTCAGCATTTTCGATTTCTCGCCCGCTCGTCGAGCCACTGCACCAACGCCGCAGGCCTCGTCTTCCTTGGTCCGCATCTGCAAAAGACGTTTCGCCGTGCCAGGGTGAATCAAGCTCATGGCGTCAAAAAGAGCTTGAACACGAACGACTTCCTCCTCGAGCTGCTGCTGCGCAAACTTGCTTCGAATAAGTTCTTCCTTACGATCGGCAATATTCAATTGAAGATTCTCAGCACGATCCTTTTCATTTTGCAAGGCGGTCTCGAGTTCCGCAATGGCTTCCTTTTGCTGATCACTGTTCACCTCCATGGCAAGAAGCATTTTCTTTTGCGTGTCGAGAGCTTTGAAGAGGTCTCCGCGCGTATGCAGACCGCCAATTTTGCCAAAGATCGCTTTGTGTTTCCACACACGAAAGAACTGCGACTGCAAAAGTCGCTTCTTGCGTCGCTTGAAAGCCGAGAGCAAGACGGCTTGGGCTTCGCGCACCTTGCGCGCTCGCTTCGTGTAGACGTACCAAGCGCGAAAGGGAAGTTGGCGCCTTCGGTAGCTAAGGTCGCGCCATTCGTCCACACAGATACGCTTGACTTGCAACTGGAAGCGCGCACGTGTTCGCCAGGCCGCAAAGACCGCCGCTACTTCACGGGTGAGCACGGCGCGCTGCCGATCTCGGATTTGTCGATTCTGCCGCGTAATGAAGCGCCATGCCTGCGTGTACTTTCGAAGAATGAGACGACGGGCAAAGTTCTCGACAACGCGCTCATTATGCTCTACGTCAAAGCGAACGGGGTCCCACACGTAAGCGACCTTGGCTTCGCTCTGACAAATATGCACGAATTCCTGCCAAGCCTGAAAAAATCCTGGAAATCGTCTGACCAAAAAGAAGCGATCGGCGCGCTTCTTGAGTTGGTTTAGGTCAAAGCAGAGCTCTTCCGACCACGTCTTGAAGCAAATTCGCTTCGTGTGAAACGCACGTCGCTTGATAATGTAATCACTGGCCTCGTCACTTAGAAACTTGAGTACATCGGCGCGGCGGATGGCACGTTTGCCATCAGAGGCCTCCATGTGGGCAACGGCTTTGGCGTAGCGTTCCTTGTATGCAGCTTCTACGGCTTTGCGAGAGCGAGTCCCCATGGCTAGACTGAGCCAAGCCTCCATGCAGACACGCAGCAAGTTGAGCTCGATTGATCGTTGCAGATCCTCAGCAGCTTGCAGAATGCGAGACCTCTCAACCCGCGTCGAAATAATGTAAGCGTGCCAGGCGACAAGTGTGCTTTCCTTGGTTTGCTCCTGGCGTCGAACATCGAGCTCGTGCATGCGTGCAACAATTTTACGCCTGCGCCGCATATACTCGTTGACCTTGTCGCGTACAATCGAGGATCCCTGTCGACCGCGCCATCGCCGAAGTGCTTGAATCGCACGTGCATAGCGTATTCGCTGCAGGTAGCCTCGCGCTGCAGCTGCAAGTCGAGTGGCCGCGGCTTGAATTTGTTCTTGACGCAAAATGGCCTCGTGTTCGGTCGTGCTGAGTGCCCGTTCGAGCCGATGAATGGTATCCTGGATGCCGTCCATCACCATGATCATTTCCTCCTTTTCTTCACTTCCTTCCTCGGCGGTCACGGGAAATTCTGGTTCTGCGCGCCCGGCTGTTGAGCCATGTACAGCAGACGCGCATCGTTCGCTCTCAGGAGTCTGGTTGCAAAGAAGCGCGTTACCTTGAGCATTCCGTGCCCGCGCTCGTGCTTGTGACATTTGCTGCAATTCAAGGTGATCGAGTCGCGAGAGTACTCCGAGAAGCTTAGATCTGAGGTCTTCGACAGAGGTTTCTGGCGAAGAGGTTGCGAGGCTTTGCGTTAAGGCCCTGTCTCGCAAGGATGTAGATCGAACGAGACGGTTATTGGTCGAAAAGTCGGCAAGGCTGCCACCATGTTTGCTTCGTAGGCGATCCTCGCCGTCGCCCAAGGCGCCAGCAACAGGGACGCTTCGTGGAAGCTCTCGTCTGCCTCTGAGCGCCTTCTGAGAGGTGGCGTCCCATCTCGGACGATCGGCGAGGCGCTCCGCGTACTCGAGCTCCATGGGTGGCAGGAGATGGAGTTGACGTGGAGATTCTTTGTTGTTTTTGCATTTGCGCATAAGCACCACCTCTTCGAGGGTCTTGCAACTTGGATGAATCGTCGCTCCAGCGGCTGTGACAACTTGGTGCAGGTGCGTTGGTAGATGCAGATTTTTACGAGGAGGTTGTCCACGCCAGCGAGCCGAAGCGCGCTCGTGGCTTCGTCGCCGTCTACCTAGTGGTGTTGTCTCCATCTTTGCCGTTTCCCTTTTCGATGACAATGCGCGTGCGGGTCGGCTATGTCTCAGCGAGCGAGCACGCAAGCACGCAAGCACGCAAGCACGCAAGCACGCAAGCACGCGAGCACGCAAGCACGCAAGCACGCGAGCACGCAAGCAAACGAACGAGTAGATGAGAGACTGCCTTGAATGGAGAATACGCGCGCCGTGCACACGAATGCGCGCTGGCTGCGCGCTGGCTCCGCACGCACGGAAGCAGGCGCAGTTCTCGCTTGCCTACGCCAAATCGCGGCAGCCAAGCCAGCAGACAGGCCGGCGGCCAGGCGAAATGAGCAATGCGAACCGAGCCTCCGCCACTTCTGCCGCTTCTGGCAATTCGACGGGCAGATAGGCAGACAGGCAGACAGAGAGACAGACAGGCAGACAGAAGGATCTAGCAGGTTCCTTTCACCTTTCGTTTGACACTTATACCTGCCACTCACGGCTCAATGTGAGAGAGCACTCAATCTTGCAGCGCGTGCACAATGAGCGCAACGCATTTTTACGTAACGGATCATTGTAGAATTTTTCTTTTTTGTGGTGATTTTTTTAATTCGATTATTTTTGTCTTTTGGTGCATTGAGGTACGCGAGAGTGAGATGGATCAACGTGAAAGAGTAAAGAAGTGGAGTAAAGGATGGTAAATCAGGCAATATCAAAGACCTTCTTGAGCTTGATGACAAGCTCCCAGTCAGGACGCTGAAGGTCGTTCTTGAAGTTCTCCTTGAGCAAGTCGATCGATTTACGCGTGAGCTTTGAGACGAGCGCGTTGGTGTGATCAAAGTGACGACCAAAGGTGACGTATGACTGTGCGCTGGTACCCTGGATCTTGACTGCGACCTTGGTGCCGCGACCCGAGGTCTGCACGGGGGCGCCATCCTTCTCGATGGAGACAATCTTACCAAGCGAAAGCATCTTGGTCTGGCCCGGGTTAGCGTCGTCAGGAATGAGCTTGTCCGGGACCACGAGCGGGGTGCCAACCTTGACAATGCCACTTTCGACTTCGACACCAAAGACGAGCGGGTTGCGCTTCATAAAGACATGTTCGGGGATGATCTTGAGCACGCAAGGGAAGACAGCGTCGGCCTCGATCTCGGTCTTGCGCTCGTTCTTGCACTCCTCGAGATACTTGGTGAAGTGATCAAAGAGATGGTAGATGATATCGGCCGTGAAGATGCGCACGCCGAGATCTTCTGCCATCTCCTGAGCCTCGCGCGTCACCTTGACGTCGAAAGCAAGAATGCAAGCGTACTCCTTTTCGTGCTCGAGCATGATGGACGCGCGGCTGACATCCTTTTTGTGCACGGGACCAATTTGCACCGAGGCGACCGGGATATCGCTGGTACGCAGAAACTCCATGAGAGCCTCGAGCGAACCGAGCGTGGATGCCTGGACGGAAACGCCGCGGCCCGTCACGGAGACGTTGCCCATGATGTCGGCAACGTCAGCCATGACGGCGTCCTTGAGCTCGTCCTCGTCGTCATCATCCGTGAGAAGGAACATGCTGGTGCCGGCGATTGCATCCTCGAGGTTCTGGGCAGCAATCTTGACACCCATGGCCGCGCGAAGCTCCTCGTGGTGCACGAATTCGCCCTTGACGCGCATCTCCTTGGCAGGCTGCGGCGTGAGTAATGCTCGGATCTGTGTGACAATGGGGCCGTTCATGCCTGCCACAACGATGGTGTCGCCACGGCGCAGCTTACCGTTCATGAGCAAGACATCGACCGTGGTGCCCACACCCTCAATCTTCTTCACATCGAGGACAGTGGCCTCCATGATGGGCGAGAACATGAGCTGCTCGACCATGAGACGCTGCGTGAGAGTCAAGAGCACCATGAGGAGATCCGGGATACCCTCACCTGTGTGGGCCGAGGTGGGGACAAGCGAGACGACTTGCTTGAAGCGCTTGTTCTCGTAGTAAAGCTTGGCGTTAAGTCCCTGTTCCATGAGCTGGGTGATGACCTGCTGCGTGCGAGTCTCGAACTCAGAAAAGACATTTTCGGGCTGCTGCGCGAGAGATTCACGGATGGGTGCGCCCGGCAGCGGCTTCCAGCCGTAACACCTGTCCACCTTGTTGATGGCGCAGACAAAGGGAACGCGCTTGGCACGGAGCATCTTGATGGACTCGATCGTCTGCTGCTCGAGGCCGTGCATAATGTCGACAACAAGTACAGCAACGTTGGCGCTTGAACTGCCGCGGTGGCGAAGGTTGGCAAAGGACTCGTGGCCAGGCGTGTCAATCACGAGAAGACCGGGCAGCTTGACATCAATGGACAGATCCTTGTTGAGGCGCTCCGTGATGTTACGCAGGTTGTCCATGGGAAAGTAGGTGGCGCCAATCTGCTGCGTGATACCTCCGGCCTCGCCCTCTTGCACGTTGGTACGGCGGATCTTATCGAGCAGCTTGGTTTTACCGGTATCGACATGGCCCATGACAACGCACACAGGCGAGCGCAGATCATCGGGGCTTCGGTTCTTGAGGGCCTCACGCATGCGCTCCTCGCGACGTTCGCGGGCGGCCTCGATTTCACGCTCTTTTTCCATTTCCTTGAGACGTACACGTTCTGCACCGGTAAGTTTTGAGTTGTCGTCGTCGTCGCTGCTGTAGTCGTCATCGTCGTCGTCGTCGCTGTCGTCGCTGTCGTACGCCTTGGAGGTCGTCGTCTTGGTGGCGCCCCCCTTCTTGCCCTTCTTCTTTTTCTTCTTGTTGTTCTTCTTTTTGCCCTCTACACGGGTTGGGGCAGAGGGTGCGGCCGCAGCGGCCTTGCGAATTTCCTCGGCCTCGTCCTCGACAACTTCGTCATCATCGCCCTGAAGTTTGTTGTCCAGCTGCTCATCTAGAGCGTTCTCCCAGTCGTCGTCGCTGGCATCCCAGTTGTCGAGCAGAGCGTCCTCTTCTGCCTCCTCCTCTTCCTTGTTGTCGTCATCGGCGGCGTCGGCAGTGTCTTCTTTTGCGTCAGCGTCTACTGCTTCTGCTGCTTCTGCTTCTGCTTCGACCTCAGCCTC
Organism: Schizochytrium sp. CCTCC M209059; assembly: GCA_000818945.1. Classification (NCBI taxonomy): domain Eukaryota; class Bigyra; order Thraustochytrida; family Thraustochytriidae; genus Schizochytrium; species Schizochytrium sp. CCTCC M209059. The sequence continues at coordinate 269,982 of KN805402.1, forward strand.
GGCGGCAGGAGAAGGGGCGGCCTCTTTGGGGGCCTCGGCGGCGGCTGTTACGGCGTCGGCCTCGTCGTCCTCGGCATCCTCCTCTTGTTCCTTTTGCTGCTGCTGCTGCTGTTGCTGCTGCTGCTGCTGCTGCTGCTTTTTGTTCTTGCGCTTGCCATAGGTGGGCTTGCTCTGCTTGGCGGGCTCAATGACATTGCCGTCCTCGTCGACCTTGAGGATGCCGGTGTCGATGAGGCGCTGGCGTGCTGCTGCAGCCTTGGCCTCGCGCGCCTTCTCGGCTTTGGTGACGGCCTTGCCCTCTGCGCGGAGACGCTCCTTGCGCTCCTTGTCCTTTTGCTTTTTCTTGTCCTTGCGCTCCTGCTCGAGGCGCTCCTCCTCGGCACGCTTGCGCTCGGCCTCCTCCTCGACGCGCTTGCGCTCGGCCTCCTCCTCGGCGGCCTTTTCGCGCGCGAGCCGCTCCTGCTCGAGCCTCTCGCGCGCGAGCTTGGCCGCGGCCGAGAGCGGCGCGCCGCCCTTGGCGCCCGCCTGCTGCTGCTGCTGCTGCTGCTGCTGCTGCTGCTGCTGCTCGCCGCCGCCGCCGCCGCCCTTCTTCTTCTTCTTCTTGTTGGCCTTCTTCTTCGCGCCGCCGCCGCCCTCGCCGCCGCCGCCCAGCCCCAGCGCCGCCAGGATCTTGGCCTGCTCCTCGTCCACGGCGTCGCCCATCGTGCCGCTCGCCTCGCCTCGCCTCGCCGCGCCGCGCCTCGCCTCGCCTCGCCCCGCCTCGCCGCGCGGATGGATCTGCTGCCTCCGAGCCGCAGCCGCGAATGGAATGGAATGGAATGGAAGCGGATGGAATGGAGTCGAATGGAATGGGATGGAGTGGAATGGGATGAAACAAATGAAATGGAATGGAATGGAGGCCAGGCGCGGGATGCAATGTGAGGAGAGGCTCGATGCTGCACTGTACTTCAGAAATGTGTAGTTTATACCCCGTGGATGGCACAGTGGACAGGTATACGTACATACACAGACACGCAGACAGACGCACAGACAGACGATCTTATCTATCAGCCGGGCGGAGAGTGGAGGGAGGAGGCCTAGCTAGGCTGAGACAAGATACCAGCAAGCAACGAGCGGGCGGCGGGAGGGGACTTATCACAGTGCCAGGGACTGACTGACAGCGTGCAGCACATGGATAGCCCACTTGCGGGGCGCCGATAAAGCACTTGCGGCGAGCGCCCGCGACGAATGGTTGGCTGGTTGGTGGTTGTGGTGGGGCGGGCGGATGCTACTACAGCAGCAGCAGCAGGAGCGGCGAGGGCAGGGCAGGGCGGGGCGCCGTCCCTGGCTGGTTGATGATCAGAGCACGCGGGAGGGGAGGATCGAGAGGAGGGAAAGAGGAACAAGTCGAGGATCAAGACAAGGGGGAAAAGGGGAGGTATATAGAGCCTGACGGAAAATGTGCTTGTACAAGCTGCAGGAGCGACAACCGCTGTAGCAAGTGGGACTCGCTGCCTGACCTAGTAGGGATGTACGTGTGAAAAGGGCGGCAGAAAGCCCGACCCGCCCGCATCCCCGCGCAAACACGCACGCACGTACGCACGCACGAATAAACGAACGCCTTGCGAAGGGAAAGAGAGTCTTGGCACAGCCTGATGTGGGTTGGGGATGGATGTGTCGCATGAGGTCGATGATCATGGACAGGGAAAGGTGCTCTGGCCCCCAGTCCCGTCCGAGGAGAAAAGAAAAAATGGTCGATACGGCCAGAGGCACGGCGGGCAATCCGCGCGCGAGGAGCGAATTTCATCGTCCTCCACGCGCAGGATGCTACTGCTACTGCTACTGCTCCTGCTGCTGCGCTGAGGCGTGCGAGCAGCGAGCTCGCCGTGCCCACAGTCAAATCGACCGCATGAGGGAGTGAGGGGGAATACTTAGCGGTACGGGGCCTCGGCCTCGAGGTTCTGCGCAATGGCAGGCTCCCAGCGATCACCGTTAGCGAGGAGCTTCTCCTTATCGTAGATGAGCTCCTCGTGCGTCTCCGTGGCGAACTCGAAGTTCGGGCCCTCCACAATGGCATCCACGGGGCAGGCCTCCTGGCAGAAGCCACAGTAGATGCACTTGGTCATGTCAATGTCGTAACGCGTCGTACGGCGCGAGCCATCCTCGCGCATTTCAGCATCAATGGTGATGGCCTGGGCAGGGCAGATGGCCTCGCAAAGCTTGCACGCAATGCATCGCTCCTCACCCGACGGGTAGCGGCGGAGAGCATGCCTGTTTTGAAAATGAAATGGAAGAGCGAAGAAGGACCGCCACGGCGCGTCAGTTAGTCATAAAATTCCATGCGAATCGATGTGAGGCCAAAACGATGCCGAGAATGACCTCGTTGATTTGCTTTGTATGTTTGGGACACGTACTCGCCACGGAAACGCGAGGAAATCGCGCCCTTCTCGAATGGGTAGTTAATGGTGACCTTGGGCTTGAAGTAGTTCTCAGTGCCTGTGCGCGCAAAAACAATACAATTCATCAAACGTAAAGAAATAATGACGCGAAAACAAAAAAGAAGCGAAAAGCACAATTGTACAGGGGTTTTCGGTTCGTCCGTCAGTCAAATGGTCTTCTCCAGCGCTCTGGCATTGATGGATTCCGCATGAAGCAGAGCTATGGCGTGTCGGCGACTTACAAATGAGAAGACCGCGGTAGAGCTCCGTCATGAAGAGCGTGCTGCCGGCACGGTCGATCGCCGTCCAGATGGAAGTGTTCTCGTCCGCCTCGGCGTGCTCCTTGACGCTCTTCTCCGTGGCAAAGCCGCGCACGGAGCCAGCCGTGGCGGCGGCCCCGCGCAGGCCAGCGCCCGCCACTGCTGCCCGCACGCCTCCGCGCGCGGCCAGGGTGCGTGCCTGGGCCATCATCATCTCGCTGTGCTGCGCGGCGTCCGCGTTTCCTCTACCGCGCGCGCTACGTGGAGAGCGAGATCGAGAGCGAGAGCGTCTCCGGCTCGCACAGCCGCGTCCTCGGGCAGCCGCCGTCCACGCACGAAGCCCGCGCGCAAGCCTCTCCTGCTGCTCCTCCTCGCCGATCTGGCGCTGGCACCGCGCAGCGCCGCGGGCCTTTTGCCCGCCTTAAACGTTGCCTTGAGATCCCGGGTTTGCCGCGCCTCGCCCCCGTTGGAAATTGACTAAGAGCCCCTACCCTGAGCAGAGACAGACCTCCTTAATGTGGTACCCCGGAGCCGCGGCGGCCGGAATATGGGACCAAAAAGGGACTGTCTCTGTCACAGGGCGTCGCGGAAACTGAGCAAACGGCTGCGAATCTCCAGCTTGCTGCCCAGACCGCTGCCGCTCCCGGGTTTTGACCCGTCTGCACGCCGTGGCCTACGGCCGGCGGCCTGCATCTCGAGGCAGACGCCGGCTCCGAAGATGTGTGCTGTGCGCCGGGGCGTGCATCAACCATGGCAACTGCGCCCGGGCGCCTTCGTCGATGACCGACAGTGAGATCAGCCCAGCCCGCAGCGCCCCGCAGCGCCCCGCAGCGCCGCGGAGGGCGGGCGCTCTCGTCCTTCGAAATGTTCCCGGCCGCGTCATCGACGCGAGCACCGGCGGCCGCAGACCTCGCTCGCAGCGGTGGCGCAGAGCGCGGCGCCGCAGAGCGGAGTCGACGCGGACGAGCGGGTCGAGCACAGCCGCGGCGGGGCGCGGACGAGCAAGCAGGGGCGGCGCTGGAGGCGCGGCGAGACTCGGCTGGCTCCCGCGGAAAGCGTGGCGTTGAGGCTTGCATCAATCAGTCAACCACGAGGATGACGACCAGAGGGACGAAGATGAGGAGGACCAGGACCAGGTCCAGGACACAAACGACGACAGCGATCGTCGCCCTAGAGAAAGACGAAGTGCTCGCGTTTGTAGACGCCAAAGGCCTCGCACGCTTGGCAGCTACATGTCGAGCGCTGTGCAAAGTCGTGGACGCCGCGGTCACCCGCAGACTCGCAAGCGGAAAACTTCAAAGTAGGCCGCGCAAAGGGTCTCGGGCGTCGACGAGGCTACTTGCGCAACGGGAAGCCATAGAGGAATCGCGACGTCCCGCAGGCACGCGAAACCTCGCGGCCGGCGTGCACCATGCCGTCTTCGTGTCACAGAATCCCGCGCCCAATACACCAGACTATCTCCGCGGCATGGGTGACGGAATTTGTGGCCGTCTCGGCGAAGACAATGCCGAGGATAACTCGTGGGTGCCATTGTGGCATCCAACGCCAATTCTCCCCAGTATTCGTCCATCGCACGTGCGCCAAATTTCGTGTGGAGCCTATCATACAGCAATTCTGGAATGGGATGGATCGATTCACATTTTTGGCGTCATCGGAGCGGAAGCACTCGCGGCGCAACGAGCTTCAGTACTCATTTCATCGTCGATCTGGGGAACACCTTCGCGCCCTCGGGTCGAGTACATACCCACGCATCTTGGACACGAGCCGGTGCAAATTAGTTCCGGAACGAATACCCTGGCTTGGACTGATGTGCGTGGAAGGGTTTTTGTGCAAGATTCGCGCGGCCTTTTTCGCGTCAATGGCTTTGGCGAAGATGCCGACCTCGGCCATGCTATTCAAGTGTCCTGTGGAGACTGTCACTTTGCCGTAGTCACCGCGTCGGGTCAATTATACACCTGGGGCGGTGGCGGGCACGGACGTTTAGGTCATGGTGATACACAGGATCGCCACGTCCCTACCCAGGTCAGGGTTCCAGATTCCCTTGAAACCAAGAACGAGCGCGTCCGTGTTGTGGCATGCGAGGCGAGCTATCGACACACGGTGGTCGTCACCTCGGACGGCGACCTCTTGCTCTTCGGGGAGGGTAGCCATGGGCAGTTGGGCCAAACGACGCTCTCTGAACATTTGCGACCTGTGCGGTGCACCGTGGGGGTGTTGGCGTCGACACGTGTGGTGCAAGTTGCTTGTGGAGAGACCTTCACGGCGGCACTTACCGAAATTGGCCAAGTCATTGTGCTGGGTTCCTTGGCAACACAAAACGCCGTGGCTCGCGCACAACATACCGCCTATCGCCTCACTGCGGGGCCGTGCGATTGCGCAGCTGTGCAAATCGCGGCGGGCAAGACAAGTCTTCTCATGCGTCTTGACAATGGTGTCGTCGAAACATGTGGACGTGGTCGTTGCGGCCAGCTTGGCCAGGGAGCAAGTGTGACATTGGCGCTGCATGCCGGCGCCCCACATTTGCGGCCATTCTCCTCGTTCTGGTACCAGCTTGCCACCGGCAAAGAATTCAGATTCGCTGCAGATCTCGGCCATGCGTTCGCCCGTGGCATCATTCTCGTTCTCAATGCGTTGGGTGGCCACACCCTAGCTGCCGTTTTTTCCACGGCGGTAAAGGTGAATAAATTCTCTTCAGGGGTCCACGGTCCTCATCACGTGCCCAAGGGTGAGAACCAGCCGTCTATTGTACCTGCGCGTTTTATATCTGCTACTTGGCTCGTAGCGCTCTTTGTGTTGCGTGTCGTGAAGGTCGTTTTTGCACAACTTGCCCCGAAGTTCGAGCTTACGCGCCTCGCGTCGCAAAGCGCTTTGTTTCTCAACAAGCTTCTTTCACCTGCTCTATGGCAATCTTAGACGTCAAGCGAATACATTTCTGGCTAGCTTTGAGGTATGCAGTGAAAAGAGCAAGTCATTCTTTCTCGAGCGAAGAAAGCGTATCGAGACTCGATGCTTGCAATCTTCTGCATCGGGAGAAGTAGTCATCTAATGCACTGATTGCTGTCACGGCCGTGACGTTAGTCAGCCACGATCGCAACCGAGCGACAAGCTCTTTTATTTTGAACTGCTGAGTATCATATCACATGTTTCTGAGTTTTATTGTTTGCAAACAAGTGCTCTTCTTCTATCTCGTCTTTCTTTTCTTTGCCTCTGAATCTTATACTTTTTTGTTCTTTCTTTGCAAACTCCATCTTGGACGACGCGCCAAGAGTCGGTCACCGGAGAGGGCCTGTCTTCATTTTCCATGTGATAGGCCTCTTAAGGCTTTCCTGCAAATCAAACTTGGGTCTCTTTTTGGCAGCCGCAGAAGACGCACTTGTGGTCGACGAAACCTTGGGATCCGCAATGGAAGGCGTGGCGGAGGTCGTGTCCACGCGGAACGTTGGTTTGCGTGCGGTCTTTGGCTTGGTTTCAGAAACCAGCGAGCGATCCTTGCGGGTCGGCGTGTTTGTCGCTCCGACTCCAGCTGACGATGCTGCAAGAGGAGCGCGTCCTGGCTTGACCGCAGACTTTGGAAATCGCGATGATTTCGCAGCCGGAGCACGCTTCGCCTTGACGACCGTCTTGCTTCCGCGTGCGCCTTGTGTGTCGACAATCGACTTTTGTGTGCTGAAGAGCTTAGCGTGCGCGCGGTCAAAGCGCCCGGGGGTCTTTGCGGATGGCTTCGCTTGCGACAAGGGCGCTGCTGCCCGGGGAGCATTCTCCTTTTCCTTGCCAATGCGTCGGCGCTTGGGCGGAGATTCTACCGCGCTCGTGGAATCTGCCTTGCTTGGTTCACCAGTCATGGATGCGTTTGCCGTACGCTTCTTTTGCGCGGCGCCAGAAACGTTGGATTTCTCGGTAGCGGTTTTCCGCTGGGCCCGTTTCGTCTTTGCCGTCTCCGTAGTCTTTGTGCGCTCAATCTTCTTTTTTGACGCGGCCTTCTTCGCAACGGGAGCCCCAGAGGACGAGGAAGACGATGATGAGACGTTTGTCGTTGGTTCTTTCTTTTCCTCGAGCGTAGCCATCGCATCAGCTGTGCTCGCTGTATGCGCTCGCGAAGGGATGCGACGCGTCTTGGATGGGATCTTGGCGCGTTCCAAGGTTGGATGCACAAGACTTGCGGCGACTTCGACCGTCTCTTCTTCTTCTTCTTCCGTCGCATTCTTGGGCTCAGACTGCTTTTCCTCCTCCTCCTCTTCCTCTTCTACCTCTTCCATTTCTTCATTATCATCATTGTCATCTTCTTCGTCTTCTTTCGCGCTGCCATCATCACGGGCAAAAGTCTCTTCGGCGAGAGTCTTTACAATGGATTCCTCGGACTCTGCTTTGAGGGTGACTGCTCTTGCTGTGAAAATCTCAAGCAGTTCATCTACAATGAGAGCGCTCTTGGCATTTGCTTTGACGCCATGCTTCTTCGCGAGCGCCTGGAGATCCCTGCGCCCGAGCGCTTCGAGCTCTTGACGATCCATGCTGGCTGTGCTCGGCGTACAAACCAGCCTTCTCGACAACTCGTGCTCGAGTCCAATCTTGCCCTTGGCCTTGGCGTCGTTGCGCCTTGCGAGCTGCAGTCGCACGTTGCCTTGCGAGCCGCAGCGCTTCGTTGTAGCGCAAGGAGTCGCTGCCGTCCGGGCCGCAGCCAATGTCTCGAGCTCTGTTCGCTCGCGATTGCACGGTCTGCAAAGTTTTCTCCTCCTCGTCCCTCCTCGCGTCCGAGCGACCTCCCAGTGGGCTTGCCCAGCTGCGTTTCTGTTGCAACTGGGCAGCCAAGGCGCTTTTCACGCGGCACGCCCATAACCGTTACACGCGCGTCTCGTCCCTCACCTCTTCTACTAGGCCTAGGCCTAGAGGCAGTACTACGCCTAGCCTAGTATAGTACTACGAGGCTGACCGATCTCGGAGAAACTAGCGCTTGCCGATGCGTGTGATCGGGGTATCTTCTTTCCCCGGTCGACCTCAAAGTTCAAGCAAGTTCCATTCCATCACTCACTCCGGGCGGGCGGCGCGAGGGCGCAGGGGACCGAGCGAGCGTGCCTGCGAGCGCGCGCCCGCGCTGCTGGCGGAGACGGGGAGTGGGGAGTCATGAGGTGCTGTGGAGGAGGCCCCGAGGGCGTGGTACAACTATGTGCGGCGATACACTTGACGATCTCGAGCTCGATCATCATCTTTGGTATTGGTGTGCCCCCGATCTGGCAGGGCCTCTTGGGCGTGGTGATGGCATTGGAAGGCCACTTTGGTATTGTCCAAGCTCAGCCGATGCGCGTGCTTTTCTTCATCGTTGCCTTGCTGCTCAACGTTGCAATGGGCTTTCTTTTGGGCATGCTAGCACTAAAAAAACAGACCTACTCGGAGTGCACCATCGAGGGCCAAGCCGTCCGCAAGGAGCAGAATTTTACGTTTGTCTTTGAAGGCAACGTGCAAAACTGCGCTTTCTCTTACCAAATGTACGCATACGTGCAGTTTGGCACAGGGGTCATTAGTTTTGTTTGTCTGTTGCTCACGAGTCTCGCGTATCTCTCCATTCGGAAGCGAATCTCGCGCTCGAGAAGCGCCGAAGCCTTTCTTTTCTCTCCCGAGTGAGCCGTCTGACGTTTGGGTCATCGATCGATTGGATAGGAGAGGCGCTACAAACCAACGTGTACTATCTGACTTTTCGAGTTTCTTTCTCTATACTTGTGGACGACGCAGGCCTAGGGCCATGGGCCTTCCATGTCTGTTTGTAAATTAAAAGTAGAGCGACGACACATGCCGTTCGCTCCATCTTTACTACGAGGCTCTTTATCGTCTCATCGTCTGTATGACCGCGCCGATCGAGATTTAGGCTCAAGAATTCGCATGACCACATATGCGCAGATCCCAAATCCAAACCCGAGAAGGTGCCCAGCGTGGTCCAGTCCGTCTCCGGGGCCGCCTTCTGTCAGCAGATGCACCTCTTCTGCCAGCATATTGAGCGTGAAGTAGCACGTCACTATATGCGAGGAGACCTGAAGAATGGCGTCATCGCTTGGGCGCTTCGGGCCGCCTGTGAGAAGGTCTTGCACGGCTTCCGCAGAGAGGCAAAGGTCGACGCCCATGAGAGCGCAGCACCCAGTGCTGCAGCCAATGTAATTTGTGAGGTAAGAAACAACGGGCGAGAGAAGATCGACGCCAGCCTCGACGCCTCGCTTTACTGCAGATGAAAGTATGTTATCGTCGCCTTGACGAGCGGCCCAGGACTGAAGACCAGGGAGAAATGACGAGGTCAGCGCGTTGCGTTGTTGTGTCGTTTTTGCTGTGTTTGTGTACATCTTTCTTGCGGTGAGCCATCTTCGATTTTCTCTCTCTCTATCTATCTATCTATCTTTCTTTCTTTCTTTCCTCCTTTTCCCTTCTTCCCTTCTTTCTCAACTTCTTTTCATTTCCTTGCCAGAGTATATTGATCCACTTCTCAGGCTAGCTACCTAATAACAAAGCTAGCTAGCCAGCCAGCAAGCTAAGCACGAGGCAAGAAAACCTACCGTGGCCAAGATCGAAGGATCCTATTACACAGCCCCCAGCAAAAGCAAACCAAAGGCCAAGATTCCCAAATGCACGCTGGACCGAAATACTGCTAGGAATCAGCATGCGGAGATTGTTCATAAGGTGCTGTTCATTGAGATGAACAAAGGCATAGGTGAAGCGCGTCCACCACCGCCCTGCTCTGAGATTCCGCGGCGAATAAACCATGTTTTCTTGCATCCATCCTGCGTCCAGCGCAAACGTCCAAGGTCTGCGCGGGTCAATGCCTTGCAGCTCTGCCAGCGTTGGAGTTGTCAGTAGCGGCACAATGATGGGCGCGAGGCCCATAATCTAAACGTTTGCTCCCGTCGCGTAGCGCCCCATTTTCAACAGCGTCATTGCCAACGTATGGTTATTGTCGTCGTCGTCGTCGTCGTCGTCGTCGACGTCGCCGTCGCCGCCGCCGCCGCCGACCAACCGTGCGTACGTGCATCGATAGCGCAGCTCTTGCGCGTCAGTATCGCGTCGGCGTTCGCCTCGCCGGTCCTCGCGGCGCTCGTAACTCACCAGCGACGACATCTCGCGCGCGCGGCCCTGCGCCCGCGTCTCGTCTCAGGCTCCTCAATTTGGGGCTCTGCTGGGCTGGCGCAGCACAACGCAAATTGCGTCAGAGATCGGCCGCCTTGTTTGACACAGGGACGAGCGGGCAAGGAAAGGGGAAAAGAGGCCACCACTGGCACTGCAGGACGGAGCTCGAAGTGTTCGCAAAGCAGTTCTTGAAGCCGCTGCAGAACTCCAGGCGAAGCTTTCTCGCGATAAGCGCGATGCCCGCGGCACCCGCGGCGGCGAGGTGGACGCACTTCGTCGCGGTGCGGCTGGCGCACTGCAGCGAGGCGCTGGAAGCCGCTCGTAGTCTACAGCGCAGCATCAGCGGCACATGCGCAGCGACGAGGCTCGCGGCGACGGCTGCGGAGAAGCTGCACGTGACGCTGGCCGTTGTGCGTCTCAATGACGAGGAGCACACGCGTAGGGTGGCGCGGATTCTACAAGACCTTGACGCCGCGTGGAGACCCGAGGTCTCGCGAACCTTGTGGGTCCGCGACCTGGGCTTCTTCCAGGGGGGGCGCGTCTGCTTCCTTCGACCGGACGACGAGGGGCAATGGCTTCACGCGTTAGCCGCAGATGTGCGGGCTGCACTCCTTCACGAGGGCATCGCCTTCGACGCCCGCCCCTTTGCGCCCCATGCAACCATTTTCAAACTGAGCAAGGTGCCTCGACGACGTCGTGGTTACAAAGAGGCCGCCAGATTTTTTAGAACAATGGCTGGCCAGGATCCCGATGGAGCCAGCAAATCCGGAAGCGCCAAAGAAGACAACGGAGCAGAGCTCGACTCTGCCGCTGTCTGTCTACGAGAGCGTCTCCTGCATCCTGAGGCTTCGTGGCGCCCCAAACAGAAGACAACTGCTACCTCGCTCGAGCTCTGTTCAATGTTAGATCGCCCTGCGCCAGATGGATTTTACGTCGTTTGCGTCCCTGAAAATGGAAACACCGGATCCCACTCTTTAGCTTATCAACGTGCGCAGACTCACATTCACAATTCATCCAGTGACGTGGAAAAAACTGCAAATGATGCATCATCATTGGATGCTCCCACCTAGAAGCCCGCTCTTGCGGAGAACATTGTATAAAGCCCCAGAAAACGGGAAGAAGATCGGTAGATATGTCTCTGGCGCATGCACAAAGAGGTCGGGCGAACATGACGCGGTGCGGCGCGGCGCGGCGCGGCGCGACGCAGTGCACCTATTGATCCCAGAACTGAGACTCTGACTTTTTTTCTACCTCCTTTTATTGACCACATGAACTGGGCTCGTTCACTATCTTTTTCGGAATTGAGAGCAGCGCGACTCTGCGTGCGTCCGTTTTTGCATGACGAACAGACAATATTCTCCCACGTTGATTGCCTAAACGATCTCGCTTGGCGCAAGGACCACCTTGTATCGTTTCCGAGCATTCATTTGTTCAAAAGAGCTCTGCAGGAGACTTCGATGTTGTGCTGAACTGCGAGACGCAGAGTCCTTGTTCCTTGAGTCCCTATCGTTCTGCGTGTCGAGGCCTGCGATCTTGAAGCCTGTTTCTCAGCGCGACAAAAACCGAGCTCGACACCTTGAGCGAGGCCTGTCTCTAGTGCCAGTCGTAGAACCCTGTCACTCGATGAAATGACGCAGCTATCCCCTGCGTCCGCGGCGCCACCGGCGGGCGGGCAGGGGGGGCAGACGCAAGCGCAGACACAGGCGCAGACACAGGCGCAGACGCAGGCACGGGCACAGGCACAGGCGACCCCGTCGTGGTTCGAGGAGGTGGACTGGGCAGAGCTGGAGCGCAAGGCACTCCAGGATCGAGGAGCGCGGCCTAACCGTGAAGACCGCGACGAAGAGCAGCAGCGCGCTGCGATTCCTGGGCGGGAGAATGACGGAGACGAGGAAGAAGCTGGCGAGACTCGGACCGCGCTAGACTCTCCCAAGACGTCGATCGATTCGCCGCTTATCAAGGAAGATTCGTCGCAGACGCCCGAGAAGAAGCCCGTATGGTGGGCCGAGGGTCCTCCTGCCTCCAAACATGGCCCGGATTTCTTCAAGGCCTCCTCGATTCGATCCGTCGTGAGTGCCGTCCGAGACAGCCAGGAAAAGGGATTGACCCGCGCGACATCAACCGAGGTCGCACCAAAGCCAGCAGGCGACTTGGAATCACGCACGAGCCAAGATGAAAGACATCCGCTGTCTCCCATTCCATTCTCTTTCGATGTTCTGACACAGAGCTCTGCAGGCTCGAGTCAGCGACAGGGTGCGCTCCGCTCGCAAGAAGATGAATGCACCAAAGTCAGAGAAAATGTCAGCCCGGGTAAGCTGCAGAAATCCAGCTTGAGCAATGATATCGAGTGCACTTGCAAGGACCAAATCCATGCCTCGGACCAACCTCTCGCATCTCAAAACCAAGACAGCCGACCATCTTCGTTGAAACGTGAGTTTGTCCCACAACAGCAGACCTCTTCGGACCATGAGCAGCCTCTGCATCGGCGGCAGCCGCAACAACAACAACAACAACAACGACAACGACAACAGCTTCAAAATACCAAGCAAGAGAAAACCGAAGTTGTCCCACGACGCCTCAAGAGACCTCGTGCGAGAAGTACCGAGTTTCGTATTGAGACGAAAGACCTACCTGCAACCGCGTGCTATCCACTCCGAGATTCGCCCACAAAAGCGCGTCTTGAACGTGCGCGATCAGCGCTCTCACGATGGGTTGCGGTACAGCGACGCCGCGAAAGAGAAAGTCTTTCCCGGGTCCGAGTGGACGCGAAACGACATGTGAATGCGACAGGTGAAAGTGATGTGGTCGCTCCTCAAGCAATTTCAAGAGTGTGCAATGTCCAGCCGCCTCAACGCACGAACAAACAAAGCGTCGATAAAGCGAGACCAGCAGATACTAGAGACGAAAAGACTACTAACAATGGGAATAATCGCAGCGGCGCAAGGGAGCAACACAGCTCCCAAGATTCAAGCAAGCCGAAGCAAGCAGCGACCGGATCAGCCCAACTCCTCCCTAAAATGAACGAGCCAAATACAGGTGCAGCAGGGTCGGGCAAATTGCTGCAACTTCCGTCTCGTGCACCGCCCTGGGGATACACACTCGCCAACGCGCCGCTCACGCATCTCGAAAAGAAAAGAAGCGATCTCTCTCGCACAAGAAGCGAGCAACGTGATTCCGCGAACCTCCGCACCTTGGCATCGAGCGCGGAGGTCAAGGGCGTCGAATTCGAACGCTTGTGCCAGGACGGTTTGCGCATCACCGCCGCCGAAGGTCCTGAGGACAACCACCGACGCCTCAAGCGGCTCGTGAGCACCGGGATGAGGTTTCTCAAAACGTATCAACGAGCAGGAGTGCTGCGTATGCTTCGTGGGCCTTCGCGCTGTCTGCTTTACGACGAGATGGGTCTCGGCAAAACCTTGCAGTCGCTCTTTTGCATGGCCTTCAGTTGCCTGCGCGACAGACGCTGGCCCGCACTCATTGTGTGTCCAGCTTCATTGCGCTCATCTTGGACTGAAGAGATCGAGCGCTGGATGCCTTTTTTAAGCATTGACGATGTTTCCGTGGTCACAAACGGCCGCTCGGCCATCTCTGAAAATGCAAAAGTCATCATCATAAGTTATCGCATGCTCGAGGACCTAAGCAAAGAGATCCTCGAGCGAGGCGTTCACTTTCTCATTGCTGATGAAGTACACAAGACTCGCTCGTATGATTCGCTACAAACCCGGTCTTTGGCCCGTGTTGCCCAGAACGTAAGCCGTGCAATTCTCGCCACAGGAACGCCGATGCTGATTCGTCCTTTTGAACTCTACACACAGCTAAGCATCGTCTTGACTGAAGAAGACAAGAATCGGGTCATGGCGCGATGGGGATGGCGCGCACAGACGCGAAGCTCCGAACAAGCCTTTCTGCATGAGTCTCATCTCGCTCAAATTTTTACACATCCGATGCGCCACCTGCGGGATATGTCATTCTTTGTGCAATTTGCAGAAGCAGCGTGGATGCAGCCGTGCTCTGTGGCATTCATGCACTCGCCTTCGGCAAGTGGAGCACGCTTATTTTGGGCAAACATGGAGAGCACAGATCGATATGATCTGTTGCGGCTGATGCAAAGCTTTCTTGCCGATCTCGTGGCGATGGTGCGAGCCACCTTTCTAGGATCAAGCTCCGCGTCAAAAACTACTTTTGGTCCCATTGTGCGCAAGCTCGAAACCATTGCAAGCGATCGACGTGCGAACGCTTTGCTTGAATCTCTAAAACATCAAGGCGCACTCGATCCGCAAAACCCTCCCAACGCTGTTATTGCCCAGCTCAATCTCATGACCTCCTTTTGGCGTGTTTTGCGCTCCGCTTTCCCCACGAGCACCGATTTTCTCGTTGCGCTAGTACACATGTGGGATGCGCATTGCTTTGGGATCATGTATTGCTCGGGGCGTAGACCTCCGTATACAAAGCAAAGGTACTCGAATCGGCTGTGGCTATACGACGGCAGCAACAAGACGACGCTGGCACAAATGCGGAACATTATGGAGCCTTACGTGACGCGTCGCCGCAAAGGGGACGTCTTGCAGGACCTTCCTGCGAAGCGTCGGCAAATCGTCTACGTCAACTCAAAATCTTCCTTGCACCACGCTGGGTCTATGGCACGTGGGGTTGAGACGACCCGCGCCACGGTCGCGCCAAACACGTCCGATTCCAAGTCGGCGTCCGCGTTGAAATCTGCAACGTATGACGTTGCGCGTTTTAGCCAGGAACTCATGCGCGAGACAAGGAGCCAAGAAAGTCAAAGCCATGCAGGAGACCATCCCGCGACTGAAAGCGGCCCTGCAAGTCTGCCGCCTAGCAGCACGACGATGGTGCCCGCGTCCGTAGCGACCGGCTCACCGGTGCTTGATTCGCCGCGAGCAAAGCAACAGCGCAGCGAGCTGGCGGCTTGTGCTCTTTCTCAAGGTGTTGGGCAAGAGCAACTCACTTGGGGCCTTCGATGTTTAGGTTCGGCCAAAGCGCCCTTCGTTGCAGATTACGCCATAGACCTCCTTCAGACACTCGACAAGGAAGAACGGATTCTTATTTTTGCGCGTCACCTCAAGGTGATTGATTGCATTCAATCCCGTCTCGTAGCAGCGCGTGGAAATGATCCTGGGCATCCTCGCTTCCAACGCTTTCATAGCGAAACTCTCAGTGGCATAGTTCCAGTGCCAGATCGAGACCGAATAATTCGAAGCTTCCAAACCGACGAGCAGCACGGGCCGCGTGCGCTCGTTCTTTCCATCGAGGCCATGGGCGTCGGTGTCACGTTGACGCGTGCTTCGGTCGTGGTCGTTGCGGAGTTGCATTGGTCCCCTCAGGTCCTCTTGCAGGCCGAAGACAGGGCACACCGCATTGGGCTCAAAGACTCGGTTTCCATCCAGTACGTTCTCGCAGAAGGGACGCTGGACGCCAAGCTCTGGGCCATGTTATCCACGCGTCTTGACATTATGGAGCACACGCTTCGCGATAAAGGCGGGAAGAAAAGTTCGTCGGTGAAACGTCGACGTCCTACGAAGGACAAAAGCAAGCGAGGCCAGCAAGTCCGGGCGCCTTTCGTGGTCGATAGTGAGTTCGGTCAAAGTGTTGCCGCCAAGGGCTTTATTCAACAACGGAAGAGACAGTCGCGCGAATGCGACCTTTCTAAAGGGCTCCGGGGCGGTGCCGCTGCCACAAGTCAAGCCCAAGATTGCAAGCAGCAATCGAGTAGCGCCATCCTTCCCTCAGCGACGAATATGCAACAGCATGCGCTTGGGCTCGCGTCGCAGGAAAGCAGCCGGACAAGCTACCCCGATGACCTTTCGCTTGGATTTCGCGTGTCTTCAACGGGTCGAGTCCATCTTTATTGGCTGTCCCAGCAACAAGAGGAACCTGCGGGAGCGTGTGAGGATTCGGCTCTCGAAGCGCTCACTCATTTCGAAGCTGCTGGATACAATTTTTCCATTCCCGACTTGCGCGCGATGGCAGCTGCATTTCTTGAGCAGGCAGATGCGCAAGAGGGCGCACAGGAGGGCAAAAGACGGGACGAAGCCAAATTGCTCTCTCGTCGTTTGCCCCGGTTCATGCGAAAGCCGTCGTCACCCGCGTTCCTCCAAGCCGAAGCTTTTGTGGAAGAATGGGTCTCCTTGGGCATTGTCCTTCAAAACAGCCTCCAAAGCCTCAATCGCCCTTTGGTTGTACCATTGGCTGAGGAATTGCGTCATAAGAGCGCTGCTGCGCATCGTGCTGCGGATAACGAAACAGTCTCGTTCGAGCGAGACTCCACACCTTCATTTCAGCTGCATCGCGCCGCGCTGCGGAGCCTGGGACCGGGCCGATATGGTGTCGGTCTCGTCACTTTGAGGCAGAGGAACACGCTTGACCGGAGTGGATTTACGAGCATATCGCGCCCCGTTCATCAGGCGTTTGAGGCGCAGAGCGGCAGTCCGCTCTGTCTCTACTGTGGCTGTACTTATTCGCAAGCAAGGCACCGCTTCGATCCAATCGAAGTCGAAACACATGCCCTCCGGGAAGAGGTCGCGCGCATGGAGGAAGATGGCGAGGCGAACCATTCCATGAGCGACAGCTCTGATGACGAGGACAATGCGAACGACGATGAAGGAGGGAGCGATTGTGAAGATACTAAGCAGAAGGCTCCGAGGAGTGGAAAGCGCCCACGGTCGCCACCGTCGCGACCTCATGCTCGCGAGCAGCAGCACCTGACGGTCGAAGGTAATATGCGTAGCCTCTTTTGCGGAGCAGGCGCCCCGTGCCAGCGTTCGTGGCAAATGAAGTGCTTTCGCGCTGAAGCCCGCGTCCGTCTGTCAGAAAGTGAGGCCGGAATCTGCCGCAGATGCAAAGTCGACACGCGCGCCATGTTCCATCGCGCGCGCGTGCACCCTCCGGGCTCCGAGGAGCGTTGCGACGCAATGTTCTGTGACACCGGCGACCTCTTGTGCAAACACGTGTTTGCGCAACATCAGCACGCCAATACGAGGTCGCGCATGCATTGGACCGATCTTCAGCGCAAGGTTCTTGGGCCCACGCTGGAAAATAAGCTCTTGAATTCTGCGTCTCTTCAGGAGGGCTTCTTCTGGGATGCAGACCATATTCTCGCGGTACGTCTTGGTGGGGGCAGTACCTCGATTTCCAACTTCCAGACGCTGTGCAAGCCTTGCCATCTTGCCAAGACACAAATGGACAGGGCTGCGATTAGCAGACTCAAACGTGATCAGGCGAAACATATGCAGCGCGCAACCGTTGCCATGAAGGAGCGCTTTTCTCGGCCAGGCGTCATCAATGTGGGCATCAAGCTCATCTGTGAGTGGTGTGGCTTTGAGTGTGCTTGCACGGAAGACCGCGTCATGCACGATATAATCTGTCCTCTCAAGCCTGACTAGATGCGGGAAAATAAATCGTCACGCAAGTTTTGGAATGCCGGGATCACTCATACTCACCGATCGCCAACAGACTTTGCCTGGGCCAATTTCTCTCTCCATATTATTTCCGAGATTCCTTCGCTGATTGAGCGTTGCGACTCGCCGCAATACTTTTTTTCTTTTTTTTTATGGATATTTTACTTTTCAGGAGGGTATAAACCTTAATAATCAAACCGATTGTCGCCATCTGTAGCGTCTACGTTTATTTCTTGTTTTCTTTTAAATCATCCCTCGCAAAAGGTGCTAAGCCCCAGACCTATCTCTTACTCGGCTGCACAGATGGGTAGGGGGAAATGACGCAGTGAAAATGGGTTGCGCTCGCAGCCGTTAGGGCTTTTTGCCTAAGTTGCGTTAGACCCGTTGACCTGAAGGCTTGCAAGCAGAGGAAAGACGCGTGAATCGAACAAGTGATCGAGCAAGGACCAAGTCCGTCGGCTTCGTTGATATATATAGGCAGCAAGCCAGCCAGCCAGCCAGACAGCCAAGCGAGCCAGACAATCAGAGCAGATTTTGAGTTGCGGCGCAGCGCCTTCCTTCCCGTTTAGAAAAGAGAAGCTACGTCTCGACCGACATATTTTACGTTGGCAGCGAATGAAGAAGACCCGTGCCGCATAAATTAAGCGAGGCTGCGTCGCCAAAGCCGAGGCGGGCGTCGCTGAGACGCTCGAGCGGAGCTTAGCTCAAGCGGAGTGGAGCGACGAGCAAGACGAAGAGCTTGCAAGAGCCGAGGTGAGGACTAGGACCAGGAGCAGGACAACGTCGAGCCTGGGAAGACCTGAGAAAGCACAGTGGGTTGGCAGAAGAATTGCTGCCGCAAGACGCGTGGTAACGCCGTCAACGCGTAGTCTTGCGTGGAAAGGGCAAGAGTATCTCCACGAGCGCGAGCGCGAGTGCGAGCGAAAGCAGTGGAGCGGTAACGAGACGAACGCTGCCATTCCAGTCAGCCAAGCAGCATGTCAGAAGCCGAGGTCGTCGGGGTGTCGGCTGACGCGCGCACTGACGAAGTAATGCACAATGACTCCGACGAGACCGAGGCGCGCGGCGAAAATGAGCAAGTCACTTTTCCAATGAGACCAGGGAAAAAGCGCGTTCTTGTTCGTGGAAATAAAGCTGCTCAGCGAGACAGTGATGCTTCTTCTGCTAACATCCGTGGCATGAAGGCGCAGCCGCTTCCATCAGCAAATCAGCAGACAGTGACAGTCGAGTCGCCAACAGCAGGCCGTAGAAAGGTCTACGTGGCGAGATCTGTGGACATGGGTGAGGTCGTGGTGAACACAAGCAATCAAACGCTTTCGCCCACCGGCCCCAATGCTGCAAACAAGAAGGTGTACGAGACGCCATTCGGAACGTGCACGGCGCCGCTGAGCACCTCAACAGCCCAGACCTCCGGTTTCGACCCTACAGCAGGTCCTGGCACGGCTGCTGGCGGCCTTTCTTCGCGGACGTCAGCGAATCATTCGTCCATTAATGCCCCTTCAGGAAAAGCAGGCGCAATTCGATATGACGCGCAAGGCCAAGTGCTAGCATACTCCATTCTGGGTTCCGTGGAAGATTTTGCCCGACTTTCGAGGACATCTACGGCACATTCGTCCGGATCTTTGAGCAGATCCCCCTCGCGGCTTTCACGGCGCTCCTCCCGGCGCGCCAGCGCCCGATTCGAGCAGATGCGCATGAACAGAAGCCAAAGCATTCTTTCGCCAGGCTCACCTGGGTTCGAAAGTCAGCTTAATGTCGGCGCAGAGTCCATTGCTGCCGGCCCATCCGTAGGCGACCCCGCATCATCTCCGCAAATCCCTCCCTCCTCGGTCAATCGCGAAGCATATCTCGAGCAAGTTCGACGTCTCGCGGCAGAGGAAACGCGTGTACGCGCAGAGGCGAGCAAAGCTCGCGATGAGGCCCTGCGCAAGCGCAAGGAGGCCAGCATGCTCACTCATGAGCGACTACTTGCGCGGCGCCAAGAGCGCGCTCTTGCAGCGCACGCCGAATGGCAGCGTGAATGGGCTCATTTCAAGCAGACCATGTGCGCCCTCTCAGGAAAAGACCTGGATGATCTTGTCATCTCGCGAGCCGACTCATACCGCGAACGCATGGAAGAGTACAACTATATTAGCGCGGCCATTCCCCACCACGAAAAGCATGGGTCCGAGTACTGGAAAATGAGTCTTCGCGGGCTCGGAACCCGCTATGTCGCGGTGGGAAACATCTTTAGTGGTCTTTTCTGCCCAGTCAACGAATCCTCCAAGAATGAGATGCAAATGGTACGGATTCCACGATTGCACAACAACTCTCAGCTTGCACGACGCGGGATCGATAAACCTTCATGGCGCGATTCCCCAATTTTGCAGCGCCGCCAGCGAAACCTCGCCAGAGAATTGCGCAAGTTGCGTCCGCATCTGCTCACTGACGAGGACGCAGATGCTCTTGTTTTGCGTGGCGAGCCTTTGCTAGAGTGGGCGTATGTCAGCATGGAAGTCGACGCTTTGGACGAGGCCGGGCAGCTTCAGGGTAAAGCGGCTGCACGCTCGCATGATGAGCTGCTGCAGGACCAAAACGAAGCGGAGGAAGAGGGCCTTATCGAAAAATCTCTTTCTTCTGCGTTGGAATTCTCCTCACGGGAGGATACACCTCGGGTTGGGCCTCAGTGCGAGCTGCTTGGCGCTTCCGCTGTTCAGGCTCTGGGAGTTAGTTCGCCCAAGAGCTCGCGGCATGGTCACGAGGAAAGTACTCAGGCAAGCTGGGCCATTTCCTTTGCTACCGTCGGATCCGAGGTGAGCACGCACGTGGTCCATTTGCATAACACAGGGTCCACTGCTCTCTTTTTCCGGTGGATCACACAGGATGTTCAGCCTGCGACGGCAGACAATTTAAGCAACGTTTTCTATTGCTCTGCGCCAGATGGAGTTGTCCTGCCAGACTGCAAGCAAGAAATCGTCTTTAGCTTTGCAAGCACTCGAGCTGGTGCTTGGAAACAGGTCTGGACGTTGGACACTACGCCGACTGCCCATGCGAACAAAAGACTTTCTGTGGAACTGCGTGCAGTGTGCGACCTTCTTGACGACACCCGCACGCAGAGGTTCGCAGCGCTCGATCAGCTTATCTTGCAAGGCGAAAAGCATGAATCGTCCATCTCTGACATGATTGTCCAGAAACACGCTGCAGAAGCGCAAAGAATTGCTGAAGAGGACCCCGAGTACGGTCTCTCCGCTGAAGCTCTTCTTGAGCTTCGACGCAAACGTTTTGAGACAGCAAACCGTGCGCTTGGGCTCTACTACCATCCAGCGCTCGAAGATGAGATTCTCGATCTTGCCCGCTCCGTCTTTTCGAAACTACATGCGTATGACATGGTCTTTGACCCTGTGCATCGTGATGCAGAGATTGATGCCAAAGTTGACGTTGCACTTCAATCATGGAAACGCACTCCATCTCTTGTCGCGTTACGGGTCGCAGTGGCGAGCATCGCACGCGGAGATCCCCTCCGACCTCGCTGCAGAGCTCCAACCATTACCGATGAAATTGCTCACGAGTCTGAACAGAACGAGCTTTCAAACGCCGTCGATGATGCGGACGAAACTGGCGAGAAAGAGAGTGGCAGCGGCGAAGAGGGAGGGGTAGGTGAAATCCCTGAAAATGCGAGCTCGGTTTCCATGGTCGAAGATGATGAGCGGCTCGTTGACGCGCACAGCGAGATCCCAGACGATGCAAAGCTCGAACACGACACCAGCGAGCAAGTTCACGGCGAAGATACCGTGAACGAGGACGGCGAGGCGCCCAACGAACAAGTTGCGGCAGATGATATCAGCGAGGACCTCGGACTCGCTCCGACGTCTGATGACGTCACGGACGATGCTGCAAGTGATGCCACGGAAGATGCTGATGACATTGAGTATGTAGCTCGAGAGCACGAGCGAATGAACCGCGAGGCTCTTGCGTTCGTAAGTGACATACAGACTCTTGGTGAACGCATGGTGCGCCCCCCACTTGTCCAGAATGCATCATGGTCTCGAGGTAGAGAAGCCATCTTTCGCATGGCAGATTCTGTGGTGGATGTCGTGGACACCTGGCGGGAAGAGCACCCTGACGAGTCGACAGGCGGTGCAGACCCGGCACGAGGCAGCGAAGGTGAGAATGAAATTGATCCCATGGAAACCTTACATGGTCGCGCTGCGCACGCTGTGGGCGAAGCAGTTGATGCTTTCATGGAGGAGGTGGACAGTGACGTAGCGGCTTCTCGACTAATTGCGCTTCAAGACGTGGTTGCAAGTGTATCGCTCGACAACTTCAAGCTATGCTCACGGTTCGACCAGGCCGGCGACCTCTTCGCTGGAGTTCGGGTTCTTGTAACCGCAGACCTGGCGGTGCGAGCAAGCGAGGGTGACACAAACGTCCCAGACGAAATCGATGTCGACTGCAAGCTCAAGTCTCTTTGCAAGACTGTGGAGTGGCTCGTGCATGCCGGCTGTGCCAGCATTCTCATTGCAGACGGGTCATCACGCGTGCAAGACACGCAAGCCGTGTATAGCAGCGTTGCAGAAGAGCTTGGTACGCGGCTTGGGCGCGAAGTAGTCTTCATATCCGATCTTACTGATGAAGATGCAAAGGATGCACTTGGTCTGGTGCCTCAAAATGACGGCGACGAAGGCGAAGGCGAAGATGCGGACGACGATGACCAAAGTGATGGTAGTGCGACGGATGAAGACGAAGATCAGGACGAAAAGAGTAGTGAACGAGGATCGTCTCCTCGAGGTTCAGAAAATGGTTCTGAAAAGGTTGGACTGGGCGCGGACTCGGTTGGTAATGCGAACGCGAACGCGACGCCGCGAGCTCGAGTCGAGCCGGACGACGTCGCTATTCTATGCCTTGATGCTCGTTCGAGTATAAGTCGCACGGGAGATCTTGCGGCAGTTCTCGCAACATATGCAGAAGTCGTTGTGCATGACTCCCTTTACAGCATGCAGACCTACGCTGCCACCAACACTGATGAGGTTTCGCTCGAGCACTTTGGCGGATTCGGAGTCGAGTCAGATGCTCAAGAAAGCGCAGAAGCTTTAAAGGCCAAATCAATCCTCGTCATCGGGGGCGAACCGAACGAGTACCCGAAGGGGCAGGGTCCTCAAAAGGAAGCTGAGCTAGACGCTGATCATGACAGGGACAGTGGCAGTGAGGATGAGGACGAGGACGAGGACGAGGATGATGAAAATGAGGACGAGCAGGTGGAAGAAGAGGAATCCAGAGAAGAAGCTGTCGCTGGCAAAGATTCATCAAGAGAAGGACAAGAAGCAGATGTCGATGACAATGCGAGTGTCGAGTCGGATACAAGTGCAGGCTCGAGCTCAGAATCGGAGTCTAGTTCTGATGGAAGTATATCTGAGCCTGAGATCAACCCTTCCCAAGCTGGGTACATGCAAGATCTCGCTGTCTTGGAAGGCGCGATCCGCAGTGGCAACTCTTCCGCTGTGCTCATTGTGGGTCCACTCGCTAATCTCTTTGAAACAGCCGTCGCCGAGCTTGGTGCCGCGGCGAAAGCACGGCTTCTTTTGATCGCTCAAGGGGATCAGGCTGAGCTCGTCATTCCCGAAGAAAGCCACCTTGTTTGCTCGCCGCTGAGTGCAGAAGGGAAGACGATTGCTGCCCGAGAGCAGGAATGGGCTCGCGCTATTCTCGAGCAGGCGAGACTGCGTCGAGTCATGATCAAGGTCTTCTCCCGTGCCGATGCGAGAACGACTCGCCAAGAGCTGACAAGTTTTGTTCAGCGTACAGATGCTGAGAGCCCGGTGCTCTTTTTGAACGCAGTTCCCGAAGAATACGCCACGAGGCTTCTCTTGCGACAGTTTGGCAAAGCCGGGAACGAAGTCGTTGCGTATGCGCCTCAGGTATGGACTCAACTTGATATTCTCAAGTCAGGAGCGCACGAAGACGACAGCCTCGAAGAAGAGATGGATGAAGAAGACCGAGCGATGCTCGAGGATAATACGGAGGCTGAGGAAGATGAGGATGAGGAAGACGCTGGCAACGAAGACAGCGAAACCGCAGACAAGGACACAAGCAAGACGGATGCGCCTCCTGCAGGAGGAGACGGCCAAAGCAACGAGGAGGATGAGGATCCTTATCGTCTTCAAGACGTCAAGGTAATGACGTGGGGCTCCACCGTCCGCCAACTTCTCTCGTTGCAGAATATTGAGATCCCACAAGGGCTTCGTACCCCAGTCGAAATCTCCGAAGGAGCTGCAGAGCTTGAAACAGAGGGTCTTAGACAGCTAGAATAAATCTTGAACATGTTAACTGTTATGGGCCTCCCACTCGTGAGAAAGCAGCAGCGGTGGCGGCGGTTGATCTAGGAAAATGCGTCGAAAATCATTATCACTTGCTACCATACTGATTTGTGGCACACACTTTTTTATCCGTTGAGCTTGCGGTGGCACTGCCTTGCTGTTAGCTGGTCTCTAAAGCAACCCATCTTTTTCGTTTTGGGAGATTAACCTTGAAACTGTGACTTCAGCACGGAGACGGAGCCTGATGATTGATTGCTTGCCAGTTCTTTGCCTCCTTTGCATGGCCGATGCCTGCGGCAAGGCAATGCACGCTTGGAAGAGGGCGGTGCTTGTTAGAGGTAAGAGGGGTGCAACTTGCGTAGGTGGACTCGGTCTCGCCATTGGTGCCGACCGAGCCGTCCGCGCTCGCTGCGTCATGCACCTTGCGAGAAACGACCGCGCCGCAGCTGCGCCTGAGTTTGTGATTTTTTGGTGAGCTGGTCCAGGGAAGCTTGGTCGATACGTTGGGGCACTCGGACGGAGCGCCCCGCACACGGAAGCTGCAGGGCGCTTGGTTCCGTTCGTCAATCGCCCTCGACTTCCAGTGCATTGCACTGCACTGCTCTGCACTGCTCTGCTCTGTTCTGCTCTATTCTGCGGCAGTGGCAGCCTGCCTGAATGGGTGGGGGGGGTACTCAAACCCTAGCCTGGCAAGAAGGCGAGAAGGAACCTGAAAGCCGCGCGCAACTCCGCCTCCCTGACAGGCCTCCCTCCGCTCCTGCAGTGCCTGCTGCAAGCACCTCGCCTCTTTCGCGCACACCCCCCTTGCGCACACCCCCTCGCGTTACGTAACGCGCGTTACCAGCCTTCCTCTCGCCGCCTTGCTTGCTTGCGTTGGCTCGCCAGGACAGCGCAGCGCAGAACAAGAGCAGAGCAGAGCAGAGCGAGCAGCGCAGCGCAGAGCGGAGCGGCGGCCGGTCTGCCGACGTGCGCGCGGGCTGCCTCGCGCCGACGCCGCCGCTGCCGCTGCCGCTGGCAGAGCGGCGGAGGCAGAGCGCGACTCGGCGTCGCGGAGGGAGGCGAGCGAGGCCGGGCGAGGCCAGGCGAGAGGCGTCCGTGCAGCGGCTCTCTCTCTCTCTCTCTCTCTCTCTCTGTGCGGAGAGCTGGGTCGACAAATTGAGAGCGCTCGCAGCCGCGGCGCGGCAGGCGCGAGGCGGAGGCACGCGAGGCGGCGAGGCGGCGAGCGGAGCGCAGAGAGGCAAGCTGCGACACGCAGCGGCGGCGCCGAGCGCAGAGGCAAGCTTCGTGCGCCGAAGAGGACGAGAGAGCGCCGCGCTGTTGATTGACCTCGACGAGTGCTGCTGGCGCGGGCGCCGGTGCTGCTGCTTCTTGTATTTACTTGTGCGTGTGTGTTTGTGTCGGTGCTCAGCGGTCGCGATTGTAGCATCGCCATCAGCAGCACCAAGAGCGACGGCAGCCATCGAGCAAACGAGCTAGCTATTGCCGTCTGGTGAGCGTGTTGAAAAATGTCCACAGACTTGCCGGACGGAAGCGAGCCGCAATTGCCGTCGCCCGAAGAACCAACCAAAATCGCCATTGCTCTCGAGGCGTCCGAAAAATCGAAGATAGACGCTGCTCGCATAGAGAGGAATGATGCTTTGGAATCCACAGACATTGCTGTCGCGGAAGAAGGCAAAGCGGACGACACCGTGCTGGCTGCAGAGACTGCCGCGAACAAAGGAGTTCAAGAAGAGCACACATCAGACGAAAAACCAGACACTAATCCGCAAGTGCCCGAGGAGACTATTTCTTCCGGCGAAACAACAAATGAGCAAAGCTCCCAGGTACCGTCCGCACTACTGCTGCCAGGCGAGAATGCAGCCAGTGCCGCCAAACCATCCACAATCTCCAAACAATCCTCAAAAGGAGGTTCGTTTGCAATCAGTGCCCAAACTTCCTTTGAAAACCTCAAGCTCATCGCAAGCCTTGTCCCGGCTCGAGTGATACGATATCATCTGGAGCACAAGGATGTATCTACGCTGGAAGCTTTTTCAGAGGAGTTCGAGGGCGCTGTTCTCTTCGCGGATATTTCCGGATTCTCAAGCTTGGCAGAAAAACTTGCGAAAGATTTGAACTGCGCAGCAAACGCAGCGGAAAACCTTTCGTCTTACATTGGTAAATCTCTCGAGAAAATGGTACACGAGGTATGCTCCAAAGGCGGAGACGTAATCAAGTTCGCGGGTGATGCCATCTTGACTGTCTTTCCCGCAAGCAAATTTCGCGACCTGAACGATGCCACATTGTGCTGCATTCAGGTCGCCATGAATCTTCTCCAGCTCGATCTCAAGGCAGGTGGAGTGCAGCTTTCCATACACTGCGGCGTGGGTGCTGGCAGCGTCGTGAGCTATCACGTTGGCGGACGGTACAATCGCTGGGAATATGTAATTACAGGAGATCCGATCGAACAAATTGGTTCTGCTGAACCGGAGGCGTCTGCAGGCGAAGTCGTTATCGCAAAGTCGGCGTACGAGCGCATCGCCTCGGAACTGATTGGCAAGGCCCTTCCGAGTGGAAATTTTCGCATTGACAAACTCCGAAGTCCTTTCGAGCTTGTTTCGCACCCGTTTGTGACATCGGAGCTGGAATGTTTACTCCAAGAGCCGACTCAGCTGCTTCGCATGGACGAGTGTTTACGAAGTTACGTTCCGCGTCCTGTTCTGCAGGCTATCGATGCTGGACAGAGCTTGTGGTTCTCCGAGTTGCGGCTTTGTTCGACTTTATTTTGTCGCCTCAAGGGTCTCAAGTTCAACAGTCGAGAAAACCTGGATCTCATTCATCAGGCGGTTCGCCTCGTCCAAAAGAACGTCTACGCTTACGAAGGAACTTTGTGCAGATTTATCGTCGACGACAAGGGTGCAGGGCTACTCCTTGCATTCGGTCTCCCTCCATTCATGCACGAGAACGACCCGGTGCGCGCAACGAGGTCAGCACTCGATATATGCGCAGCTCTTTCAGATCTTGTCAACGATGACGACGAAGCATTGAGCGCGTCCATCGGCGTCACGAGTGGGCGCGTCTTTTGTGGGACAACGGGCGGTGGAGTTCGATGCGAATACACCCTGCACGGAACGCTCGTGAATCTCGCGGCGCGGTACATGGTTGCCGCCAAAACTGGTGTGCTCTGTGGACAAACCACATACCGTGAAGCGTGCGAAGCGATCGAATTTGGCGAGCCTGAAAAGCTCAAAGTCAAAGGTAAGGAAGAGGAAGTACTCGTGTACCGACCTATTGGCCCGAAGGCACAACAAGGATTCGAAAATGCCAAGTCGCCTCTGTTGGGCAGAACTGCGGAGATGGAAATCGTCTCTCAAGCCCTGCAGCGCATCTCGCAGCACAGCCTTCTCTCAGAGGTCGTTCTCTTCACGGGCGAGGCCGGTATCGGCAAGTCGAGACTCATGCAGGAAACGTATGCGGAGGCACTGAAGTTCGAGTGCGGCGTGATCGTGGGAAAAGGACAGGACACCGAGAGCGCTACCGCCTTTTATGTGTTTCGCAGTATTCTATCGCAACTGGTGAATCATTACTTTACCAAAGTTGTCTGGTATCGATTTGAGGTTTGGCAGGAAATTGAACGCCAGAGTCTAGTGCAAGGTGTTGCATCCGCATTCTCAGAGAATTTCTCACAGTCACTGTATACCAAGTACCTGTCTAAGTCGTTTTTCGAGCACCTCGAGGAAGCGTGCCGGCCGCAGGTCGACTCTTCCACGGACGCAGTTGGTGGCCAGGCCTCCTCCTCGCCCTCTTACAGTGTGGCAGGGGCCGGAAACAATAATATGCAGAATGGGCACATGGGTGGGTCTCAGGCCCAGCGACACCGTGGCGTGAGCAGCAGCGTTGGAGACGATATTGGAGGCGATCATTCCACAGACTTTCTCAAGTATATGGGACTGATGGAAAACCCGATATCGAACGAGTTCAACGCGTCCCCAGAGCCTTCAAAGCGAACTATCCCTCCTTTGGAGTCTCTGCCTGACCATCTTCGACTCCATGTGGTTCGCGATATGATTCCCGTGGGCAAGGACAACCTCGAAGAAATGTATCCGCTTTTGAGCATTCTAATCCCCAAGGTGGTGCAAGGTTCTGACACGGAGACGACGGCAAAGATGCGAAACGACATTCGAGCGGAGAACCGCATGCGGCTCATCAAAGAGATCTTTACTAAGTGCGCCGCCGAGCTCGAGTCACTTCATGAGCTGCGGCGCGTCGTGGAGGCGCAGGCAGAGCGGCGGCTGAAGGCTCTAAGCCGCTTGGGTGTGAATATCGATCCTGCTCCTCGGCAAGACCACGCACACGGGTCTTCTCAGAACATTAGTTTTCGTGGAGCATCAACGAGCGGAAGCGAGGAAACAGGGTCGAGAGCGAAGCGCCGAGGCAAAAGCAAAGAATCCTCGAGTGGGGCGGAGGATGAACACTCGGCAGCCTCGCTGGCCATGGTCGACGAGCACCAAGCGAGCCCTCTTCCAGAGGCCACATCCCCGGGATCAGCGGGCTCACGTCAGCAATCTTCGATCGTCGCGCATCGAAGCAGCTACCGGATGCGCATGGGGAGTGGCCGCGAGTCCAGGCAGTTGCATCGCATTGTTCTAATGGTGGAAGACCTTCAGTTCGTTGATCCATTGTCGCTGCAGTTATTACAAGAAATCGCGATGGAAACCAGGCCTTTGCTTGTCTTCTTTTCCCTTCGGTTTCTCGCGCAAATTGAAGATAGCTTGCTCCTTGACACCTATACACACATCGAAGTAGGCAGCCTATCTCGCGAGGAGGTCAGGGAGGGCATGTGCAAGTGGCTCAAGGTCAAAGATGTCCCAGATAAGGCGCTGAGCGCGGTGATGGTCAAGTCTCTGGGACACCCGCTCTTTTCCGAGGAGCTCACCAAGCTTATGGTCGCAGAAGGCATGATTCTTATCGACGGAGATACGGCGCGTCTGTCCAAAAAGGCGCAGGAAGGTACAATTGGGCTTCCAGACACGGTTTCGGCGCTCATGACAAGCAAACTAGACCGCCTCAAACCTTCTCAGCAGCTCGTTCTCAAGGTGGCTGCAGTCATTGGTACCGAATTCCAAAGGAACGAACTCGCAGCACTTATGCCAAAGACGGGGAACGAGGTCATGGAGGGCTCGCAAAAGCGCCGCAATGAAGATCACGACTCATTGTCCGATGACGTCTCTGCGCTCGTCGCTCAGAATTTGTTGATCCGCAATCCACACATGATGTACCATTATCGATTCGCGAGCGCAATGTTGCGGGAGAGTGCATACAACCTTTTGCTGTACCAGAACCGAAAAGACCTGCACAAAAAGCTCGCCGAGTACCAGGAAGCGCGCAACAAGGACTACCTGGAGCCAGTTTACTTTCTGCTAGCGACCAACTACTTTCTTGCAGAGGAATACGAAAAGGCGCTTCACTACTCGGAGCTAGCAGGGAAGAGTGCTCTGGAAGCCCATGCCCTGCAGCAAGTCTTTGTCTGTTTCTCGCGACTCATTGAAATGGACCAGCGCGAGCCGACCGTAACAGAAGGCATTCCCTTGTCTCGCAAGATTGGGTGGAAGCGCAAGGTGGGAGAAGCCTTGTTTTTTATGGGCAAACCAGTCGATGCGGAAGAGTATCTCTTGTCAGCTCTTGAAGATGCTAACTTGCAGTCGAGCACACCGACGACACAAGGTTCCTCGTGCTTTGGCGGCGTAAGTCGAACTTCGAAGCTTCACCTAGTCAAATTTACGCCAGGGTTTGCCGAAATGGAACGAGAAAAGAATGTACAGCTCTTGCTCGAAGCCTCGGCTGCCTACGAGCTCCTGGCCAAGATGAACTTTGACCGAACCTTGCCTTCGTCTTTAGAGTACCGTTTGAATGCCATCGACACGGCCAAGACTGCGGAGAGCGCATTGCGAGAGACGCAGGGGAATGAAGATCTGCTCGAGATTGCAACAGGGCGCATTGCGCGCACCTCGGCATATGTTGCCGTGTTTTATGTGTCTATTGGAGCACCAGGGATGCGTGACATGGCGCGCGAGCACATGCACCGAGCGCTGCTTCTCGTCGACACCTCGGACAAGGTAAAGGATCCCGGAACGCAGGCGCTGGTTCGCTTCAAGAGCGCCAAGTTTTCTACCATGATGGGCGAGATGAAGCAGGCGGGCGATCGCGTGCGCAAAGCCTTGTGGATGTGCAACTTTTTGAATCTGGAGCGCCTGCTGCTCGAGAGCCAGACGCTTTCGCTCTCGATTCAACTCTTCACGGGCCAAGTTTCCAAGGCCAAGGCAACGCTCAAGGCGTCAGTGGTGAAAATGTCGCAGGCCGGCCCCAACTATGTCGTTCTTGCGCTCACCGCACGGACAGCGTGTCTGGTTGGCGACTTTGAGCTCGCAGAGAGCTGTCTGGAGCGCATCGGACGTATGCCCCCCGGCAACTTCAACCTGAATCACCTTGAGGCAACTCGACAACTTATGAAATCTCCTGATCCAGAGGTGCACATTGCACTTGCGCTTCTCCTCGCGCGCAAATATGGCACCCAGAACCTTGCTGTCAGCGCGGCCATGCGAGGCATTGAGGCTTTGCAGAGCGTCAACCTCAGTGATCTCAACATCACCATGTTCCACACCACGGCTTTTCTCATCACTGCGCTGGCAGAGGGTCTCGGAGGCACTCCGCTTTTGAAGAGTCGAAAGCGAATTTTGCACGGCAAGCATCCAGGTCGGTACACCCCTCACATGAGCCTATCGCAGATTATTCCATTTGAAGATCTCGAGATCACGGTTCCCGTGCGAACCATTCGGAAGCAAGCAGGGAAGCACCTCAAGCATGTACTCGCAATCCTCAAGAATTACGCCAAGGTATATTCGATTTGCCGCGCGCATGCGACCTACTGCAACGGGGTCTACCAGAAGATATTGCGTGGCAAGTCGCGTTCGACGACGCTTAAAACCTTTTTACAAGCTGCCAAAGAGGCGCAGGAGACCGAGTCCCACTACGTTTTGGGTCTCGCTCTACTCGAGGCAGGCTTGATTGACAAGCAATATCTCGAGGGCGCGCGCGCCGCATTTTTGGTTTGCGCCGGTATAAAAAAAGACAACATGGCAGGTTTCGCACCTGAACAGCTCAAGGAAGCGCCCTATGAGCTTCGGCTGATGAATGAGGATGTTCTGGCCAACGAATAATGACCTCCTTTTACGAAGATTAATATCAGAATGAACTCTCTTTCTTTTCTTTCTTTCCTTCTCCTTTCGATTTTTCTCGTTGGGACCGCATGGATGTCTCACATTTGTAATCTTATCTCTCGTGTATACTCTCTACTCTTGGTTGATTTGGAAAACCAGAGGGTAACGATGCTTCGGATCCGAATCTTACATTGCCTATAAGCCAAGCCCAGTCGAAAAGGTAGGTGCATTTACCTTGCTGCCTTGTATTGTACAGAATAATGGGCGAAGTTCCAAACGATAGGCAGCCCGCATTTGCTTACCTGGGAGTTTACGTACGGCCTTGTAAACCATGTTTCATTTTGGAAGAAAGACAATGTATGCTTGGCAAAGGTTGGCGAAGGCTTGCCTTATGGAGACAAGAGCTTGACCTCAGAAGCCACAATGCCTTCCTCGGCGGTGTCAAGCGCGCCGAGAAGCGCTGGGCGGTGGAAGTCGATAATACAGCTTGAGCCGCAGAATGTAACATCTCCCTGGGCATCCTCTTTGAAGAGACTTGCAGGCTCTTTGCCGACGCGATCAGCTGCAATAAAAACTGTGTCGTGGCCAAGAAGCGGTGAAAGACGCGCAAACCAGTAGTTGATGGTGTCGGGTCCGTTTGGAGCGGGTGCGTCAGTGTCGTCAGGGTGCCGATTGCACCATGCAGAAGCAAAGGCTACGATTCGGCTTGCTTGCGCTTTG
Organism: Schizochytrium sp. CCTCC M209059; assembly: GCA_000818945.1. Lineage (NCBI taxonomy): Eukaryota > Bigyra > Thraustochytrida > Thraustochytriidae > Schizochytrium > Schizochytrium sp. CCTCC M209059. Next base: position 301,384 of record KN805402.1, read on the forward strand.
TGGAAATGGGCAAATTCATAGGCCTGCCACTTGGACTTAAACTCCCAGGGATTGATGTCCATGCAGATGCCAAGGCCCACCTTTGTGCCGCCAGCAAGCCAGTCGCAATCGACACTCTTGAAACCGCTTCCTTCCGTTGCCCAGATTTTGTCTGTTATGCTGTCGAGTGAATGAGCAAACAAGCGTGACAGATGAACGAACGAATGAGCGAACGAATTATGAATCGGTGAGTCAGTGAGTCAGTGAGTCAGTGAGTGAGACAGTGAAGGAACACGATGGTGTTTCAGCATTAAGGCGAATAATCCCCCCCCCTTTGGCAAACGTACTATAAGAAGTGCTTGTCGTATACAGCGTGAAGAGCGCCAGCAGGACTCACCAGCATGACGGAATTAAATAAATTACCCGAGTCTTCGTCTCGACGTGGGAACCCGACGCAGACCCCGCATCCATGGGCGGCGGCCACACGACAACACCAATCAAATGTTGGACCTTGACCTGCGATTTCGGCCAGAGCAGCAACTTGATCCTTTGTACGAAATTGGTAGCCCGTGAATGCCATCTCGGGCAAAACGAGGAGGTCCATTTTGGCTTGCTTTGAACTTTGTTGCTGCTGAGCCCATTCAGATAGAATCGCATCGGCTTTGGCCATGCTTGCCTTGATGTCACCATGGACTGGGCCGAGCTGAAGAGCCGCGAGGATCGCCGTGGCCACTTTCTTCGGGGGGGGCGGTGGTGCCACGATGCCTGCTTCTGAGGCTACCAGATTTGCTGCAGTGCTTGCAGTTGCGCTCGCCGCTGCTGCTGGAGCCACCGCTGCTGCTGCAGCTGCAGCTGCAGCTGCTGTTGCAGCAGGAGCAGCAGGAGTAGCAACGGTGTCTCTAGGGTCTGGGTCGCTCATCTTTTTGTTTTGTTTATTGCGTTCGTTTCGCTTCAAGATCTGGGCAATCTCGCGCCTCAGGCCACTGCTGTAGCGCGTGTGCGACGAGTTGCGCGAAGCACCTGTCTCGTCTCTCGTCAAGAACGAGATGGGCCTGCTGTCTGACCTCACAGTCAGTCTTTTTGATCTTACCTTTGTGCATTTCTTCTCCCGGTAAGGCTCGCTCGCGCGCGAGTGCGCTGAACGGGAGCCGTTGACGAGCCCATGATCATCTGAGCCATGGAATGTCCTGGTAATTATTCCGTGGGCATTCATGCCAGGAACGTGGAGCTTCTGGTGACCGACGTGCGAAGGTGACGCGACGTAGAAAGCTGCTACCCGCGGAGTCGGGCGCAAAGAAAGTCTCAATCAGCTTGTCATAGCTGCAGGGACGTCGCGAGCAAGATGGGACCCGAAACGAACCAAGAAGATGACACGGAACGCGTAAGGGATGGTGGCGCACCGGCGGCACTTCAAGAGGTCCTACCGAGAACAGGCCTCGTGTTTTCTGAGCGCGGAAATCTAAGCGAGATTCTGTGCAAGCCAAAAATCCTTCCTCTCAAGTCTGCTACTCTGCTGCGCATGGAAGACCTCGACCAAAAGGCCCGAGAATTAGCTCAGATGCAGGCCAAGGGAGCAATTTCGTGAATGAATACATGAGCAGAGGATTGAAGGAATGACTAAATGTAAAAAGTGCCCTACCGCCAATGCAAACTTGATCGCCTTTCTGCAATTTTCGAACGAAGAAAAAAAAAAAGAGAAAGTAAGTGAAACGGGCAGTCTTCAAATTTGCAGAATGCATGCATGTCGTAAAATCAGTTTCGAGAATGTGTAGACTATGCACGTAGTCATGGTTGCATCCATTGACTGCCGCATCGAGCATTGAAGAATGAAATTTACTTTCTTACTTTTTGGAGAAATATTGTATTGCCTGAATATTTTTTTTCCTTGTGGTGCCCCTCGGCATGGGGTTCATTCCCATGGCAAGATGCTGAGATTATGCTGACAATGCGTGCGGTGAGGAGACCAAGTATACAAGAAGACAAGGAAAAATGTAATCAAAGCACGTCTAGATCGACTTGAGAGCGGGATCCTTGGTAAGAAGAACACGCGTGATCGCCGTGCCATCCTCACGCGCGTAGAGGCGAATAGGAAATGGCTCCGAGGTGGATGTGACTGAGAATTCACGCGGGAGCATGTTCCAATGGGGGTTGGCGTCGACCTCGAGATCCAAGATGCACCCAAGATCTTTTCCGAATGGGCCGATTGTGGAGCTACAGCACTCGCAGTAAAAGGCACCTTGGCCCTTCTTTGCATTGGCCTCGAGGTACTTGGGACAGCAAAGCCATTTCTTCGACTTGATGTGCTTGTGCGGAATGAGAGGCCCGGCCTTGTTTCGTGGGCATTCTGTAAAGCTCGAAGAGGGCAGCGAGGGCGCGCCCACCCAAAGACTATTGTCATTGATGTTGGGGCCGAGGGTCTCGACATACAAATAGTAGACCCCTGGCGACGCAATGTCAAAAAGGTATTCTACATAGGCCATGCTACAGACTTTATTCGCCTTGCCGCCGCCTTTGTCGGGGCAAATAACAGTTTTACCCTTGACCTCGAGGGGACGCAGCATTACATTATAGTCGGTCGCAGCAGCCGGCTTGTCAAGCGCGAGTTTGCGGGATGTTGCTTTGGCCAAATCCTCCTGAAACTCTTCGGGAGACGGCCCTGCAGGAGCAGTGCGTTTGCGACGCTTTGGTGCAACAACTTCCTCAGCAGAAGCCGTGCCTTCGGAGTCTAACTCGTCGTAGGCGTCGCCTGCCGCAACGGACCCCTGAAGCATGGGGCCCGAGCTCTTGGTTCCGCTGCCGCCGCTGCTTGTCAAAAAGGCCAAGACAAAGATGACGAGAATGGCAAGAGCCGCCTGCGCTCGTCGCTTATCCTCAAGCAGCCAAATGTACCATTTCTGCAATTGCAACTTGAGATTGAACTTTTTCGACGACGAGGAGGAGGAACTTCCGCTCTTTGACCTTGATGAGTGCTTGCTCTTCGAGCTCGATCCAGAAGTCTTGCCGTCCTTGGACCTCCTGGTCTTTTTCGTGGCGACGCTCATCGGCTCCACCTCGCTGTATCGCTAGAATAGATTAGCTGTCTGTCTCGTGCTCGAAAGACGCGCCAAAGCCCGTTTATTGAGCTGCTCCCGCGCCGAGCGGACGTGCCTCCGCGTTCGGCCGAGTGGCCCTGGCCCCAGCGTTTTTCAGGAGCGGCGCGCGCAGCCCGGACGCGGGGCAGGTTTTTTTTTCGTTCGTTCTTGTCTTGGTCGAAGTTGTGACTGCGGCTTGTGAAGAAGCAGCAACAAGAACAACAACAACCAACTGCAACCTCAGGCTGCTGCACCTGGCCCTGGCAGGGACAGCAGCAGCAGCAGCAGCAGTAGCAGTAGGCAGACTCGAGAGTGGCGAGGCGAGGAGAGAACGAGCTGAGGAGATACGAGCAGCCCGAAGCAGGCAGCCCTAGAGACGCGCGGCTCCGGACCGCACAGCAGGACAAGGCAGGCCGAGCAAGGCAACAGAAGCCAGCAAGCGGAGTCGGGCGGGTCCGGGTACGTAGAAAGCAGAAAGAGACAAGAGAAGAAGAGTGCAAAGGAAAGGATAAGAAAGGATAGAAAAACGAGCCCCTCGCCCGCCAGCGTCCCAAGCAAATAAATGACCGCAGAGAAACGGGCGTACAATGCCGTTTGTGTAGAATGCGGCGCACAAGGCCCCGGAGCAGCTTTCGTGGAGTACAGTCCAGGGAATATCAAGCTGAAGCGGTGCGAGGATTGCGGCCAGGTGGTCGACAAGTATGTCGAGTTCGAAGACCTCCTCGTGGGCGTGGACGTGCTTCTGCACAAGACATCGGCGCACCGCCACGTGATCTTTAACCGCGCAGCGCCGCCCGTCTCCTCCCAAGCGACGAAAGCACTGTATGCCACGACATGGCCAGTCATCTGGGCCTTTTGTTTCAACAGCATGATTGAATTTTACATTCGAATGTACTACATAGGGGATGAGGTCAACCTCGCCGTCCTGGTTTCGGCCTTGTGCGCGGGAGCCGGCTTCAATCTGCTTGCCATTGCCATTGGCGTGGCTGCAGCGAGACTTTGCCAGCAAAGGCAAGACTTTGATCCGGGCGCCTTGGCACGCGCGCTTTCGCTCGGAAGCGCGCCCAAGGCACTCTTCGTGGTCATGAGCATATGGACGTATCCCCGAGCCTTTGTCTTGGTTTTGCGCGCTCTCACGGCCTCGTGCACAGCCGTTTCTCTGCACGCAGCCATGCGCACCGTGTCGCGCGCCACTGCTTTGATCATTGCTCTGGTCGTGTGCGCTGCACAAAGTGCCGGAGGTGGCATTGCGCTGCTCGACAGCTACGTGGAAGCCGAGAGTTAGAAGAACGAAGAAGAAACGGCAGGCTCAAATGACGGTAGTCCACTCACGTCCAGGCCCTTTTCGGAAATAAAGTGCTGAATGGCCTCGATTAGATGCTTACCCTTGGTGCTGGCCTTGTTGGGCCCAATTCCCGGCATCTGGCCAAGCTCGTGAAGATTGAGCGGCAGGGCGCATGCGATGGCTTGCAAATGATCGTCGCTAAAAATGAGCCAGTGTCGCGAGCGCTGCGAGTCAGAAGTGAGCGAGTCCTCCACGAGCTGGACTGTGGCCTCGCGCAGTCGCTCCAGCAGTTCAGCGCGAAGATGCGATGGGGTCCGACCCGCGCCAGATACAATGTCTGTCCCGCCGCTATCTGCGGCAACGCGCGAGCCCCGGTTGAGACCACGACCCGTGGTGCCAACAAAGTCATCGTCATCATCGTTGTCCTCAACATCTAACGTGTCACGAACAAAAGAGAGACTTCGAAAATCAGAACCGGACTTGGACGCAGATGACCGTGGGCGCTTTGTTGCAAATTCGCGACTTTGCGGTGGCCCTCGCGAAGACATTACAGACGGCGAATTGCCAAAGTAGGAAGACGAAGACGACGCAGGGGCAGATCGTTTGAGCGGAAGCGCGCGCACCTTGGACGCGGTAGACGACGACGCCCTTCCGCCTTCAATGAGGCGGATTGTGATTGGTTTCGGATTTTGCAAAAACGCAGTCGCTCCGGATCCGGGCCGCAGGTAGGAATTCGTGTACTGACCCGTAGCCAAGTCGTATTCCTCGAGGACTCCCTGTACAAAAAGTAGCGTGACAACGCGCTCAACATCGCAAATTTTCCATGTTTTGTAGTTTCCGAACTGCGGGCACTCGCGCACGCCACCACTTACACCGCGAACCGTTTTCGTGAGTGCTGACATGGTGATCTTGCCCCCATGTACGCCGTTGACCATCTGAGCACATTGCACAAGCGCTTTGGCAAGGTCGGTCGCGTTCGTTTCTACAATTGAGCGCGTACCGCGATCCGCGCAATTATCGCATGTTTTGTTGCACTGCTGTGCATCAAAGGTTTCGTTAAAGTGCTCGCAGATGAGAGCGCGGCGGCACTCGGCCTTGTTAAGGCAAAAATTTGTCATTTGCGATAACTCCTGAATCTGACGATGCACCTTGCGCGGGGCGTTGGCTCCACTGCCGTTGCCGCCGCCGCCGCCGCCGCCGCCGCCGCCGCCATAACTACTGTTTCCGCTTGGCTGGTCCTGGGGCTCGGCGCGAATGAGCCGTTCAATGCGTGCCTTATCGGAGAGCTGGAACATGACAGCGCACTCTGCGATCTTGCCGTCACGTCCGCCCCGCCCGCTCTCTTGGTAAAAGTTGGTGATCGACTTTGGCATGGTGAAATGCACCACGTACCGCACGTCGGGCTTGTTGATGCCCATGCCAAAAGCAATCGTCGCAACGATGACCCGGACTTTGTTATTGCTCCACAGATTTTGCTTGTTCTGCCGCTCCTGTGGGTCTGCAATTCCCGCGTGGTAAAAGGTGACTGCTTGAGCGCCAAGCTTGCGTTGCAGCCCGAAACAGACGTCCTCGGTCTCTTTCCGCGAAAAGCAATAAATGATGCCGCACTGATTGCGTCGCTGGCCGGAGCTCACGTAGTTTGCAAGCGTCTCAATGTTGTCCTTCATGCCACGTTTCTTGGGGAGAATCTTGTAGCGGAGGTTGACGCGGTTGAAGCTGAGCTTGACAATCTCCGGGTCCCGCAGGCCGAGCACATTGATGACATCGCTGATGACAATTTTTGTGGCGGTGGCCGTCAAAGCCAAGATTGGCACGGTGCGGAAGTTTTCTCGAAGAATGTTGAGACGCAAGTAGTCGCTACGAAATGCGTGACCCCACTGACTAACGCAATGAGCCTCGTCAATGACAAATCTGGCCAAAAGCCCCTTGGCTTGAAGGCGCTGCAGCGTTTGCACAAAGGACGGACTCTGCGCAATCTTTTCGGGTGTGACGTACAAGAGCTTGAGGACGCCGGCGTGAAGGTTGTGGATAATTTCCTGATATGAGGGACCGCTGTCGTCCGCGGCAGCTCCCTGGCCCAAAGAGAATGCAGCTTTCACACCACACGCATTGAGTGCCATGACCTGGTCCTGAATGAGCGAAACGAGTGGCGAGATGACAATGGTAACCCCCTGCGATATGAGCGCTGGAACCTGATAGCAAAGTGACTTTCCACCACCCGTGGGCATGAGCACAAAGGCGTCTCGGCCCGTGAGCGAAGCATGAATTGCGGATCGTTGACCTGGTCGAAATTTGTGATACCCGAAATAACTTCGATTCGTCTCGTAGACGGTTGTCCAATCGAATGATCCTTGCGATCTAGCCTCCAATGCATCTTCCTGACGCGTCAGCGCAGCGGCCGACATGACGGCCTTGTTTGAACCTTCGTGATGGACGCCGCTTGCACGGTGCAGGGGAGGAGTTATGAGCGGTTCGAATTGTGGCGTGGTAGATGATCCAAAGCCATTGCCACCAAGGCTGTAGGTGTTGTTATCGACATTGTTGTTGTTGGTGGTGGTGGAGTCGGAGTAGTTGCTGCTAAAGCTGTGATTGGAGTAATTGTTGTTGGTGTAGTAATTGTTGTTGTTGTTGTTGTTGTGATTGCTGCTAAAGCTGTGATTGGAGTAATTGTTGCTATTGTTGTTGTTGAGATTGCTGCTAAAGCTGTGATTGGAGTCATTGTTGTTGTAGTTCGAGAAACCATTACTTGCGTTGCTGAAGATGCTGTCATTACTGCGATTTCCATCCCCATAGACTCCAGCAAGGCTACGAGACGCGAAACTGTCATTGGAGGTATTGCGGTTCGGCTCGAAGGTGCTTGCGCAGGTGCCTAAAGCCGAAGTCGAGCGGCTCACGGGCGATATATAAGGTGAGCCATTCGCTGCGTTCTCGACAGCGTCGAAGCGAGGCGCGGCGGGCGGGGCTGATCCAGAGTGCCTCCCAGAGCCCCCTCCGGCGCCGGACGAGATAGTGGGCGTTTTGAAAGCCGTGGCATCAGACGCACCATGCGGCTCAGACTGACTCCTCGAAAGTGAGTATGTTGGACGTACATGTGATGAGGAAGAAGAAGAAGAAGAAGAAGAAGAAGACGATGACGACGATCGAAAATTCGATTTTTGCTCGCTGGGCGCAGGCGCGACAAGTTGGACGAGGTCATCCATTGAGTAACCAGCTGCATCCATGATTTCTTGCTTGGACATCGTGCGGGCGAGATCGCTGGTGGTTCGAATTGCCTGCTTGCTGACAACGTGAGGTCCTCGTTCAGCGGTAACGTTAACCGTAGCAGACGTCGTCGGGGCAGAAGTGGTGATGGATGTCGATGTTGCAGATGAGGAAGCGGGTTTCGACGGAACAGGCCGCTGAGCTGGCGGAAGGACGGAGGATTTGGGGAGACCTGAGAGATCCGGTGCGAGGCCGCGAGCTCCAGGCGCAACTTTGATAGGCGAAAACGTGGTTACCTTAAGCAGACGCACGGCGGCCCGGCGATCAGGTGTCCCTTTTTGCTGGGCAATTTCCGCCCGTGAGCTCTGCACAAAGACGCGCCGCCGGAGATAGGCGGTCGCATCGCGCTGAAGCTCCTTTTCCCGCACAGCGAGCTGTTCCGCCAGGTTTGTACGCAGCGCGCGCGGCGCCACACCACTGCCGCTGGCGACCGAACCCTCCATGCTCTCAAATCCACGACCTGGATCAGGCAAGGCAGCCCAAGCAGCACTCCTTGCCTAGCTCAACCACCGCGCTCACTTGTCGTCCTGGCCGGAGACCTGCACGCGCAGTCGCCGGGCCGAGCCAGGTAGGCACGCACGCAGGCACGCAGGCACGCAGGCACGCAGGCACGCAGGCGCCTCTGCGAGCCCCGCTCGCCCGCTCGCCCGCTCGTTCGCTTGCGCGGGTATGCTGCTTTTTCTCTTCTGGCTGCCGTGCTGACCCGTGGACACGGGCAAGGGAAAAACCGGCGGATTGTTCACTGTAGGTGAATGAATAATGCGGCGCATGCAAGTCCAACATTCGTTCTCCCGCCCTTGTAGACAGAGCTGGCCTTGGTTGGCATTTTGAAATCGTGGGCGCCGTATCAGAGAGAGAGAGAACAGCCGGCAAAGAAGGGAACTTGAAGCGAAGGAGAAGGGCAGAGGGCCGAGGGCCAGGAGACCCTAACCGGAACGCCAAACCTAACCGACGTAGCCTGTGTTTGAGTTCCGAACGGTCAGCGGCAGCAGACAGACGTTGGGCGAGAGCGAGAGCGAGAGCGAGACGGCGAGCGCGCCGGCGCAGAGGCAAGAATCGAGGCCAGGGGAGAAACGCCAGGCAGGCGCGCGGCGGGATGGACCCGAACAAAGCCCTGCAGGCGCAGGTAAACATCCGTCGCGAGGCACAGCGGCTGCAGGTAAGTGGAGAGGATGAGCCCGGGTCAAGGAAAACAAACTAGCCCACTGGAGAAGGAAAGCGGACACGCGTAGACTCACGCGCTCAAGGAACACGATCCTTTCGGAGAGCACAGGAGTACAGCTCGGACCTCGCTCGCTGGGAAGCATCGATTAAGAAGAAAGATGCCAGCTTGCGCGGACGACGGCCTCGACCCGAACAAGCAGCATCCGCCGCCGCCGCTACACCAAACGCAGACATAGGTGATGGCGCCGATGCCATCAACACAAGAACTTCTTCCGTGCCCCCTGTACGCGGGCAGACGCCGCAGGACGCGCGCAAGAATGCCGCATCACATACGTATGATCAAGGCTACAAGAAGTGGGAATCCTTCGACGTGGATCGCGCGCTGGCCGAGGTGGACGGCCAAGCCACAACGACCGAGGCGTCTCCGGATCAAGACCCAAAGGCTGCAGACGCACCTATTCAGGCATCTTTTCCCGGTACAAAATTGAGTTCTGGCCCTGTGACGCCAGCGTCAATCGTTCCCTCGGCCTTGTCTTTCCCTCAAGCAACTTCTGCATCCTCCCGTGATGGAGCCTTTCCTGACGCGGATCCCGTCGAGGCCAAACCTCGTGACGTGACCGAGCGCGAGCGCGGAAATGATTACTACAAAAAGGGGGACTTTGCGCAGGCGGTCAAGTTTTACACGCGTGCGATTGGCTTTAATCCACGCAGCGCTGTCGCCTACTCGAACCGGGCTATGGCGCTTCTGAAGCTGAAGGATTTTACGGCTGCCGACGCAGATTGCTGCAGCGCACTTGAGCTCGATCCGACGCACGTCAAGTCCCTCACGCGTCGCGCCACGGCGCGCAATGCTCTGGGACGCCATCGTGCCGCCTTTGTCGATTTTGCTCGCGTTCGTGAGCTTGAACCTCAAAATCGTCAGGCCATTGCCGAGCTTGCGCGCACGCGAGAACTTGTCCGAAGCTCGGCACGACGTGCACCGCGTACGCGCGTCTCCGTCACGCGCGTCTCCTCGCAAGAGGCGTCCTCGCAAGAGGCATCCTCGCAAGAGGCGTCCTCGTATCCTCTCGACGAAAACCACCAGTGTGTGGCGAATGAAACACTGCCAGCCACAACGATCAAGTCATCGCCGCGCGACATCGTTTCAATGCCCCAAGAAACACTGCGCCCTGCACAGGATAAGAATGATAATAATGCTGGACGCAATGATTGTGACGATGGCGTAACAGCAAGTGCGTCGCCAAGTACCAGCAGCGTATCAAACGACGAAGCTCTTCCTGCCAAGACGATGGACACAGTTTCAGCGAAGTCCGAGACATCGAATCCATCGCAGCCCCCGGAAAGGCCAGAAAGCGACTTCGGCACTCAGAATACTTTTGCATCAAGCTCTACAAAACCTTTTGATGCAACAACCGAAACCAAGACGAACCTCATCGCTGAGGTGGAGGGTGAATTGGAAGCCGAGGCCGGGGCTGGTATTGCACCCGTGCGTGTTTCGCGCGTAGTTACCCGACTTCCTTCACGAGCACCACAGTCCATGTACGAGTTTGAGCGCGTATGGAAGGAGCTTCGAGCGAAACCAAGCCTACGCGGGGAACTATTGGTCGACTTGCTTGGTGCGAGCGGTATGCGGCGGCTCTTTGGGCGCGCAGCTCCAGAGGCCGACATGCTCTCTGAGATGGTGCAAGGTCTCTGCGCCTTTGTGAGTGAGACTTCCGGGTCCGCAGAGCACCTCGCTGTGGCAAACGCGATTGCTGAAATTCCTAGTGTGGACATGTCCATCATGTTCCTGAACAAGAAGGAACGTGCGGCGCTTGCCGATTCACTCTCGCAAGCCGGGCTACAGTCGTCCAAATTAGCGCGCGTCATGTCGTAACGATATACACACATACATAAATAAACACCCACGCTCACAATCAGAAAATTGACAAGAGTAACATCAAGGAAACGGGATCGCAATTGCAATTGCAATTGCAAGCGCTGCGTCTATTGCCAGATAGATACCAGATGGCCAGAAAGAACGAAAAACAGTAAACAATAAACAACCGATGAGATTAGACTTATGTCATGCCTATCTTGTAATTTGTAAAAGGAACCTCAGGCAATCAGTCCACTCACGAAGCAAAAGCAAAGCTGCCCCGAGCAAGCCTCGTTGGCCCCAGAAAGCTAAAGCTTTAAGCCTAGGCCAAGGCCAAACCAACATTTGCTCACTTAGGGCTCGGCCAAAGGCACAGCAGGAAGCCCTTCGCGCTGATCGCGCCTTTGGCCGCCCTCAAGGGAAGAAGTCGGGGCCGAGGGCAAGCGCGATGGCTTGAGGTAGTCGGCCTCCTCTTCGTCGGCGTCAAGGTCTTCCAGGTCGAGGTCATCGAGAGCGGCCAGCTCGTCGTCGAGCTCATCCTCGTCAATGTCCTCGTCGAAACCGAGGCTACGAGACATGACCTCGGCAATTTCTTCGTGATCGTACATGAGGTCCTGAAGGTCGTCCTGGACATCCTCGATCTTGTCAATGTCGATTGCCTTCATCTGTTTTTTCATGACCTTTGCAGACTGCTTCATGGTCGCGACGGTGTCAACGGTGTCACGCATGCTCTCCACCATGAAGGCCTGCTGGTCCATGTTGAACTGCTGCGCGCCAAGCTGATCGCGCTGCTTTTCGTACATTTTTTTCCGGCGCAGCACGTCCATGGCGCGCTTCTTGAGCTGGGCTGCGCGGGCGCCCTTGGCTCCCTTGAGCTGTTTCTTGTAGCCGGCCAGCTCGCGGTCCAGGCGCGCGATTTTCTGGTCGAGGGTCTCGGACCTGCCTTCCAAGCGCTGGCTCGTCTCCTCGAGCGTCGCCGGCGGCGTCTTCTCCTTCTTTTTGCCTACGAACCGGTGCATCTTGCCTGGCGCTCTGTGCTGCTGGCGCTCCTGCTGCTCCTGCTGGCGCTGCTGCTGGCGCTGCTGCTGCCCTCTCTCGGGCCCTCCGCGTCCCGCTCCTGCCCCGTGCGCGCGCGCTTGCCGACTTTGCCTGTCTGCTTGCAGTGTCCGGTCTGCCTGTCTGTCTGTCTGTCTGTCTGTCTGTCTGTCTGTCTGTCTGTCTGCCTGTCTGCCTGTCTGCCTGTCTCCTTGCTCGGGCCGGGCGGGCTCGCTCTCCTTCTCTCCCTCTTTCTGCGCACCCACTCCCCCGCTCGCCCGCGCGCTCTCTCCACTCGCCGCCCCGCGCAGCCAGGGCAAGGGAGGGAGGGAGGGAGGGAGGGAGGACCCCTGGGCCCGGAGGGGCGCGGGCTTAGCTCCGCGGCGGGCCAGGGGCGCGCGAGGGAGAGCAGGCCGCGCAGCAAGGCGGGCGGCCCTTAGCCGCGGCGCCGAGTCCCGAGGAGGTAGTGAAGGCTGTGAAACCTGGCACATGCACGCACTCTTGGCTGAGACGGGATGGCAGAAAGTCAACCTTTTCCCAATGCCAAAGTGAGAATCAGAGTTGTTTACTTTTTGTTACAGTGGCAAAGGGCAGGCAGGTCATTCGCACACGCGCTGGCTTGTGTGGATAGATCGTCGGAGTTACGCACGGGACTCGGGATCCATGGAACGTGCTGCGACGGGCTGGCTAACCGGCTGGGCTGGGCTGGGCTGGGCTGGCTCGCTGGCTGGCTGACTGCGTGGCCGGATGAGCGGCGCTGATGACCGCGTCATATTTGCTTCTAGACAACGAGCGGGGCGTGATGCAAACCCATTCACAGTCGGTCAAAGTAGTGCTAGTTCTGAGGACCCTCAACGCTGACAAAGTATGCTAGCGCAGTCCGCGTTTTCTTGCGCAAAACGAGACCGTGCTTGACGAGAGTTGCGAGATATTCGTTGACTTGCAAAACGGAACATCCGCAGCAGCGAACGAGATCGCCAAGAGCACAACCCTGAGAACCGATTCGACGAGTTAGTTTCCCAGACATTACTCGATGACAACATGAATTCACTTACCGGCTTGGACTCGATCGCGCACCAGATGCGCTCGAGACGTTTCGCATGCTCGGGCTGCTGATATTTACGAGGTAGCCTCGGAAGCACTTTGCGGCTCGCACGTTGCCAGGAGCTGCTGGAACGGGAAACCTGCTTCTTCGTCTTTGTCCGTGTCACTTTTTTGGACCCAGGGTTTCCAGCGTCCCCCTTACCATTCTTTAAAAGTGTCAATGAGGAGTTCGCCTTGGTGTGTGTCGGTGCGGCGTCACTGCCTTGGGTCGGTTCAATGGTGTTTTGCGCGTCATGGACCTCGCAATATACGGGATTGCTTTCCGGTGATGATAGCGCAGGATTCGTTTCATCGTTGCGGACATCGCACTCTGCGCGATGCAGACGTTCTGCCTTGCCCTCCAGCGTTCTCTGCCGCTGAAGTAAAGCCACAGAGGTAGTCAGCCGGCCTGACATAATGAATTGTTTGTTGGGTCAGTCGTGTCGCCTATACATTTCTTGCCAGGACAGAAAATCTTCGTTGCCTCTACAAGCGCATCGACAAAACGTACCAAAAGATTGATTCCAGTCCTCGAGATGGTCATCCGCCTGCCTGAGCGCGTCAACGTGAGTTGCGAAGAGCGAGACCTCGTGAGCGAGGTCCATGACCGCAGCCTTGAGCGAGTTCATTGGTGCCTCGAGTACAAACTTGTTCTCCGCTTCGCCTAAAGCACGTCTCCTCGAGCAAGAACAGCCAAGTACACGTCTCACGCGCCGACGCAGATCCAGACGCAGACACCAACGTGAACGCTGACGACGCTGACGCCGTCTTCCTCGCGGCCGCCAAAGAGGACCAAGACCGGACGGTTATGCCTTTCTGCTGCCAGTGTGAGTCCCCGAAAGCATGGTGGGGACCCCTTTGTGTGTGTGTCTTGACTGTGAGTTGCCTTCTATCAGCAGGCCCCGAACTAAGGCGTGCGTGTCACGGAGGAACCTACACCCAAGCGAGATGCTTGTATTGAGCGATAACGTTGTGCGCGAGCACGCCGTGACGTGGCGCATCATCGCCGCGAACGAGAGAGCCTTTGCCGCTTTGCACGCAGGAACGGCCGTCGTGCCCCCTCGCATTGTGCTCGAGTTCGCCAACACGGAGGGCGCCTCGCTCTTCAAGCCCGGTGCCTTTGAAGACGAGGCCATCTTTGGGCAAAAAGTGATCAATGTGCGACCTGGAAATGCCGCACGAGGCATGGGTACCACCCCTGCCGTGACGATGCTTTTCGACAAGGTATCGGGGGCGCCCGTCTGTCTTCTGAACGCCACCTACCTGACCGCCTTGCGGACTGCCGCAGGATCCGCCGTGGCTACAGCCCGCATCGCGCCCCAAGATGTGCGCTGCCTCGTTATTTTTGGCGCTGGCCTCCAAGCCGAGGCCCACGCTACGACCATGTGCTGCGTACGAGACTTTGACAACCTCGTGATCATCAATCGTGACCAAAATCGAGCCGAGGCTCTGGCAGCGCAACTTCGGGAGCGTCTTGCCTCCATGCCCCGCGGCCCGGACGCACAGACCTTGGGCGACAACGTCCCTCAGATTTCTACAATATCTTCAGAGGATACGCTTGCTGTCGAAGCGGCCTGCCGTCGCGCAAATGTTGTTTGCACCACTACAGGCAGTCCGGTGCCTCTCTTTCGAGGCGAGTGGCTGCAACCAGGCACTCATGTAAACGCTGTTGGATCTTATCTTCCTGCTAACGCAGAGCTCGACGTGACCACAATCTCGCGCTGCGAACGTCTCATTGTCGATACAAATGAAGCATGGGACGCCGGGGACCTGCTCAACGCTTTGAACGAGGGGGCTGTGGAAAAAGACCTTGCAGTCACCCTTGGTACCCTTATTGCTTCTGGCGTAACTCCACCTGCGACCCATGCCGCCGACAGCGGCCTCGGCCCGAAGGGTATTTCTGTCTTTAAGTCTGTAGGCTCTGCCATTCAGGATATCGCTTCAGCACTCCAGGTGTATGCGGACATCAAGGCCGTGCAGGCAAGTGCCACGAGTTCCGCCGTTTCGATGGCAATTCAGGAGGTTCAGCTTTAGAGTTCGAGACACGTTAGATTGGGGGAAAAGCAAAGACAAGTGAGCAAGACGTGAAAGTCATTTCCGGGCAATGGCTGCATAATTAGGGAGAGATTCCCTGCTCCCGTGTGGAGTCAAGCTCTTCCAGTCATGGAAGCAACTGAGCATAGGCTCCTTTTCAAATGCAATTATGGAGGTCCAAAGTACTATTGACTGTGAAAAGCGGAAACAAACATGCAAGATGCAGAGGTCATTTATAAGCAATCACTGCATCCATAGGACAAAATTCCCACGATCTTGTCGTTCAAACATGTAACTGTGCAAAGTGTTAGTGTCGACGCAATCTTTAAAGCCATTTTTGAAGGACGCAGAAATCATCCTCCTCAATGTAAAAATACGTTCTTTTGGAAATCTTACTTGATTGTGGATCAAACAAGGCAACAGCAAATCGACTACGCATTATCTGCGAAAAAGGGATGCAAAGAGCTGAACGGTGTCCACGCTCGGTTCCTCGACGGGGCGAGGGGCAGCAAAGTTGACGAGTTTCTCGTGCACAGTGTAGCGCAATTTGCGGCCCTTGCTTGCGTTTGTGTCAACTTCGCGCTTCTTGGGATTCTTTTTCTGCTCGCGTTCAAGCTTGCGTCGCAAGCGATCTTGGACCTCCTCATCGTCCACGTCCGCCACGCGTGTAGCGCTGACAGCATTGCTAGAGCTCACAAAGGCGAGCAAAAGTTGCTGGTAGAATGAGGAATCATTGTACACTTCCATGTCAGTACCTTCTGACTCTGCCTCAGTCTCGTCGGCCTTGTCGTCGACATCATTTTCCGAGGCGTGCGCAGCACCAATTGGTACCACACCTGGAGGACGAACTTGTGCGCGCGAAATAAAGGCATTACCCCCCGACATGATCTCGTCGACCTGCTGGGAGATGGTCCGGTTGACAGCCTTGAGGGCCTTGCGAGTGCTCCCTTGCGATTGGGTTGTACGCTGGTGCCAAACATCGAAAGTCTTTTCTGCAAACCTCTGCGCCCGGACGTTGCCCGCCTCGATCTCGGACCATGATGGGCTCCGCTTACGCTTTCGGGAGGGCGTGCCCTGTCCAGCGCTATCCTCCGCTTCATCCTCGGACGCGTCCCCACTCGCTGCGAGAAACTTTGCCTGTGCAGGGGCAGTGGTCTCACGAATTTGCACAAGCTTTTCGAGGATACCGCCGAGCTTGTCACTGCATGCCGTCATGAGCTCCTGCGCCTCATTGACCTTGCTACGGTTCGTTGTGGTCTCTGATGCGACTTTTTCCAATGCGGCATCGGGCAAAGGGAAGCGAAAAGATGCCTGCATCAAGCCTTGTAAGCGTATCCTCAAACCCACGAGTTCGCACCACAACGAGTATTGGTTCTTGACGTGAACAGGGTCCTGGCGGCTCACGCGTGGCTTGCGAAGAAGCATACGCTTCGACGCCTCTTCAACATCATTATCTTCTTCTTCTTCTTCTTCTTCTTCGTCGTCGTCATCGTCGTCGTCGTCGTCGTCGTCTTCCTCCTCTTCCATGTTTGTTACGGCACGAGAGCGTCGAGCCGCGAGAAGCTTTTCAAGATTGGCATCGAGATCTCCATCGCTTACGTCACTCATTTCATCTTCCTCATCGTCATTGTCTTCGACTTCGTCTTCTTCTTCGTCTTCTTCTTCTTCTTCATCTTCGCTGGCAGCGGCGAGCAGCGTGGCACGGTCGACCTTTCGTCCACTGTACTTGGGGTCCGTGAGCAGGTCGCTGCGCCGAAGTTTGCGTCCCTCGGGTTTCTTCACGGACGGCGATGCCAGTTCTTCGTGGCCTTCATCGTGGCTATTGGCGCGAAAAGACGCCGCACTCTTCTTGGCGGACTTGGGTCGGGCGTGCACGTCGCCAAAGTCGTCGGCTGTCTCCGGGTCGAGGGACTCGGGAGCCGGCCTGTTGTACTTGGCGAGTGCCTTGGCCAGAGACGAGCTCATTTTCTCCCGCGCCCTCGCCCTCGCCCTCGCCCTCGCGTTCTTGGGGTCGTCCCCGGCCTCTCCGAACTCTGCTTCGTTCTGCTCTACTCTGCCCCGCTCTGCTCTGCCTCGCTCTGCTCCTCGACGAGGGCTGCGTTGCGTTATGTGCGTGGGTGGCTGGGTTGGATGGGTGGGCTCTCCTCGTCGTGCTCGCCAATGACTGGGCGATGAAAGACGTCCCTCGTACCCCCCAGGGTCCATGACCTCAACATCTTCGTCTCCCTCGAAAGGGGTTACTGCAAGAGTACTTTGCGTCGCTCGTGGACGAGCGACTCTTGATGTCCGCAACGCAATTTGTCCGCAACGGATCAACTGGCATACAGAGGAGAAAAGAGAGAGAGAGAAAAGAGCAGGGAAGAACAAAAGAAAGACAGAAAGAAAGAAATGAGAAAGGAAATGGCTCCGACGTAGTCATCAGCAGCAGCAGCAGCAGCAGCAGCAGCGACCACAACGCGCGCAGACCGTTTGGCCGGGCGCGGCAGGCCGGCCAGCTGCAGCGGCGGCTGGACGGGCGGCGCGCTGCGAGGCCGACGCCGCACAGCCCGGCAGGCAAGAACGTTAGCAGCAGGAGCAGCTGCCAGAGGAGGAGGAGGAGGAGGACGAGAAAGATGCAGAGCGGCGGTTTCCCTGTTGTCGAGAACGACGCCAACGCGCTCTCAGACTTGGATCGCCGCAGGCAGGGTATGAGGCACGTGAACGCCAGTGGAAAAAGACCTGGCGGCGCAAGAAGAAGTCATCATGACGGAGATGACGATGAAGAAGAAGCCAAGTCGTCGTGCGCAAGCAGCGCGCCCATAGGAACCCACAGCGGGAGAAGAAGAACTTCATCGACGGCCGCAAGTACGACCACGACGACCACCACAATACGTGTAGCACCGAGTGAGAATGCGAACACAGAAGAGATTGCCTTTCGTGAGCGATACGCTACGCTTAAGCGCATCTACCAGCGCAGACTCGAAGAACTGACCCGATGCGCTCGAGATGTCCAGGTCCTCGTGCAAACCGACCCTGTCTTGCAGAACATGAAATCAGAAGCTACCACGGCTCCCTTTGCCCCTGCACGAGCCATGGAAATTGCGAATGAAGCCCTCGAGGCGGAGCGAGAGGCGCATATCGACCAGCTCGCCGAGGATTTGAGCCTGGCCTCGGGCGAAGTGTCCCGACTGCGAGCCCAGCTGGCACAGCGCGAAGCTGCTCTTGTCAACGCGCAGTCAGAATCAGGCCGATCGGAGACGCTTGCTCGTCGGCAGTTTCGCGAGCTGAGCGAGGCAGAGCGCGCAACCCGACAGCGCATGGGCGCGTTAGAGGCAGATCTCGCAAAGGTTCGCGATGCTCGGAAAAAAGAGCACCGCGCCATGCGCCAGGGTTTGCGCCGCTTGCGCCATGCCCTCTTTCGCAGCGCTCTTCCTCCAGGGGGCGCGGATTTTTCGAATGCAAGCAACATGGAAAACTTTGCGCCGAGCGCTGCTGGCTTTGCCAATGGCGCCGATGCCTCCGTACTACTTGAATTTACGAGCGGGGACCCCGACGGCTCAATGTGCGACACGTTGGATATCCTCGATGAGCATGAGGTCGAGTACGAAAGCGAAGGCGAAGGGAATGGGGGTGCACGTCTTGTTCAAGCTCTCAATAAGCTCACTCATTTGCATGAACGCACCAAGTCAACGGCGAGTTCGCGAAGCCGCCAGGAAAGCGAAGCCCGAGCTCGAGAAGTGAAAACGCTCCGAGACAAGCTCAGCGAGGCCACGCAAGCGATCAAAGGTCTCGAATCACGTCTCCAAGCCGAGGCAGGTCGGCATGCAGGTTTGCAGGCTGAGACGCGAGTGGCTCGCGAGGCTCTCGCGCGAAGCGAGGAAGAGCGTTTGGAGCTTCGGCAGCAGTACCTGGCTCTCGGGTCGAAACTTCAAGCGGTTGCTGCGTCAACGCGCGCTGAGTCAGCACAGGAAGAGGAAAACCGTCGCGCTCGTGCGCGCGAGGCTGAAGATGCGCGACAGGCCGTCTGTGCTGCGAATGAAAAGCTTCAGCGCGAGCTTGAGGAGGCTGCTGCACTTGCTGCGAAGAGAGACCGTCGCATTGAAGAACTCGAGGCCAAACTGGACCAGGCCCAGAGCGCGGCTCGACACGAAGTGGACACCTTGCGTCAAACGTTAGCACAGCAGGTTGAGAATGAAAGGAGCAAACGTAAGCAAGTTCAGGAACGACTCGAAGAAACGAAGGTTGAGCACGCTGCGCGTCTCCAAGATGCTCGAGAGCAAATGGCAGCTGCGATTCAAGGCGCGCAGGCCGAACGTAGCAAGTGGGAAGGCGAGAAGGAGCGCCAAGTCCGTGAGCACCAGCAGCAAGCAGAAGCGCAGTTTCAGCGGCTCTTGGACGCAAAGCAAAAGGAGCTCGAGCACGTGCTCCAAGCGCAGCGGTCAGAAGTCGAGCGACAGCATGACGAGGCAGAGCGTGTAGAACGCGCAGTGACTGCGCGTCTGCACGCCATTGTCAAGGACCACATTTCTCTCGAGCAACACGAACAGATTTTAGCTTCGCAGGTCGCGAATGCTCGCGCCGAAGTGGAGCATAGAATGCAGGACGCGCTCTCACGCTCGGAACGTACGCGGGAGCGCGCCTTGTCCGAGGTCGAGGATCGTGCCTCTCGCGTTCACGCGGCTGCCGCTGACGCGATGGATCAGGAAAACAATTTGCTCAAGACGCAGTTGGCCCAGCTTCAACGCGAGCATCAGGAGCTAGAGTCCGCTTTTGAAGCAGACCGCCGCGCTGCCGTGGCACTTCGCAAGGAAGCAGAAGATGCCAAGAAGGCGCGTCAGACGCACGCCAGTCAGCTGCGTCAGGCCTTGCATAATATTGCCCGCCTTCGGGAGGTCGCCACGACGGAGCGCGAGCGCCGCGTAGCTGCAGAGCGTGCCTGTGCAGAGGTCCGAAAAGGCGCTCGGGCCGAGGTGACGACGGAGCTTGATGTCGCGCGCGCCGAAATCGCGAGTCTTCAGATGCGCGCTCTCGAAGCTGAGCGGGCCAGAACTGATTTGGAGTCTTCGCTGCGCGAGGAACATCGTCAACTTGAAGCACGATCCGCAGAAGCAGCGAGCGAAGCGGCGCTTCGCATTGCTGCTCTCGAGGCGGAGCGTGAACGGACCCTCGGCGAAGCGCTTGCGAGTGCCACTGCAGACAAGGAGAAGCAACTGGTCGCAGCAAAGCACGAATTCGAGCTCTTTCGACTTCAGGCGGACGCACAGCGAAAACAGCTCGAGTCCCAGATTGCAAGTCTTGAAACGTCTCGCGCAAGTCTCGAGGCCGCTGCTGCGCAGGTTTCGGGAAATGCGCAGGCTCTGGACGCCCGGGCGGTTGCCGCTTCGCACGAAATCGAGTCTCTTCGCACCGCGTTACACGGGGCTCAACAAGAGGCTGAAGAGGCCCGGAGTCGTGCCCAGACGCTCGAGACGCGGCTTGCGTCAATTAAACGTCAGCAGCGTACGGAGCGTCTAAAGTTCGGCAGGGCAGTCGACAGCTGCCGTGATTTGCGAGCAGCAATTAAACCTGTGGGACGCGAGGTGCAGCGTGCTCTCGATGAGGGCCATCGGGATCTTGTTCGCCTTGGTGGGGAGTTGGAACGTCATTTGTGCTCGCGTGCGCGCAGATCCGAGGCAAAGGCAGCCGCCGAGGCCGAGGCCAAGGGGAGTTTGATATCTGCGCAGGCGAACGAGCAAGCTGAGGCTGCACGTCGTGAGCTGGCCGAGGCCATGGATAGCTCGCAGCGAGCATTAGAGGATCGGGACGAGATGTTGAGAAAGCAGGATCAGCGTCTCGCTGAGACACAAGCAAAGCTTGACGCCCTCGCCGCGTCCTTGGCAGCGAAAGAAGCCGCTTTAGATAAAGCAGAGCAAAGCCTTCGGGACGCGCAGGTTCAGATGCAAGCAGAAAGACGGGAGACGCAAAGCGCACAGGGACGCGTCGAGGCCCGGGATGCGCGTCTGGCCGAGCTGACGCAGCGTCTTGACCGCGCGCAAGGCGGGTTCGCGAGTGTTGTTGCTACGTTGCGCGCAGAAGTCGGTTTCTCGAACGAGCTTGCCGAGGATCTTCTTGATGAAGAACGGCGCGTGAAAATCGGGGTGCCGGCACTTGTGTCTGCAATTCGCGATGCACAGACTGCCGCGTGCATGGGCGCAAGTGCAAATGAGAGTCTTGCCTCGCAGCTGCAGTCTGCCCGTCGCGAAGTCGATTCGCTCCAGCAGGAAGTGCAAAAGGCTCGTAGCGCGCTCGAAACAGAATCGGAAAATCATCAGGATGCGATATTTCGACTTTCGCGAGCGCATCAGGAAGCTCGCGAGGAGCTTCAGCGGGGGATTGAACGTGCTAAGAGCGACCAGGTGGAACTCCGCGCCCGTCTGCAGCAAGAGCGGCTGACGAATAAGTCGTTGCGAGAGCAGCTAACGTCTGCTCCGCTTCCCCCGCCTCGTTTTGCGCCGGCGCCTCCAACGTCTCCGACGCACTCTTTACGCTCTGGGGTCTCCACCGCAGCTCGATCGTTTGGAGACGTGCAGCGATTGCTGGAGCGGTCTGCGGTGATTGATCGCAAGGCGCGCTCACTGATGATGTCGAAGTCCTCCGCCTCGGTCTCCTCCACCATGTTCACGTCTTCTTCCTCATCTAAGACAGGTCATGCATCCCCACGGTCCGTGTCTTCGCGGTTCACACACGTCTTGCAATAAGCCTGGGTGACTGCTGTGTTGTATTCGTGCATTGCTGTGCTGCGCCGCCATCTGTGCCTACGAATCTGATGATTTCTATAGTTCAAAAGTAAGATTATCGTAAGGAACTTGCACAAGTCTCTTTCCTTTTCGTCGCTCGCAAGGTCGATTCTTTTTATGCCTACAGATAGATGAAGAGAAGCGAAAGAAATCCAAATGAAGCGGGTCGGGCGGGATAATTTGTAGATGCAACGACATGTTGTAATAAAGAAGAAGATTGATGCGGCACAGCGATTGACACATGATAATGATGAGATTGATTATGTAAAGTTGTTGTCAGCGTGGTTGTTGTGACTTGGTGTATTGAAGAGCTTCCTTGTTAGAGCTTGCCGGTGAAACGCGGGGCGCGCTTCTCGATAAAGGCGAGCGGACCCTCCTTGAAGTCCGGGGTTTTGGCGAGAAATCGCATTCCCTCAGACGAAGCCTTCCAGGCATCGGCGTCGGAGCCGTAGACAGTCTGAAGAGCGACCTCACGAGCCTTGCGGACTGCGAGCGGAGCGTTGACCTCGATGCGCTTCGCAAGCTTGAGAGCGGCTTCGACGACCTGGCCAGGCTCGACGAGCTCGTTAACAAAGCCCAGCGAGTACATGCGCTCCGCGGTGAGCGGGTCTCCGGTGAGAAGCAGTTCCATGGCGATGGCCTGAGGCAGCTTGCGGGGAAGACGAAACATGCCACCGGCAGCCGGGACGAGGGAGCGCTTGACCTCGGGCACGCCGAATTTGGCCTTGGTAGAGGCGACGACGAGATCGCACGTGAGCACGAGCTCGCAGCCTCCGGCAAGCGCGAAGCCATCGACGGCAGCAATCATGGGCTTCGTGCGAGGAAAGTGGACAAAGCCGCCAAAGCCGCCCTTGGGGGTCTCGATGCTCTGACCGGCGTTGATGGCCTTGAGGTCTGCGCCTGCGCAAAAGACCTTTTCGTGCGAGGAGGCGAGGATGCCGATCCAGAGGTCATTGTCCTTTTCGAACTCCTCCATCAGGCTCTCCATGCGCTTGGAGAGGTCTCCGGAGACCGCGTTCATGGCCTTGGGCCTGTTGAGGGTGAAGATGGCCACATGCCCGCGGCGCTCAAAGCGAACTAGTTCGTCGTCTCCGGCCATTGTTGCTTGCTGGCTTGGTTTGCTCGCTGGCTTGCTTGCTGGGCTGCTTGCTGGCTTGCTTGCTGGGTTGCTGGATTGCTCGCGTGCGAGTTGCCCTGCTGCGTTGCCGGACTGGCGGGGCCCTCGCTCACTGCTTGGTGTCTATCTTCTGCTCGACTCTCTAGGATTGGACTTGCCGCAGTCGGACTTAGATGTTTAGCCTTGCCTTATGAGACACTCACGCACTGTCAGCAGGGGCGCACACAGAGCACAGCAGAGCAGAGCAGAGCTCAACAGAGCACAACAGAGCAGAGCTTGGCGCTGGCTGGCCCTGGCAGCCTGTGCGGCACGACAGAGAATCGAGGATCGAGGATCGAGGATCGAGGATCGAGGATCGAGAATCGAGGATCGAGAATCGAGGATCGAAGAGCGAGGAGCGAAGAGGTCGATCGAAACGATCCCAGGGAGGATCTCGCTCACATCAGCTGCAGCAGGGAGGACTCACGACGTCGCGCACGAACATAACGAGCAGCGCTGCATTGCAGTCAGTGTTCGCCTACCTCCTACGCTGCGTCTATCCAGGGCCGGCTGCGGCGGGCAGACTTTTCGCATGCTTGCGCAGACCCACAACGCCAAGACGTGTGCAGCCAGGTGGGACGCTGGGAGCGATGCCCTCCCTCCCTTTCTGCCCTACAATCTATAGCTACAGCTGGCCAGCCCAGCCCAGCCCAGCCCAGCCCCGTCTTTGCAGGAGGGCCGACAGGGAGCGCAAGGGAGAGCGACGAAGAGCTTGCAAGCGAACAAGCTAGTACACGTACTAGCCTGGCAGCCAGCTCCAGGGCGAGAAGGTCGAGGCAGCCCGCCAGCCGGCGTAGCTGCCACGGCAAAGTGGTAGGCCGGGCAGGCGGCGACTCGCTGACGTGTGCCGGTAAAAGCGAGCTGGAGAGAGCTCGAGCGAACGAGGGGATGGGCGCGCTCCAAGAACGGTGGGCCACGGTGGCCACGACAAGGTGGGCGGCCGTCTTGAGTACGGCGCTCGCTCTGCGGCTGGCACTTATCGCGTACGCGGACTGGCACGATGAACACGTCGTCGTCAAATACACTGATGTAGACTACCACGTGTTTACCGATGCTGCAGCAGCCGTTGCCAAGGGCGATTCGCCGTTTGCCAGGCGCACATATAGGTACACGCCGTTGCTTGCATGGGCATTGGTGCCCAATGTCTTGGGCTTCCGTGCATTTGGCAAAGTCCTCTTCGCCTTGTGCGACCTGGGCGTTGGGCAGACCCTGGTGCAGATACTTTGCCGACAAAAGCTGCCTGAGGCAACAGCCAAGGCGTGGGCCTGCTTGTGGCTCTTTCATCCGTACTCGGTGAACATTTCCACACGCGGCAACGCGGACGCGGTGGTGTGTCTGCTCGTGCTACGTGCAGGTCTCGGCGCTCTGGAAGATCGCTGGGTGCAAGCCGCCCTCTTTTATGGACTGGCAGTGCACGTGCGAATCTTCCCCATCGTTTTCGCGCCTGCATTTCTGCTCTGCATCGGCTGGCAGCAACCTCGAAAGCTATTCACGTTTGCTTTTGTCAGTGGAGGCATCTTTCTGGCTCTTGCTGCATTCTTTTATGTTTTGTAC
Organism: Schizochytrium sp. CCTCC M209059; assembly: GCA_000818945.1. NCBI lineage: Eukaryota > Bigyra > Thraustochytrida > Thraustochytriidae > Schizochytrium > Schizochytrium sp. CCTCC M209059. The sequence continues at coordinate 325,619 of KN805402.1, forward strand.
GGCTTCACCTTTGCGTATGAGACCTACTTGTATCATCTCGTGCGCACCGACAATCGTCACAACTTCTCGGTCTACTTTTATTCGCTGTACCTCCAATATGGAGCTCCGGCAGGATTTGTAATGGGTCTTGCCGCCTTTTTGCCGCAGCTCGTGGCACAGGGCGCGCTTGTCGCAGCCTTGCACCGTCGGGAGGACCTCATCGCCTGCATGTGTCTGCAGACGATGGCATTTGTGGCATTCAACAAAGTATGCACGGCACAGTACTTTACATGGTATACTGCTCTCATCCCCGTGCCATTGTCAACGCTACGTGCGCAAGGGCGACTCTCCTTGTCCGTCGTCGTCGCTGCGGCTCTCGTGTGGCTACTTGCGCAGGGCGCCTGGTTGGCCCAGGCTTACCTTCTCGAGTTCAAGGCGCGCAATACATTTTTCCGCATTTGGCTTGCTGGCATTGGTTTCTTCGTCGTCAATCTTGGCATCATTGCAGCTTTGGCTCGCGCGCTTGTTCGAGCAAAATGATCATTTCTTCGAACTTTCGCAGTTCAGTTGAACTAAAGGTGACTTTTATTGTATTGTAAATTGCAGCCCCATGATCACGCTGACACCATACATTTGCACAGTGTCCTAAGCTTCCATCCATCCATCCATCCATCCATCAGTGTTTTTTATTGCTTTTCTTGCCATTGGCGTTCTGCATTCCTTCTCAGAAGCACGGGTCGCTTTTGTGAAGATGCGCAACATCGTGTTTCCCTTCACTCTCTATCTCTCTGATCAGTGAATCGAGACAAATAGGGGAACAACGGAGCACGTTGCTCGCTCGCTCGCTGGCTGGCTGAAAGCAAATTTATCATTTCTGATGCTTTCTTTTTGCTCGCCAGGAAAAAAGTGAGCGATGATCGTAAGATTCTACTTGCTTGCAACGCGACCAATCATCTCTTATCATGGACGTTTTCGAGAGAAGCACTTAGATGCTGCCTGGCTCCCTAGATGCAGAACTTTGCCAATTGAATAAGACTAGACAGTCGTCTACATGACTTTCTCTGCTTTGATTTACTACGTACCACAATTCTGCAATGCCTGCCTGCCTGCCTGCCTGCTTGCCCCTCTCCTTCAGCCGAGAGACATCACTTGATCGAGGCTGCAAAAAGTATCCTAGTTATTGTGTGTATCAACAGCATCCACACGACACACACAGAGTAGTTAGTTAGTAAGTCGATTCTCTCGCAATACGTAGCCCAGCCAACCAACGCATCAGAACAGGGGCTCTTTTTTTCTTTCTACGTCGTTAAAACGACAAAGCATGGAGGAGGCTCTTTACATACAGCTAGGTAGGTGTATACGTCAATTGTTTAAAACGTTGGTAACAATTCATATTGTTCGCTGAGGCTTCCAACTTACTTTCCAGTTAGTCACATCGAGCGAAAGAAAAACGGAGATTTTTTTACTAATTTCCTTCTGGTGCATACATCCATGTCTTTAGAGTCGCCTCGGCGCATCTTCAACAGTATTAATCAAATCAAATCATATGGTATTCTTCTAACTTCTCCATTTGTTCGTGCTTGTATACAAGCCACATGATGTAAATCTACTCATTTCACTCGTCATTGACTTCGCCATTTTTAATAATGCGCCTCAAAGTCTCCTTCTTTTTTTGATTAAAAACTACAAATTATGCACAAAATATATTTCTTTTACTATGTTAATTCCTATAATTATTTAAATAAATTTAAAAATTATATAAAAGGTCTTAAACTAAATCACAAGTTATATTTTACAGTTTATTGACTAATATTATATATATTTGTAGTTTTCTCTAATTCTAATACTGATTTCATGATAATTTTGACTTTTTTTTTCAGAACACGAAAAGGCATTTAATGGTCATTTTTAGAAATTACGCTCTCAAAAGTGACGTTGGAAAGATGATTGTAATGTGAGAAGCTAAATAGTGGTGCTAGAAGTGAAGAGGGGAAGCTTGGTTTAAATCTGATGCTCAGTAAGTCCTTGATAATCATTTGACCTGCGTGAGACGGCTGCACGGGCGCTTCACGCGAAGTCGTCTCACAGCCTGAATTTGACAGCTTGGAGTCTAAAAAATCAATGTATTTACCGTCTATCCATCATGTTTAAAGTAGAGTTTCAAGCCGTGCTGATTTGCTCTTTATTTGAGGTATTCGAGACCGAAAACAGCCTGGTGAATTTTTGCATTAATTTTGTTCGATTGCCTTTGATGCTCTGGAGAAGAAGTCGACCCCAGGCACTTTTGCTTTGAAGAGAGCGTTATTTTTTGATTGAACACCTTGCTTTCTTGCAAGACCTCATTCTTGATGCTGCTCGACGTCTTTGGACTACCTTATAAAGCTCGTTGGTGATGCGCCGCTCCTTGCGACGAGGAGTGGAAGGAAGCAAGCAAGCATTGATACTTCTGGGAAATGGAGGAACCGTAATGTAAGCAAACAGCAGCACCAGACAAACTGTGAGATTGATTGGGCTGAGCATTCGTGGGTACTCAGTCTCTTGTAGACCCGCCATGCCAACATCGTTCCAATCCAGAGAGAGCACTGGCTCGGGCGACAAGAAGAATACTCTAAGAGCGCTTGGTGTGTGAAGTAGGCTTTGTTTGGCCAAGAAATTGTCAATATGACGATCGAGTTCTTCCCTACATGTTCTGGACGAAGCTTTCAAAAGGTGGCGAGAGCATCAAACTCCATCAGCCACCCAGCTTTGTCTTACGAGACCCGAAACTACCCTTGCGATTACTACCGTACGGAGTCCTTTCACTTAGCATAAAATCCATAATTTGCCACCAGCCATTTTGAAATACGATCAAATCGATGAACTGCTTGCTTCATGGATCAGTCCATCTGTGCTTCTTGCTTAGATGCGATTGTATTTCTAAGCAAATGTTCTCTGCAAACTCGTTCTTTCTTTCTTTCATCAGAACGGTCGAGAGGATGATGGTGCGTGCGGTTGACAGGCAGGCAGGCCTCTATCCGCAAAATTATCGTAACAGTGTCTCATGGAAAGTTTCACGACAGACGTTACGTATCATGTTGCTACGATCAGCAAGATCTCTGCATGATAGGCGTCAATAATGGAAAGGAAGATCTTGTTTGGTGAGCTCATTAAAATTGGGACTTTTCTTCCGATCTCCTTTTCCATGCGAAAAAGATCTCTCGAATTGTATTCTTGAAGAACACATGCACCTTCAACTAGCGCACACGTGAAAACGGAGAGAAAATGATGAATATTCGAGAAAGAAGAGAGAGTGTCCGTCTGTCTACAGTAACTCTTTGTACTTTAAAGTCAAATGCTTTCTATCTTTTCAATCACCGCTCTCTTGGTCAGCATTTTCACACATCGGCTTCATCATCTGCATACTCATCATCTGCTCCAAGCGCAGGCATGGAAGGAAATCCGGGAAAAGTGGTTTCGCCAAGGTCGCGAGTGAAACCGAGAAAGAAGATTGTCAAGAATTGCAGCGCTGCGCAAGCCACGAGAAAGTAGAGACGGCGCTTGTGGCCTGTGTCCTCGTACGCTGGGGCAGGAACGGCTTGCTCCATGGTCCGATACACAAAAAATGCCATGCAAAGACAGAGGTAGAACATGACGACGTTGTAGACAGTACGTCCCAGGGAAATGCCGATAAAGAGATTGAGTGCCACGAGGACGTATTTGTACCCTGCAAAAGCGACCATATCAAGCAGTGCAGGCTTGACATCAGCGCCTCCTGGAAGCGAATAAAGGCTTCCTTTCATGGCTCCAATTTCTACCATGAGCACCAGTGTGCACGTACTAAAGGTGTTTTGGAGCACGTCCGGATTGAAGGACTTGGTGGTGCCCTTGAGTAGGCCAATAAAGAGAATGTAGGTAATGGAGGCCATTGTCGGGAGGTAGAGGTCTGGTGCGTTGACGTCGCCGATGGGGGGCGCGAAATCAATCGTGCGTGGCGCAGAAGGATCGTTGTTCATGGATTCGTCGTTGAAGCGAATACGAGCCCACTGGCGGTGACGCCAGGGGAAGATGAGCAGACCGAGTTTGCGAATGACATAACGATTGTCTACGTGGAAGTAATACCGTAGCGAGTTCCAAAAGGAGCTCGCGCCGGGCATGTACTTGTTTGTGAGCTGGGCCTGCATCTGCAGAAAGTTCTCTTTGGCGACGGACTGCAGCATTGGGTTTTCGGCAAGGTTGGCCATGTTCTGAAATCCAGCCATATTTGGCATGCCCGATTGCTGCTGATGTTGCGACTGCTGGCCATAGCCTCCGGCGTCGCCGCCGTGGCTGCTGCCTGGAGGAGGCGGGTACATGTTGCTTCTCCTCTCCTTTTGCTCTTCTTGCTGCTGCTTCCTTTTGCAGGTGGTCGTTCGAGTTGTCTGGCTCCTTCACGCACGCGCGCACGCACGCACGCACGCACGCACGCACGCTATAAGGGGGCGGTGGACAGTGGCGTGCGCGGTGCGGTGCGGTGCGGTGCGGTGTGACGCTGTGTCTTACTTGCTGCGCGTCTTTGGGTCCGGCGCGTGGGGCGAGCAAGCACAGCCTGGCAGCACCGGCGGGATGCGAGCGACACGCACCACTGTCAAGCCAAGCCAAGTCAGTCAGTCAGTCAGTCAGTCAGTCAGTCAGTTGCCGCAGCCAGCAGAGTGCCGCCGCTTCGTTCTTGACGTACAACACTGCGTCGCGGCGGCGCAGCTCTCTCGAGTTGTTCTTTCTCTGCTGTCTCCCAGCTAATGATGCGCGTCGCGCGGCACAGCTTGAGGCACCCAAAACGGTGCGCATTCTGGAGCCTCTGCAAAAAGGGTTGCCCTTATTCCACAGGTTCTAGTCGATCGACGGAAACCCAACTTCTGGGCGCCTGCCGCGGGCAGCCAGGGCGCGCGCGCGGGCGGGCGGGCGGACGGACGGACGGACCGGTCACGGCCGGCGCTGCTCACGGCTGCCCGTCGCATCCCGCGGTCGAAGACGACGGAGAGAGCGAGAGACTGGCGCGAGATGGGCCAAAAGCGAGGCCACGGGGCGTGCCGGGCATCATCCGCGATGGCATGCTCTCTGCTCTGCTCTGCTCTGCTCAGCCAGACCTAAGTTAGCTACAGAGAAGGTGAGCTGAGCTACACGCCAGTCCGCCCGAGCGCGACGGCTTGGCTCGCTTGCCTTTAGCTATTTGCCTGCTCGCTTGCTTGCCTGCCAGGCCGCGAGGGAGGGGCCGAGGGAGGCGCGCAGCGGAGAGCGCGCTCGCTGGCCCGCGCTGCGCTGTGCTGCGCATGCATCTAGCTCCGCTGCTCGTCCTGGATGGAGTTCCTCCCTCGCCTCTTTCTCTCTATTTATTCTCTCTGCCTGGCAGTGGACGAACGCACTCCTGTGACGACCGATGATCCTAAGGGAAAGAAAGCAGCAGACCCGGAACTGCTAAACAGAAGCAGAGCAAGCAGAGTACGTCCAGGCGACCTCGCGCGCGGCAGCCGCAAGGGAGATCGCAAGGGGTGAAGGGGAGGGGCGCGCTGTCGGGACGAAGGAAGCAAGCAAGCAAGGAAGGAAGGAGGAGGGACACCCGGCGGCCGCCTGTTTGGGCCGAGGCGCTCGCGACGAGAGAGACCAAGTCCAATCGCAGGGTCGGGACGACCTCGTCTTGGCGGTATCGAGTCAACGCCGCTGTGCTATTGTCCGTCAGATGACCGGCAGGATGCATGACAACGCGAAATGCGCCCCGACGCACGCGCCCTTTCTCTTGATCTCTCACTCTGTGCGTCCCACCTGCGCAAGGCTTGATGACTGATGGACGCATTTCGATCTCGCAGGATTCGTTGAAAGAAAAGACAAGGAAAGATCATGAGCGGTCGCGCCGTTTGCGTGCTTCGGAGCGGAGATGGCGTCGAGGGCACCGTCGAGTTCTCGAGCTCCGGGAGCGCGACCCGTGTGACTGGCACAATCAGCGGGCTCAAGCCTGGCAAGCACGGGTTTCACATCCATATGTGGGGCGATCTTTCGAACGGATGCGCCTCCACGGGCGGGCACTTCAACCCGCATGGAAAGACTCACGGCGGGCCGACATCCGAGGTGCGTCACGCTGGTGACCTGGGCAACATCGTTGCTGACGAGAGCGGTAAGGCTGCGGTGGACATTACGGACAAGCAAATTCCGCTTGAAGGCCCGCAGTCCATTATTGGCCGTGCCGTGGTCGTCCATGCCGGCGAGGATGACCTCGGCCAGGGCAACAACGACGAGTCCCTCAAAACGGGCAACGCTGGTGGCCGTGTCGCATGTGGCGTTGTCGCCATGGCGCCGCAGCCAGCGTCCATGTAAACGCTGCGATGCAGCATCATTCTTATAGGTTTGAGGTGCGTGCACAGTCGCATGCGAGGGAAAGGACGCGATGCGCAAATGCTTCATAGCCCGGCTTTCTGTAAAAGCAAGAAAAACATCATTTTTACCCTCAACAATTCATGAAAAGCAGGACGTAGTAGACAGGACATGCGGTATGAAGATTCTGGCACGTCCCTTTTGTTATTTCCTCCAAACTTGTATTCTTACAATGCAAAAAGAAAACAATTTGCGGCTTTTCTGCTGACCGAAAAGGACGTGAAGAAGGTCAGCAAGAGGGAAAAGATCATCGAAAACGAGAAGAGAAGAGAAGAATCATGTTGACGCACGCATGGATGAATGCCTGCCTCCTCTCCAACTCGAAGTGGACGTAAAGCTGCCGGAAAAAAAAGGTAAAAAAAAAACTTGCCTCCGGGCGGAATCGAACCACCGTCGTCACGGCCACAACGTGACGTTCTACCATTGAACTACGGAAGCATAAGAATGGAAGAAAGAATGAGTCAACCTGCCTCCGGGCGGAATCGAACCACCGTCGTCACGGCCACAACGTGACGTTCTACCATTGAACTACGGAAGCGGGGGGAAATTGACTCATTCCTTGCTGAGCTAAGCCAGGGTCGCAGTCATTTATAAAGTAGGAAAAACGGATTCAGCTGTCTTATTGCTTTGACTTCAATCTGGATGTTGATGCTGCGCTCGCTGCCAGTGCGTTGTGCTGCAAGGTGTTTTTAGCTTTTCAAAGTAGAACGCCTTTTCTTTCGCATGATCTCACTACGAAAGTAAATGGAAACATGATGTTCCTGGATTGGGGCAACGGGTCCGTATTGCTTCGGTGGTCGATTGCTCGGGGAGTTGTTTCTTGAGGTATCGACGCTGCCACCTCAGAAGCTAACGCAGATACTTGTGCAGTTTAAATTTCGCGCTGCTTTCCTGTCCGTAATAGCAGAAGTGGTAACATCGAGACATGCTCACTTCATCAATAATCCCTCTCGCCGTAGCGTTGCTGCTCAAGTACAAGCGTGCATGTATCCGAATAGTGATGAAATGGATATTTCGTGTATCAGAGGCTGCGAGCGTCGTTCTCTGCACACCCGTTTTCATTGTTATAAACGTGACGAATGGCATGGACTGCCGAGATGCCCCCGCC
>KN805402.1:336430-379371 GCA_000818945.1 Schizochytrium sp. CCTCC M209059
CTCTCCCTCTTTCCTTGTTCCCGATCCCGAGGCACATTTTATAAAAATCATGAAGCAAGGCAACGAAATCCAAAAAAAAGTCTAAAGTATCTCTCTACTAGGGGCACCTGGATCTCATTTCTTTCGCCTAAAAATCATCAAAAGCGTGGGCGATCTCTGGAGTCTGGGGCTTAAAGAGTGTGTGGGGCTCGCGAGACTCCGTAAAAGCATCCGTGTCAAAGTACGAAGTGTCGCTTGCTGACTTGACCTTGGGCTTCCAGGGCGGAGGAATGGTCTGCTGACGAAGATTTGTAAAGTCAATGTTCTGGAAAAAGAGACGTGCAGGGTCATCTCCATCCTTGAGATTGATGAGCGGTGCGCGGTCATGCGGGTTGGCCTCCCAGAGACGGAGCAGCGTAGTCCGCATAAAGTAGGCCTCATCCTGGGACTCGTTGGCAAAGGCGCGCTGCAACAGGCGCCAATCAACGCAATCGGGGCCATGAATGATGCGCTTAAAGACCACCATCTGGTTCGCCTCGCCTGAAGGGTCCGCAAAGGGCGAGAATTGCGTTAGCATTTCAAACATGAGGACACCCAGCGCCCAGCAGTCGACAGTGTGATTATGCCCCTTGCGCATGACAGCCTCTGGGGCAAGGTAGTCCGGGGTTCCGCAGAGCGTGTTGGACATGGTCCCGGGCTCGATCCGCTTCGCGAATCCAAAGTCGATGATCTTGACATATCCTTCGCTGGAGATGATGAGATTCTCGAGCTTGAGGTCGCGGTAGGCGATGTATTTGCGATGCAAATACGAGAGACCCTCGAGGATGCAAGAGGCATAGAATTTGACGCTGCGGGGAGGAAGACCCCCCTTGCTATCGATGACTTGCGAAAAGAGCTCTCCGCCTTGGACCAGCTCGAGAAGCATGTAGATGTGGTTTGGTGTCTGAAAGGTTCGGATGAGCGACAGGATAAAGGGGTGCGAGGATTGCTCGAGGATGGACCGTTCGTTGTTGACATGCAAGACTTGGTTGCGGTCTACAAGGTCCTGCTTATTCATGGTCTTGAGTGCAAAGGCCTGGGAATCAGTGCCCTTGATCGTAGCGACACGCACGACAGAGAAAGCTCCCTCGCCAATGACGTGCTGAACTTTGAGGCACGAGAGTGCATTCATTTTAGAAGCGAGGTCGTTGCGACTATTGCGGCAGATCATCTCGTGATTGTCTTGCTTTTTCAATTCCGCCTTGTGCGTCAAATCCTTGTAGACACGCGTCGTGCCACTGACAATTTGTACAAATGCGCTGCGCGTGAGGGTGAGACAGACAGTTCGTTCCGCTGCAATCACGGTGGCGGTGCGGGGCTCGTTGCTAATGAGAGCCATTTCGCCAAACCACTGCGCCTTGTGCATGGTCGTCACCTTTTTCTGCGTTGGGCCGGGGAGCGGCGGGGCCATCGGGAGAAGATCTTCAGAGTCCTCGGCGTCATCAGAGCTGTTTTGTTCGTCATTCTCGTCTTCGTCCTCATGGTCATTGTTGCTGGACACAGAGCTGATGGACGGCCTCCGTCTCGTCTTGGACATCACCTCACTGACGAACTTGGCGCGATTGATGAGAGCTCCGACGTCGTTCGATGGCACGGGGACATTGAGGGTCGGATCAATCTCCTTGAGCTCTTCGTCGACACGCACGGGGGCCTCGGCAGCGACGGTGACAAAGACGTCAGCCGACCCTTCAGCGATTACATAGAAGCTATCGTTGACGCCTGTGATGAGACATTCTCCTTCGCTACAGATGGCAGTCCCGGCGTCGAAAATCTCCTCCTGCATGGTCGACGCGAGGCGGCGGATTTTGTCTTCCGGAAAGTCTTTGAACTCGGGAATGGATCTGAGGATGTCGGCGCGCTTTTCGAGTTTTTCCTCCATGAAAGTTCCTTCCATCTTGCGGAGGACCTCTCGTCTGAGGCACCAGATTCTCGTCCCGGGCAGGTGCGCGGTCACCGTGGCGGCGCGTGGCGAGTCATAGAGGACCGCGAGCTCGCCAAAGACGCGGCCGGGGCCGAGCCGGTCGACGGCGTCGGGGCCCGTGTTGGAGCTCTTCACGTGGAGCTCGCCTTGTTCGACCACATACATGCTGTCGCCGACATCGCCCTCGCGAACGATCACTTGGCCTGGCCTTGGCGTGACGAGCGTCATTTCCGCTGCGACGCGCCGGATCTTGCTCGCCTCCGTCCCTGCAAAGAGGAAGTGCTTGAGCAGGACGTTTTCGATCCCGGTCCACTCGGCTTGGATGGGCGCGCCGGCAGGCTGCTCGACGGGCTTCCCGGGGGTTGCCTGCGGCGCTACGTCGCGCTGGTCTCGCTCTCGCTCTTGGTCTCGTTGCTGCTCTTGCTGCTGCTGCTGCTGCATCTGGCGTGCTTGCTCGCTCGAGGCGGGGCTCCTGCTCGCGGCCATGGCGGCTTTACCTCCCCGTCTGCCGACCTCCTCGTCCTCGGGGTGCCTCTGCACTTTGGCCTCCTGCTCGTGCGCGGCGTCGGAGCCTCCGCGGGCGCGCCCGGGCACGCTCGTCGCCTTGGCGTTCGCCTGCTCGCCTGCTGCGCCGCCGGCGTGCGCGGGGCTCGGCGGATTGTAGCGTGCCTTGTACCGCGAGAACTGCATCCGCCTTCTTCTTCTTGTTGTTGCTCTGCTCTTTGCTCTTCTCGCCCTGTCTGTCTCAAGGAAGGTCTAACAGGTCTCTCTCTCTGTCTTTGTCTCTCTGTCTATCTGTCTCCGTCTCAAGGTCTGTCTGTCTGTCTCACTGACTATCTGTTCTCCTCTCGCGCTGCACAGGCAGACGATCTCGCGCGCGCGGCAAGCGGGCCTCGGGTCGGCGTCGACGCCAAGTGCCTGCCTGCGCGGTGGTCCCGGCGCGACCTCGACCGAGTCCGAGTCCGAGTCCGAGTCCAAGTCCGCGACGTCTGCCTGCCTGCCTGCCTGCCTGCCTGCGTCTGCCTGTGAGTCTGCCTCGCCTCCTTTCCTCTCCTCTCCTCTCCTCTCCTCTCCTCTCCTCTCTCCTCGCTCGCGCCCGTGCGTGCCTCCGCGGCGCCTGCGCAGACCGCTCCCGCCCGCCCCGCGCTCGCTCGGGTCTGCTCCCGCTCCCGCCCTCCTCGCCGCGCCTCGCCGCGCTGCGCTGCTGCTCTCTGCCGGCGTGGAATGGATGGATGGATGGATGACGGACGGATGGACGGAGTCCTTCCTCGCCGCGCCGCCTCCTCGCCTCGCCTCGCCTCGCCCGCGGGGCCTGCACGCGTCCCGGCCTCTCCCTCTCTGCTGCAGTGCCTGCTGCGGCTGCTGCGGCTGCTGCTGCTGCCACGCGTCGCCACGCCGCGCCGCGCTCCCGACCGTCTCGACGCAGGCTGCGAGGACTCGGAATTCCTGTTTTCCTCCCGTCTCCCTTCCTTCCTTCCTCCCGAGTCTCCTTCGTTTCCCTCGTCTCTCTCTCTCTCTGTGAGATTCCTGTCTCTCTCTCTCTCGCGGGCGCGGCTCTGTTCGTACGCGAGCGCACACCAGGTGCAACCAAGAACAAACAGCGTTTTAGAGACTTCTGCTTCCGAGCTGTGGCAGCTGGGCGCGGTGCGGTCGTCGGCCAACTGCAACGACGTGGCCGAACGATTGATATTGATTCCCTCGCGCGCGACAGAGAGAGAGCGAGCAAGGGCAGAGGAGAGGAGACAGCGAAAGCGTCGCCAGTAGTGCGGCAGAGCAGCAGCGATGTCATGCGACCAGCCACTGTGGCCGGCCACTGTGGCCAGCCACTGTGGCCATCGTCTGCGCTGCTGCTGCTGCTGCTGCTGCTGCTGTTCAAGCGGAGAGGCCCGTTGGGAAAGAAATCCTGCAAAGCTATGTTTTAAATAAATACGTATATATGTAGCGCGAGGTGTGATGATGCGAGAGCACTGCGCTGCCTGCATGCGCCGCACTGGTCGCACGTCCACTTACAGCAGCAGCTGCAGCACAAGCAGCAAGTTGACAGTGAATACTGTCAACTTGCAGTGCACTTGGCCACGCAGTACAGACCAGAGCAGTATTCAGTGATCCAGCGCGGTGGTCCAGTGCCATACCACACCAGCGCAGGACAGCGCAGGGCAGAACAGGCGTGCCTTTGCGCTGTGCCGCGCCGCCCCCCCGTCCATTGGATTCGCTTCTCCCGCCGGGAAAAAAAAAGGAAAAAAGAAAGGCAAATGGGGATAACCTAGCAGACGCGAGCTGGACTGCGACGATTGACACCTGAGCCTGTTGCTGTTGTGCTGCTGTGCCACCACTGTCCAGTCAGTACCTATCTGTCTGTCTGTCTGTCTGTCTGTCTGTCTGTCTGTCTGTCTGTCTGTCTGTCTGTCTGTCTGTCTGTCTGTGAGCAGCGCCTCTTCCTCCCTTGCTCCCTTCCTCGCTTCCTTCCTCCTTCCCAGTCCAGCTCGCTACCTTGCTTCCGAGTCTATGGAGCCTTGCGTGGCTTCCTCCCTTCCTTCCTTCTTCCTTCGTCGCTCCCTGACATCATGACAGCAACATCAGCATGAGCATGTTGCAAACAGCTCGACCTCACGATCCACCGCCGCGAACAGCTAGCTAGCTAAAAGCGCCCAGGTGCTGTGTGCATATTGCTGCTGCTGCTGCTGCTACTGCCAGACGCAGGGGCAGCGGCGATAGGAATCAGTTAATGGAAGCGACCACGAAAGGGGTTTCGTTGCGGTCCATTCGGCTGCAACGAATGTGAAGAATCCATAGCTCCCATTGGTATTGATGGCCGACCGGCAAGGCAGCCATTCAGTCAGCCCGTCGGTAGCCTGGCCACCAGTCGCGCAAACATGGCCCTTCGATCAGTCCCTCCAGTGCTTATCGCCAAGCGCCATGTCGCTGTGCCGCGCCGCGACGCTCCGCAGCAGTGGTGCGCGCTGCCGCCGGCGGATATCATGGTGTCTGCGATGGATCCGTTGCGCCCCTACCGGTGTGTGGCTGTGGTGGATGCCACTGCTGACTGACCGACTGACTGACTGGATTGCCAGTGCTATGAATGTAGCAGCAGGCTGGCAGAGAGGCAGACAGAAAAACAGACAAAAAAAAGGATGAACTGCGGATTCACAGGCAGGAAGAAAAAGTCCTAGTACTAAAAAAATGAATACTCGTTCCGCACGAGCGGAACGGATGATTGGCTAGGTAATCATCATCAACCTCAACCAGGCCAGTCTGGACCATTCTTGAGCCTTTGACCGGATGAATCAACACGCGATTGAGCCCAGTCTGCCTGCAGGGCTCTGTTTTACCTCGTTCGCGCGCACTTTAATGAACTCTAATCAACATCGTTCAAGATTGAAGGAGCCACGAACCTCAGCTCGTCTCGTGTCGTGCCTTGACTTATCTCGCCTCGACCCCTACAAAGCTCTTCCCTCTTTGTGGCGAAAATATCTCGCTTTTGTATAGCTAGCTAGCTAGCTAGCTAGCTAGCCATACAGGCCACTCTCTTAGTTCTTGAGGGGGGCGGTGGCGGTGGTCTTGTGAAAAAAGAAATCCCATTCAGTGGGAATCTCTCCAGCCAGTGCGTGCAAGACGACTCTCTTGCGAGCCACCTCTGATCCAATACGAGACTACCTATAGCGAATGCATACAAATAAGACATGGGCAAGGTGCAGCGCTCATTAATGCCAATTATACAATGACAGAGAAGTACGCTCCTGCACCATTGCCTCTGGGCTACTACACCAAAAAGGTAAAAAGGAGAAAGCCATGTCTATGACTCAGAAGACGACCGCTCCTGCATGGCTCTCTTGGTGAGCTCATAGGTACAAAAAGTAATCGCCGAGGAAGGCATGACCCGCAAGAGGTTCGGAACCATTCCGCGATACAAACCAAAGACGCCCTGTGACTCTATAATGCGCGAAAAGGTACCAAGGGTGCTCGTGTACGTAGATCGATGCTGCTGCATGCGGCTCTTGACCACCTGGTATGGATATGTGATGGTCGAAGCAACGGACTTGGACAGCGCCCCAAGCAACATATAGTCCACTGCTGTAAGCGTCCGGTCTCCCAACGAGTGCTTGAGCTCCTCGTACACCATGAACTGAAAGCCACCATTCGAAACAAGAACAAGAGCCGGGACGATACCACGATACAAGCCTGCGAGGCCCTCCTCGCGCAGAATCGTGGTAAAAGCGTGCGTGAAGCCGCGATAGGGCTCATTGCCTGGGGTCTGCAGTTCTAGGCGCGTCTTGACGAGCCACACAGGATTGGTGCATAGCGTGGTCATTGCACCGGCAGCCGCGCTCGTACCCAGATACTGCCACGCAGATAGGCGCTCCCCATTCTCGAGCGATGCGCTCGCCGTGGACTTGAGCTTTTCGTACAGAAAAAAGTAAATTCCCCACGACGCGCTCGAACCCACGACAGCCGGCACAAGCCCACGGTAAAGTCCACGAAGGCCGCCCTCATGATGGATTTTGCGAGATGTCAGTATTGTGCTTTCGACGGCGCGGCTTGCGCCGTCGAGCCGCGCGCGTAAGCGGGCCAGCAGAGACCCCTGCTTGAAGTATTGTGCTTTCGACGGCGCGGCTTGCGCCGTCGAGCCGCGCGCGTAAGCGGTCCAGCAGAGACCCATGCTTGATTGTGCCCTCATCCACCTGGAACCGCGTTTTGATGAGGTCCAGCGGATGCAGCGCCACGGTCGTCGTGAAGCCCGCAAAGAGTCCGCTCGCAAACGCGATGCCTCCGTCGTTCTTTGACATCCTGTGCGCGCCCCGCGACAGGGCTCTCGCGCTCTGCCCGCACGCAACTTGACTTCTGTGGCTCCCAGCGAGTCAGGTCTGCTGCTGCTGCTGCTGCTGCTGCTGCCGCCGCCGCCGCCGCTGCCGCTGCTGCTGCTACTTCTGCTGCTCGCGCGCGCGTCTCGAGCCCCGGCCTAGACGCCCGCCCAAACAATTTGCAATGCCGCCGCCGCCGCCGCCGCCGCCTCGAAGGCGCCGCGCTGCGCCTCGAGTTGCGCCCGTGCCGGCAGTGTGCGCGCGGCTGCCTCTGCGGCGTCTGGTCTCTCACTCCGCCAGTGCCGTCTGTGGCTCTCGGCTCTGCTTTGCTTGGTCTGCCGGGCGCGTGCGGCGCCGTCGTCGTCTGCGTGGTGTTTGTTCGCTGGAGTTGGCTGCCGCTGGAGTGGGTCTTCTTTCTCCGCTTTCTCTGCCTCGCCATCCGGCACAGTGGCCGAAGTTAAGTGCTTTGCTCTGCTCTGCTCTGCTCTGCTCTGCTCTGCTCTGCATCACGAGAGAGAGAGAGAGAGAGAGAGAGAGAGTCATCATCGTCACTCGCATGCTGTGATACGCGAGCTCTGTCTGACATACGGACGTACTACATGTGACAGGGATCGATCGATGCTCGGAGAAAGGGCAAACTTGTCTCGATGCCCAACGCCGCGTCGACAGCTCTGTCCCTGGAAACAGGACCGGTACCGGTTGGTTGGCCACCACGTCTCTACGTACTGGCAACATTTGTCGAGCTTGCAATCAACTCGAGCTGTTGAACAGAATAACCGCGACTGGACTGACTGACCGTGACTGTTGCGCGCGTCTGCATTGGGTGTCTCCAAACGGCGAGTCTACGACCCGGCAGACGCGGGCGGGCGGCGCGCGGGGCAGAGCGCCGGGGCCCCGCCAGGGAGGGCAGGGCAGGGACCGTTGCCGTCGCCGTTGCCGTCGGCCCCGCGCCTCGCGCCCGCCGCGGGAAAACGAGTCCCATGCAGGCCTTCCTGGAGCGTGAGGGGGACGCGCTCGCGTCCCTCTTCGAGCAGTGCAGTTGCGGGTCCTGGGCGGCGACAGCCGGCGACGAGGACGACAACGAGAGCGAGGACGACGAGGACGACAACGAGAGCGAGGACGACGAGGACGGCGATGCAGAGAATCGCAACGGTAGCGCGGACAGGAGCACGGGGCCCGCAACAGGAATTGCACTAGAAGCCAAGGCCGAGGTCGACGCTCGCAAAAACAGGGCCGCCACCACCGCCGTCACCTCCCAGAGCTGGTCCAAGGCCCGCGAACAAAGACTGCGCGAGATCGGCGGGGGCCGCAAGGACCACCCACTGCAAAAGCAGCAGCAGCAGCAGCAGCAGCAGCAGCGACACTTGCACATCGAAACTGGGCGACCGAGCTCCGCGTCAGGAGGGGAGCCCCGTGCGAGCTTTACCGGGACCTACGCGCATCTTCTGGCTTACAGCTTGCCCCGCACGCTCACCAAACGCCTCGTCCGCACCGCCTTTGGCGACAACGAGGAGCTCGCTTACTATGAATGGTGCCAGGCTCTAGGCACCATCGCCTCGCGCCTTTATCCGGCGTGCAAGTCCAAGGTCGCGAGCTTGCAGAGCCTGATCCGGATGGTCAAGTTTGCAACTCACTTGTGCCGTAATGCCGAAGACTTTGTGCACGCACTAAACTGTGTCGGTGTACTCAATATATCCTTTTGCTATTGGGATGCCTACCGTCTTCATCGCAGCTACGCCTCGCGTGGGTTCCGCGGTCTCCTCCAGGCCCTGCGTTCCGCGGATGCCCTGGAAAAATCCATTCCTGACGACCTCTTTGAATTTGCACAGCGTCTTCTTTACGTTGACAAGGCTAAAAAGGTACGACTCGACGCAGAGACGCTCGAGGCGCTCGACGCAAATTCCGCGGCGCTCATCGAGCTCTATCCAGATCTTGGACTAGGATGCACCTTTGTCGATTTTGTGGACCGTTGTATCGCGGACAACCTCATTCCTGACCTCACAGAGCGCCTCTCTCCGTCAAGGCATCCTCAAGCCGCGAACTCGGCTTCTACTTCTGCTTCTGCTTCAAGGTCGTCCAATACATCCCGCACCCCTCGATCCAGCTCGCGACTGCAGCAGCTCATGCTCTCCCCGCTTCGCCGCGCCTTTGTGGAAGGTCCTGATGCCCAAGCATGGCTAGACCGTACTGGAGTCAGTCTTCCTCACGATCAAACGAGTATTGCATGGGCCGCAGCGCAAGGAAACTTTGACGCTTTTATTTCCTATGTCTGTCGAGAGCTCGACACTCACGCACGTGCGCGTTCGAGGCGTTCAGGCGAGCGGAGAGGATTGGAGGAAAACAAGCTTCCCAGCAATAGCAACAATTTGAACATGACGGTCCGCACGATGGTGGCCAGCGGGGAACATGGGAGAAGCCTTGATCTTGAGACTGAAGCAGATTGTTCTGGACATTTTCGATCAGCGCAAAGCGATGTCGAAAATGGGGACCAAGGGGAAGTGGACGACGACTTGGGAGGTCCGCTTCTGCGAGAACTTTTTCTCGCGGGTTGTTCGGCGTTCAAGACAGGCTCCAACAACAACAACATCAACGACAACAACGATAACGATCATCATCATCATCATCATCATCAACGTTACCACCCGAGCTGGTCTCGCGCGGTGTGGTACGGTTTCATGCTTCGCTATGCAGCCCCCCCGGTCCCTGCGCGCAGGCTCTTGCAAGCTTTGCGTGCACAAGGTCCACGCCTCGAAGCGCGCCCTTTTCTAGAGGCCATGCGCTTCTTGGCACGAGATGGCATCGACTTGCAGCTCCCAACTTCAACGTCCGGTGAACTGCATGCAAACGACTTGGCCGAGATCCCCTTTGCGCACTTGGCCGTCGATCTCGATATTATTCTTCGCATTTATTGCCTTGGGGACGCCGATCTTCAGGAGCGCATCCTCAATGGTACATCGAGTGCAGCAGAGAGCGAAGAGTTTCGTCAATTTGCGGCAGCGGCACACGAGACGCGAAAATATCCTCTACGTGTGACCCGCCTTCGAGATTACTTTGCACCACTTGACAACGCTGCGACGTGGATTGCTCTCGCAACGGCCTTGGCGCGCCCCTTTGGCCAGCTCGACCCAAGCATCCTAAGCGTCTCTTCTATGGCATTCATGTATGAACAATTCTCGCCTCAAGGCGCAGACTTGCTGACGCTTACGGACTTGCTCGCTCTTTTCCTTTCAACTGTGCCCGGCATCGATGTTGCGAAACGACGTCAAATTCTTTCGGGCATCGGCCTTTTTAAGCTTCCTTGCGACGCTCCAGACCAGCTCGAGGCACTTTGTGACTTCACAACGAGTGTGGCGTCTATATCTGCAACGAGTCTTGAAACGTTTGAACAGCAGCTCGAGCCAGCGCCGCATGCTGCCGCGGTGGCGGCCGCGGACGCGGACGTGTGGACAGCGTATGAGCGCATTGTGGTGGGCACCGCATCGAGAACGGCGAAACTTTGCATTCCTGGTATCTTGGTTTGCGCCAGCGCCTGGGCAGCAGACCGCCGTGGGTCGGCAATTGCTGATGTCCTTGCGCGATTTGGCGCAGCGAGCGAGACTGGAGCCTTTGAGTTCATCTTTCAGCCAGGCGTCGTGCGTGCGCTGCAGAGCAGGCTTCACGGCCCTGCATTTGGCAAAATTGCGCCGGCGGGAACCGCAACGCAGCGAGGTTTCCGCTCTCTTCTTGGGCAAGTCAATCTTGCAGTCGGCGTGCCTCAAGACCCCGAGACGCGGGCCCTTGTGCAAGTACTGCGGCGGCACGAAGTTATAGATCACATCTTCGGTCTCGTTGCCACCAAGGGTCGTATGACAATGCCACAATTTGAGGAGGCCCTCGCTCGCCTGGCGCTACATGCTGAACGTGGGTCATCTTGTTCTGCTCAGAGCATACTCGAGACGCTTTTGGGACTTCTTAGCGAGTCTGTAGGTTCTCGCGCGTGACTGACAATCTCAAGATGGTGAGTGAATGTGCGAGCCTTTGTCTTTCTTGTGCATGCGATTTGTTATGGGTTGTTTTTCTGAGCGAAAAAGGAAAAAAGGTCATACAAAGCGGAAAGAAAATGACGGTTTTCTCCTCTTGCAGTGATAAAATTGTGCAGTGTGGAGGAAAACAGATTTACAGATCTTTTTGTTGTCCATGGAAACAGAATATTTGAGCAATCTTTCGGGCGATTGCAACGCAACAACGAAAGGACTGGAACGAGATAAAACTCGCTTTTGCAACTATACGGCCTAGGGGTTGTGTAGTTTTCGAATCTGCGAAACGCAAGCAGGGACACGCAACGTGTGGCGGCGCTTGAGACTCTTGATGGAATGGCAAAGCTGACATTTAGTTTTCACTTGATGATGATGATGTCGATGATGATGATAATGATGATGATAAGAATATTATTATACCGGGTAACAGCGACGCATTGTCCAGGTCGGGCCTCCATCGGCCTCTGGATCGGCCGGCTCAATGTAAATGTGTTCATGAATCTCTGCGACATGAGCCTCGTCGTCTTCATCGAGACTGTTCACTCTTGTGAAATAGGAGTTGGGCGCACTCTCTTCGCTGACTCGTCTCGTATACAGTCGATCGACTTCGGATGTGGTACGAACAATTCGCACCGGCACCGGGGATACGGGGCCAATCGTGTCAAGATCGTTGGCAGCACCATCCGCACTCGCTAGATTGGCACTCGCCACAGGTGGGGCGAAAAGGAGTGCAAGGAACCAAATGTATGTGGATAGGAATCCATGAACAAAAACCATGTCTCGCCCACGGTTTATCTCGGCATCGTGAGCATGCAGCACCGTGCGAACGAGGAGAAAAACAAGCAGCCCCACGTTGAGTGCGAGATGCGAGAGCTGGCAAGCTTGCATGGACTGAAAAAGAAGCGCGCCGTGCAAGACTGTGGCGAGGCCCCAGGCCAAAATTGATAGAATCATGCATGCCGTAGTGGCTTCTAGAAACCAATCTACACTCACGGCCTGTGATGGGTTGACCAGCGGGTCTTGGTAGCGTTTCACGGCTTCGAGAGCCTTTGCGACGCTCACAGCGAGCCAGATCAAGGTGCAAACGCAAAGTTTGATCCAATGGCGCTGCGTAAAGGTGAGTGAGGAAAAACCATCGGGAGGAGAGTCATGTGCTGGCGTCGGCGGGAGACTCGTCTCCCAGTGTCCATCGGCGTACCGAGAGCGAGGAACTTTGTGCGTGGTCATTGAAAGTGCGGCGGCAGCGACATTGAACACTTTGGCGTCGCGTCGTGCAGAAGGACCGCTTTTCTTCTTTTCGGCGAATCTCGCGCGATCGTGCGCTCGCAAGGGGGCAAAAATCCAGAAGAGGCCCAACATGGACAGAAAGGACACCACGCCTACGGCTTGCAAGCATGCAAAGAGATTGTTTCGCACGGTATCGTCAAGAGCACAGAGCGGGTCGTTGAAGGAAATGAGCTCCACACAAAGCATTGCGACCCACTTTTGGTCCAAGGAGATCGCTGTGGCCTTTCTTAGTAGAGACACAAAGAGAGCCAAGACGAGAATGCCAGCGAAAAAGAGCGCATACTTGAAGACGATCTCGAACGTGGCAAAGTCCTTGGAGATGTGCTCAAGAAAAAGTAGGGCAAAAACCTGAGGGTCTTGAGGGCCAGTTGCCTCGGAGGCAAAGTTCAAACTCCAATCATCTTCGAAAGTGATGAGAATACGGTACGCTGGATACCGTGCAAGGTTGAGCGAGATCACGTGTGCGGGGACGCACGCGTGATCGGACTCGGAGAGCTCCACTTCAGCAAGTAGTCCCGCTTTCTGCTCTCCTTGCTCGGCGGCACAATCGTATGCACGAATGGCAACACTAGCATCGAGTTCAATGGTTTCTTGCTCGAAGTCATCTTCTTTTGATGCCGTTGCAGGCATTTCGAGCAATGTCCCGTTTTCTTGATGGCCTGGCATGCCATTCGGGATGCCCCAAATGGCCAAGCGATAGTTTCCGTTTCCTGCTACCTGAGGATCTACTTTGGTGTTGTTTCCGGGCTTGACAAGGGCCAGGCTCAGTTCAGCATAGTGATTGTCCTGTGCATATGTGTGGTCGACGAGGAGGTCAATTTTGGCATCGCTGCAGGCGAGATTAGAGTCCTCGGTGTTCTGCGTACTGCAGACGTGGACTTGTCGAGTGGTCGATATTTGAAGAGCATGTGGTGCGCCAAGTCCTGTAACAATGATGATGCTGCATAGAAGAAATGCTGTCACGACTGCTTTCGTCGTTGCCCAATGATGCTTCGCGCAGCTCTCGTTCTCTTGTCTGCGGTCGACTGTCACGATCGCCGCTTCAGACAAGCTTGATTTCGTCTTCATCTCGGCTGCACTTGAATTTTCAGTTTGCTGGACAGGGCTGCCCATCCATCTATCTCCCTGGTCGTGGAATGAAGTGCGAAAGGTGAGGAGGGTCGGGGCGCCCACATATCCGTTCACTTGGGCCACGCCGGTCCGAGACCAGGCGCGGCGCCCGAGCTGCACAGCTGAACCGGTGTCTTGGTCTGTCAGGTGATGATGCCCGCAATGCGGCTCGAGTTCCTGACAAGTTTCTACGCGCTGCGCTGCACGAGACTGGTGGCGATAGACCGGGAGATAGGGAGAGACAAGTTCTGAAAGAAGCGTGCGTTGCGTGCGCTGCAGCTGGTCGGGAGATCTGAGGGGTGGTGCTATCAAATTAGGGTCTTCGCAACGCACAACAAAGAAAATGTAGTGCCCGTGCGTGCGTGCGTGCGTGCGTGCGCGGGAAGGTTCTCATCAGGCTGGACCTTTGCGGAGGAGGCGCAGGGACTTGGGTTCTGACGGGCTGGCTGGCTGACTGACTGACTGACTGACTGACGCACAAGTACTAAGTCTCCGAGAGAAGGAAATCGAGAAGGTCGTCTTCGTGGCTCTCTGGACGCCGCAGCATCGACCATCAATTACGATACGAACGGACGATACACGGAGGGCCGACCTCAACAAAGAGCTCCGGCTTCGTGGAGAACGCCAAGCGGCCGCGCAGCAGCAAGGAGAGGGCCTCGCTCGCTTTCGAACCCAAGACCGCACGTAGGTGGCATCGGAGGAGGATTTGACGGGATATGACCATGTTGCTGCTGCGCAGGGTCGGGCAGGCTGCGGTCGCGGCCGGAAGCGCCGCCGTGGGCTTTGACGCCTCGCGGCAGGTACGTGAGGGTCCGCAAGAGTACGTGCGTTGGCGATACGCTGGCGAAGGCGGCGCGCCCGAAATGGCCAAGCGGCTCGCAGATGTGGACGAAACCCTTAGCGAAGCCCGGGGCGCCGTGGTCCAAGGTCTCGAACAGTTGCGTGCTCAGCCCACAGACCCGGAGCAGCAAGAGGCTGCCCGAGGTCGCGCACTGGTTCTTTACGGCCCCTCGGGCGCGGGCAGAGAGGTTCTCACGAGGGACGTGGCGGACGCAGGCGCCAATTATCTGCGTCTGGACGCGAGCGCGCCGCCAAGCCCATTCCAAGGTCTTGACGCCAAGCCCGGGACACTTTTTTACAGACTCTACTTTGGCGCCCATTACGCGTCACGAGAGATGGACGCCGTGAGCGACGCGTTGCGCGCGTCGCATGAAGATTGGGTTCTGCACGGCGTTCATCCGGAAGAGCATGTCGATGTGATTGAGGCTGCGGCACAGCGACCGGACGAAGGCAGCCTTACCGTTTTCAGCGTTGACGCCCCCGTCCTGGACGCCGTACACTTGCCCGAGGGCGCCTTGGTGGCAGCGATTCGAGTTGGCGATCCGAGCAGCGAAGCGGCCAAGGTATCGCGAGTGGAGGCCTTTCGGTCCATTGTGCGCGCCTCGTCTGGCGACGTGGAAAAGGATGAGGATTCCAGTGATGACAAGGAAAGCGAGACGGAGGGCAAGAAGAAGGATGATGACGAATTGGAACATTTGGTCAAGAGCAAATTGGGATTACGTTTGGAAGATTTAGCTGCCGCGGCAGCGGCTGCGACGCGGCAAGGCGTCGAGCTCGAGGCTGCGGCAGACGATGTGATCGAGACTCACGCGGCGGAGCTGCGCTCGATCTTCTTGGCAAACACCGGCATTGCGGGCAACGAGCAAGTGAAAGCGTGGCTTTGGGATGCCATGAAGCTCGTTTCCGGGTGCGAACTGGTCAGCCTGGTGGGGGCGTCACACCTTGCGACTGCCCACGAGGCGGGGGTGCCCTTGCATTCGTTGCCGACATTCGAGTTTGTGGGTTCCGCGCCGCCGCGTTTGGCAGATCTGACGTCCGAGCTGGGGGACTTGCTGGAAGTCCGCGAGCCAACCGTTGCATCGGGGATGCCGACGATGGTGAGCGTGCGCACGCCCGTAGGCGCCGCCTTTAAGCAGCTTTACGAGGACGATGACGATTTGTGTGCATCTGTTTCGGAGCTCCAGAAACGAGTCCACCTCGCGCAGGACCTGCACAAGCTTGCGCAGGACCTGCAGGGGTTCTTTGTGAGGCAGGGTATCTTTGACGAGCAGGTGGAGAATCTCTTGCAGCTCGTGCTGACGGCGGACGATCCAGATGACCCCGAGATCCTCAACGTGCGCATCAATCTCGAGGCCGAGAAGCTCGACATGCAAAAGTCGCGCGGCTTGTTGTTGCATCGGCTGGCCGAACTGCGTGCAGCCTATGACGCGGCCTACGGCGCGTCGAGCGACCCCGAAGCGGCGTGACGCTCGTTTGCGTTGGCGACAAAGGAGAGGCGAAGGAAGGTGCGAGCGGCGCGGGCACCTCGTGCGCACGCGTCGATGGCTGCGCGCAGGGTTTCTCTGTCGAGCGCACCCGTGCTCATGAGGGCAGCGGCATCACCGTCGGGTCCGTCGTCGAGGGTGCAGACAAAGACGTGGCCGGTGGTGCTTGCTGCAGCCTCCTCGTCCTGTGTAGGATCGAGAATGACAGAGGAACCGTTTTGCACGGCGCAGCTAGCAGCCGCCGGTACCGCGAGCATGTCGATGCCGGCGTCTAGGAGGGCGGCTGCGCAGGCAAGAACCGCGCACGTCATGACGGATCCACCATCATTGACGACCTGCACGGTGACCTTGATGACCTTTCTCGGGAAAGCGCGCACCTGGACGCATTGCTCGAGGATGCCGGTGAGGGTGGCTTCTGCTTCGCGCCGGCGGGCGCTGCCGGAGAGGCCGCCACTGGTTCCTTCGTCTGCTGTGGCGCTAGGTGCTGCTGCGTTTTCTTCGAGTTCGTCTGCGCGCAAACTCCAGTGCACCTCGACCTGGATACGAGCGCGCTCTGCGAGTTCAAGTCGTGGCTGCTGTTCGGCCAGGGGGCCGTACACGCTCGCGAGGGCAGCACTGCCTCCGGCCTCGAGTCTGCACGACCCGTTCGCGCGCTTGAGCACGCCGCACGATGCGCTCAGCGGGCGCATCTCCGTTGCGGACCTCCCGTCTGCGCGGGTAGAGTTTGCCATTGTCGTCGGGCTCGCCGCTGCGCGTTGTTGTTAACAGGCCGCTTGTCACCTCGCGCGGGTCTGCGTCTGCGTCTGCGTCTGCGTCTGCGTCTGCGTCTGCGTCTGCGTCCTCGTTTGCGTTTGTTGGGCTTCTGCCTGCTATGTAGCCTTCCTCCTTTCCTGTCTGCTTGCCTCCGCCGCCAATCAAACCTTTTAGCTAGGGAGAGAAGAGAAAACGATGAAAAGAAAACAAATTCACAAATCAAATGAGCCCAAGAGAACAATCACTCCGCCCGCCAATCAGCCGGCAGCTGTTAGTCAGTCGGTATTCTCGGCCACATTCGCCAGGACAAATGGTCGCTGCTTTGAACAGGAAAATGCCCATCATGCTGCTGCTGCTGCTGCTGCTGCCACGGGTCTCACCAGTGGGCGCCACACCAGGAACTCACAGACCTAAGAGAAGAACAAAGGAGGAAAAAGATCTGGCTCAAATCGAATTTGAGCCAAAAAAAAAGAGAGAGAAATAAGAGAAAGGCAAGGCGAGGCTACTTGAAGATTGCAACTTGAAGAAGGCAAGGCAAAAAACCGCCGCAGCGCCTTTTTGGATCCAGGCAGAAGAAGCCCAAAACTTTCATCAGCCAAAGCCATCGACCCAAGCATTGGCAGAGAGGGCGACGGGAGGCTCGCGCGCGCGACGGCCGCCAGCTCGAAGTAACGTTGGTCGTCGTTGCGGCTTGGCTCGGCTCGGCTCGGCTCGCACAAGAAAGGATGCTTCGGGCGGTCGCAGGTGCAAGGCTTGCGCCAGTTGTGCGCGAGAGTTCGCGCGCGGCGGCGGCTTCCGTGCAGTGGACACGAGCGCTCAGCACGGAGGGCAACGCCAAGACCAAGAGCAGGCGGGGGGAAGCCTTGTTGAACACCAAGTACAAGCCTTCGGGAAATCTCCTCAAAGCTATCAAGACGGATAAGGTCACCCGACCCGAGGCCGTCAAGCTGCTGTAAGTTGCTGTATATTGTCATGAAGAAGTGGATACTGGTCTGTCTAGATTACTGACTGACTTTCCGCATGCACTTGGATCTCTGTGATTTGCTCAGGTGGCAATACATCAAGGACAAGAAGCTCAAGTCCAGCGAAGTTGGATCCTTGATTCAGCTTGATGATGTTCTCAAGGCCCTTGCCAAGGGCAAGATTTCTAACGAGAAGGAGATCAAGCACACAGACGTCATGAAGCTTCTCAAGTCAGAGCTCACGAAAATTTAGGAATTTTTTCAAGAATGACACATTGACTGACTGATGGCAGTTGGTGAGATTTCGCAAAGACGGATCACTCCGAAGCAAGATTAAGTCCTTTCATAGCCCCAAAGAAATTATTGATCTCTGAGCGAACCAGCGATCTTGATTCTTTTGTGTGTGTGGGTTTTTTCCCCTTTCCGGCCGAAAACAGATACGCGTTCCTTTGCAAAGCACATTCCATTTTAATCAATAATTTTACAAAATCGGCATCCCTTCCCTTCGATTTACCTTTGAAAGAAAGAAAGAAAGAAAAAAAAAAAGGACACAAGGAAAGAAGATGGGGCAAATTCCAGAGAGACATGGAAAAGAGAAGAGAAATGATTGCGATATCTTCTTTACTGTTCTTTTCTTTTCATTTCTTTCTTTCTGTAGAGGGTTCCACACAGACGATGCCAAAGAGGCTCAAAAGATCAAGGGATGGAAATGCTTTGTGTGTGGTAGACGTAAGTTGCTTCACGCATCGAGATGAACGGCGCGATTAGGAATGCTCGGACTCCTCATACTCGGCTTTGTAACGATCAAAAGGAGTTTTCAGGGCCAGGAGCTCCTTTTCTTCAGGAACAAGATCGTGCTCCAGCATGAAAAACACAAAGTGCTTCAGTGTAGTGTTGATGTGCGCCGCTGCACCGAGTGACTCGATGACCTCAAAGTGTTGGTGATAAATGATGGCAAAGATGCGAAACATCTTTTTGAAGATGTCCCGAACGTAGAATTCAATGAAATCTTCGGGGAAGTCTACCTCCTCACTGACAGGAAAGATATCCTCGTTGTCAATCTGGTCCTCGATCCAGGTCATGGCGTAGTCGACGTACTCGGGCGACGACACCTGAACCGTCTTACCTGATCCGATTTGCCACCGATACTCAAAGTTGGGAGGGAAGCCAGTACCAGGCGCGGAGAAGCGCTTCGCATCATCGGCCACAAGGCCGTAGAGGAGCGAGAGTTCGTTGTAAAAGTCGACCGTGTTGGCTGCGATCCACTCGTTGACGTCCTCGCCTTCGGGAACTTCGACGGCTACGCGCAGGTTGCCGCTCCCGAGCGTGCGGCGCGTGAGATCAGAAAGGGTCGACCTCTTTTGAGTACCATGCGCCTTTTTCGTCTTTTCGTGAAAAGTCCCTTTCTTGGAGGCCGAACTTTGGTTTTGGATTGGGTTAGAGGGACCCATCTTTCATGTTAGTATAAAATGGCAAAAACACTTATACGAGACAAAAGAAAGAAAGAAAGAAAGAAAGGAAGGAAGAAATCAACATTTTTCTTCTTCTGTGCGCCACGCTCGTGCATTGCAGCGCGATCTTTCTTTCACTTCTAAAACGTACCGCCTTTTGAACATGATGCCTGCTGCTGAACGAGGGAAGCTCGTCCGCACGCTTTCGAGAATACGACTCTTTGAACTTCGCTCCGGCAGCGAGCGAGGGCGATGAAGACCTTATTCGGGGCCTTCCCTGCGTGCGCGAAGGAGAGGCGAGACCGGCGCACGCAGGTAGGCAGCCACGCAGGCAGGCAGCCACGCAGGCAGACCCTGCGTGTCTCCCTCCCCTTGCGCGGGCGCGCGTACGCACGAGTAGCGGTCTTCTCCGGTCCTGTCGAAGGCTACTTCCTCGCGCGAGCCTCGTCCGAGTGTGCCGAGCTCGTTTCCGGGTCTGCCCGCTCAGCGCGTGCCCCTCTGCTTATTTTGTTGCTCCACCACTATCGATCGACCTTGGCACTCTGGCTGCGCGAGTGCGACTTGCCGAGCACGCTCGCAAGTGGACTTTACGGCCGGCGCACTGTGGCTGGCCAGAACTTCTCCACTGTAGCTCGCTGCCGGTGTGCACGCGCTCGCTCGCTCGCTCGCGAGTCGCAGTTGCACGCGCACGCACACACCGGCCATGATGATGATCCTCCACACGCACTCGCGCGGAACAAAGGCTCTCTCGCCCACGTCGCTGCCGCTGCCGCCTGGCGTGTGTCTGTCTGGCAACACTCCTGGCGTTCCTCCTTTCGCCCGAGTTCTCCGCCCGGCCCGGCGCAACAGCCCCGGACAGGGCCGGAGCAAAGCAAGCCGAAGGGGGCCGGCGGGCGGCCCAGCTGGCCCCTCGCAGCGAGTGTACTATTCTACCTTACCTCGGTATATAGAGGCTACCGTCCCGGGTAGTGTAGTAAGTAGCTCGCACAGCCCACCCAGCCTGGGCCGCCACGTGCGTCCAGCCAGAAGGTATGGATGGGATGGAGGGAAGGAGAGGAGAGGAGGGAGAAGCGGACGCGCGGCGGAGGGGCGTCGCACACCGGCAGCAGCAGCAGCAGCAGCAGCAGCAGTGGCGGCGGCGGCGGCTGTAGTTACGCGCGCGTCCGTCGCTTCGCCTTGCAGAGGCCCGTGCTGCTCAGCTTCTGCTCAACTGCAGCTGGCTGTGGCTGTTCTGACAGCTTGCTGCAGCTGCTGTGCGCGCATGCGCGGTGCACACACCTTCACAAACATTCGGCTCGCGCGCGAGCGAGCCGTAAGAGCTAGTGCACAGCAACAGCATCGACTCAACCATCACGACTGCAGACAGCATGCCACGCCATGCCATGCTATGCTATGTGCTGGGGCCAATAAGTTTGGCTAGCTGACTGCTTGCTCCTCTAAACATGATCAGGTTTTCGTAGCCGTGCCAGGCCTGGTCGGTTGCTTGGTATAGTTCGGTGCCTCACCAAAGTTGCGGCCACCACGATAGTATCTTTGACTTGGATGATCATCATGCCCTGGATGATGATGTTCTTGATGGGTCAAGATTTTTCCCGCCACGGAATGGAATGGCGTGTATATATACGTACGTATACGTAGTATACCAGTGGAGGCACAGGAAGAGAAGGATCATCCCAGACGCAGGCGCCCGCCGCCGGGGACTCTTGCACGGCCGGCGCCAGCAGACGAGAAACCAGACTACTTTAGTATGCGGCGGCGCGGCGCGACAGAGCGCGGCGGCGGCGGCGCGGCGGCAGCGGCAGCCTCGGCAGCGGCCGCAGCCTCGCGCAGGAAAGGCGACGGCGGTCGCCGTGGCCCGTTGCTCGTGCTGCCTAGTAAGGTGTTGCTGGCACTAGGCGCGGGTCTGCTCGTGCTTGTGATCCTCTTTGGGCGCGCTGGCGACCCGCAAGAGGAGGCAGCCCTCGTCGAAGGGTGGGACTCTCCGCAACAAAGAGAACCCTTTGTCGTGGCTGCGTACGTGCCGGACTACCGACTTGACCATGTGTTGAAACACCTGAGCGCCGCGAAAACCGCGGGGCTGACGGACCTCATCCTCTTTTCCGCCACGGTGGATGGCGTCAAGCTTGACGT
Organism: Schizochytrium sp. CCTCC M209059; assembly: GCA_000818945.1. Taxonomy (NCBI): domain Eukaryota; class Bigyra; order Thraustochytrida; family Thraustochytriidae; genus Schizochytrium; species Schizochytrium sp. CCTCC M209059. The sequence goes on from KN805402.1 coordinate 357,202, forward strand.
AAGCCTCTTGGGCATGGCACGCGTACGCGAGGCCGTCTACCAGGCCCGCAAGCATGGCATCGCACGCGTCATATTGACCGTCGGCGGAGCAGGTCGCTCGCAGGGATTTTCCACCTTGGCGGCTAATGCTGAGAATCGAATGAGATTTGCTCGAAATGCAGCAGACCAATTGGAGATGCTTGGTCTTGATGGCCTTGACCTCGATTGGGAGGCGCCGTCGTCCCTGAATGAAGTGGAAGCGTATAGGGAACTCTTGCGCGACCTACAAAGCGTCTTCGCCAAACACAAGCTCCTGTTGAGTGTCACGACGCACTCCTTTGTCGCTCTTGGACCGCGAGGTTACGCGGCCGTGGACCGCGTCATGCTCATGGCATACGATTTGAATCGACGGCACGCCGAGCAGCACGATGTGGAAATGGCGGTGGCTAAACTCGTGCAGTGGGGACTCGAGCCCAAGGGCAAGCTCGTCCTTGGCATTCCCGCATATGCGCGCCGTGTTGATCGCTGGCAGGATGTCAAGACCTATGCCGAAATCTTGCGCGACTTTGGGCCTGACACCGTGGATAAGGATGAGCATGCCGGGTTCTCATACACGGGACGCCGTTCGGCCGCTGCGAGGTCTGCTTGGGCTCGCGCTCAAGACTTTGCAGGAGTTTTCCTTTGGGAGCTCGGCCAGGACGAACTTGCTGAGCCAAGTCTATCTCTGCTGCGCGCCATAGGAAATGTATAAATGTATGATTTACCTGGCCTCGGGCCGGCGGTCTCCCAGGTTGTCAGCGAATGGACTCCTCCAGATACGGTCACTTTTCCTTTTTGGTGTTCGTGATGAGCGATGAGGATGCATTGAACATTTTATTTTTTTGCGTGAAGATGAAGATGAAGAAGAAAAAGAAGAAGAGCACTTGGATTTTATTTCTTTTGTTCGCTCATCTTGACTTTGTTGTCTCGCACTCTTCTTCTGCTTGGCTGAGCATTTAACGATTACAGTGCACCATACACTACTCTAACTTTTGAACAGATGGAAAAGAAAAATTCTCCCTTCCAACGCATAAAGGCAATGCGTTTTCTCGCAGACAATGTGGTTTAAAAAAGAAAAAAAGAAAAAAAAAGTATACTCGCAGATTGCATTACAATCTAGGCGATCTAGGCCTAGGCGATCTAGACTAGTTGGCAGAGTAGTATACGGATACGACTCCAAAGATGCGCCCAAACATCAGCGAAGTTCAGAGTTAGGCCTAGGCCCTACATGATAGATCTATTTAAAAAAAGCTACTTTAATTTTTTTTTAATCGATAAGAGAAGCAAGCATGTAGCGACAAACATCGAAGAACGAGCCGTCTCGCGCGCGCGCGCGCGCGCGAGCGATGGTTCGGGGACGGCCTCCAAGGAAGAGCGGGCCTGCGTCGTCGTCCTCTGGTGCATTCAAACAGTCTCCAAGCCGCGTCCTGACAGATCAATTTCTTACCGAAGATGAAAAACACCACGCGCACGAGAGTGACGAGCACGAAGATAACTGCGCCAGCGACGACGAGGGTAGTGGTGGCCGTAGCAGCGGCAAGGGAGCCTCGCACCAACGAAATCCGCGTAATGCCAACGAGGAAGCCGCGTTAGAAAACGTTGTTGACGTGGATCTGTGCGAAAGCCAGTCTGACGTGGACACTGACCAAAAGGGCAATCCGCCAACTACAAAAGAATCAAGGCCCAGCAGTTCTACGTCTCAGCAGAGGAAGAGAAATCGCACTGAGAAAATTGTCGGAGAACAGAATAGTCGAGAAGGTGCGGATGAGAGCGATTTTGAAGAAGACAAGCATTTCAAAAAAAAAAAGAAGAAAAGGGAAACTGATGTCTGCAGCGATGCATCGAGTCAATCCTCGAAATCAGCATCGAGGAAGCAAGAGAATGGCGGCAAGGCTACGAAAAGAATATCATCGACCTCACGAGACGAAGAATCCAAGGAAAGAAAACCTTTATTGCACTCGCCAGCGTCTTCAATAACCTCTTCTGTGCGTTTCTCGGAGTCTTCGAATTCAAAGAGGACCTCGAAGCAAAAAGATAATTTAATGTCTTGGAACAGAAATGGACAAAACCTTCGACGCCGTGCAGGAAAAAGGAACGAGAGGGATGGTCGAGGTGACGACAAAGACATGCGGAAAGGCGTTATCAACAACCAAAGTGAAAAATCAGCACGCGTTCGAAATCGGGGCGACCGGAGAGCGCCCGACAATACTTCCGACAGCGACGACGAGGACGAATCAAATGTCAAGGTCGCGGCTCAAACACATGTCGATGACTCCGACTCTGATGAATTTCAGGTCAAGTCATCTTCCACAAAGGAACGAGCAAGGGAGAGCGAAGATGAGAAGAACGAGGATGACGATGAGGGGGAAGACGTAGCAACTAGGAGAGAGACAAAGAGCAAGAGGAGACTTCGCGCTACACGTGCTGCTGAAAACCAATCCGCCAGCGGAGGTGCTCCAAGGAGCGCGGAACAAGGTATAAAGTTCACATCGCGAGCCAAGACCTCTGGGTCTTTTCCTTCTCGCGACGTCGATACAAGTTCGCGCGCTCAACCAGAGAGGTCTTTGATGGGTTCACACGCTATGGCTGAAAGTGAAAGTACAAGTGATGGCCAGAGGAACGATGCACATGATTCTCCAAGCGCCAACGCTCTCCCGAGCCCAACTCGAAGCGGCTCACCAAAGCTTCACGATACGTTTGGCCATGCGACTTCGGCGTCGCAGGACGACTCGTCCATGGACGAAGAGTCCGAGCCGTCGATACCACAAGTTCATGTTGCCATGAAGGTAAAATTTTACGGCATTTGTCGAAACGAATATATGGGAAAGCATTCGGAGACGTGGGAAGGGTCTGGTATGAGAATTATCGGAGTCTATGCTGACAAATCGTCTGCTCAAGCTGCAATCGAAAAAGATAAGGAGGGGCTCCTCGACTATCCATACGACGCAGATGGCGTGTGTTGGGAGTTTCTGTGTCTTGAAGCAAAACATTTTGGCGGCGCGCAGTAATGAGAAGTTTTCGCGAGGTGGGACACTTTTCATTCATGCGTGGTTTTCTTTTTGGACTTACGTGATGTACGTTCTCCCGCATGACTTTTCTATTGCAAAGAATTTCCTTGTTTTGTAAAGAAAGAATGAAAGAAGGCTTCTTTGCCCTCGCTGCGTTTGTCTCTTTGATGGCAATCTCATGCATTCCCTCTTCCCCTTTTTTCCTCCTCTCCAAAAGAAACAAAGAGTTAAAATTTGTTGTGATCAAGAGAAACTCGCGCGCTCCTGCGCGTAGAGCTTTCAGAATAATGCTGACTCGTGCATCACAGATCATTCGGCCGATCACGAAAAGCAAGTAAAAGACAGACTGCTCACACTTGCATGTCCGTACAAGCACACAAGGAGGAAAAGGAGAGAAAAGAGAGACAGGTGCCGTCACAGTCACAAGTCTTGCATGTCTGTTACGCCGCCTGCCTGACAGAGAGGAGGGAGGGATCGAAAAAAAGAAAAAAGAAAAAAAAGGAAAAAGGTAAAGGGATCGATCACACAAAGAAGGAGATGCATAGGGCCTCGTCTAGCTCTCATTGTAGAGCTCCTTGAGCTCCTTGTCGTAATGTTTGACAAGGTTGCGGCGTTTGAGCTTGAGAGCAGCCGTGCAAAGGTCATTATCAGGGCCCCAGACGAGGTCGCGCTCGACGTAGATGTTTTGGGGGATCTCGAACTTTGCGCAGCCCGCACGCTTGAGGATGGAAGTGATGTCCTTGTGAATGCGCTCGTCATCGACGTCCTTGGATTCGGACGCCACTTGAATGACGGCAACCGAATAGGACTTTTCAGAATCACAGTAGACCATAGCGTTATCAACATGGTCCGAGTCGCGGATCATGGGCTCGAGCTTGCCAAAGGAAACGTATTCGCCGCCAGAAAGCTTGACAAGATCCTTTTTGCGGTCGATGATGGCAAAGGCGCCATCTGGGTAGACCTCGCCGATGTCGCCCGTGCGAAGCCAGCGCGTGCCGTTTTCGTCGGTAAAGTAGGCCTCTTCGGTCTTTTCCGGCTCCTCAAAGTAGCCCATGGTGATCTGGGGCCCGCCAAGAAGGAGCTCGCCGCGCGGGTGCGGGTGCTTGTTGTCCTCCGGAGCCCGAGCAGGGTCAGCGTAGTAGCCGCCCTCTTCCCAGTCTTCGAGCTTGATTTGCATGGAGCAAATGGGGGCACCCACACGGCCAGCGGTGCGGTCGTTGGGCCAGCAAATGGTGGCGACGCCGACGGACTCAGTGAGACCCCATCCCTGGCCGACGGGGCAGCAAAAGACAACGTTCATGAAGTCCTGCGTGTCCTTGGAGAGCGGGCCGCCACCACTGAGCATGTAGCGGACGCGGCCGCCAAGGAGGCGCGCGCGAATGTTGTCAAAGAGGATCTTGTTCCAGAAGGGAGATTCTTTGCCTTCGGCAAGGGCAGCCTTTTTGCGGCTAAAGCCAAGCTCGAAGAGCTGCTTGGTGATACCGCCAGTGGAGTTGATCTTGTTCATGACACCGGCCCGGATCTTGTCCATAATCATGGGCACGGCAGCCATGAGCGTGGGGCGGAGCTCGTTGGCGTCACCGACGCACTTGCCGGCCTCGATACACACGGATGCGTCGGTGATGGTCTTGGTGGAGCCGTAGCCGACGGCGACACCGCGAAAGTAGAGGGAGCTCTCGGCGATGAGCTCGAGAATGTGCGCGAGCGGGAGGTAGGCAAGGTAGACATCGTCGGTGCTCATGCCGCAAATGGCATCGGCGCAACCGGCAATGCCGGCAACAAGGTTGCGGTGGGAGATGATGACGCCCTTGGGGTTGCCGGTGGAGCCCGAGGTGTACATGATGACACCGGTGTCATCGGGCTTAACCGAAGGAAGGTCCTCCTTGGTGGCGCCCTCGCCGAGCTGCTCAACCTCTTCAAAGCTGTGCGCCTGGATGCCGCTGTGCGTGATCATGTCGCGCACCTTCTCGTCGGAGTTGTGGGCCGGATGGTTCGCCGGGCGCTTGTCGCGCGAGAAGACGACGTGCTTGACGTCGGGGCAGTCGCCGAGAACCTTGTTGAGCGTCGGGATAAGGTCAGCGTCGGTAAAGACAACCGAGCACTTGGTCTGCTTGAGGCCGTAGGCGACGGCCTCGGGACCAAGATTGGCGTAGCTGGTGGCCACGACGATGCCGCGCTCAAGGCAGCCCTGGCAGCCGAGCTGCCACTCGGCCTTTGTATCGGCAAAGAAGTTGACCATTTCGCCCTTTTTCACACCAAGGGCAGCGAGACCAGCGCCAAAGTTGCGCGCGCGGCGCTGAGCCTGGCGGTAGGTGATCCAGTTGTAGCCGCCAAGGACGTACTTTTCCTTGTTGCCGTCCTTGGTCATGCTGAGGATGTCACGCCAGCCCATGCAGTTGTTCTGGGCGTGTTTTTCGCAGGTATCGCGCCAGATGTCGCCCATGGTCTGAATAGACGGGTCTGGCTGGGTAAAGAGCTCGTCCTTGACGCGAGCGTTGCGGTAGGTGTCGTTGCCCACGGGCACGGCCATGCAGCCCTTCATGGATCCACCTTCGAGTTCCTGGTTCATGACGAGGCCCAGCAGGGCCTGCATGAGCGTGGTGCGCTTGAGGCCGCTCTTGGATGCGGTCAGGGCATCATCCCTAGGCGTGGTTGGTTCGTTCGTTCATTCGTTTGTTTGTTAGTGCTGGGCGATTGGTCTCGGGGCGCATCTGTTGGCTTCCGCACTTACCAATCTTTGTCCTCGAACTTGCGAGGGTGCTCGGCCGCCTCGGAGACGACGGGCTCGTGCGACATGGTCTGTGATACTTGTAATTGTTTGTTTGATGGCGGCGTCGTAGTCTACATTAGCATGCGAGTTCTCCTCGTCCTCATCCCTTTCTCTCTCTTCAAATATTCCCTCCCCGCTTCAGCTTGCACACGCTCGTGAGAAGCAACGCGTGCATGATCGCGGCGTGGCAAGAAGAGGCGAGGCGACGCGGTGAGGCTTCGTGAAGACAGACGAAAGGTACTTACAGCTACAGCGGCGCGCTCGCGCTCGTGCTCGTGCTCGCGTTCGCGCTCGCGCTCGCGGTTCAAGTGTCTGTGCTCGCGATGGAGGTGGTCGCGTCCGCGCTCGCGCTTGTGTCCGTGCTGGCGCTCGAGCTCACTGCGGCAACGCGTCGAGGTGCGGTGGCGGGGGCGAAGCAGCGTTCGGGTCTGCTCAGGTTTCTCTCTTGCTCTCCCACGTTGGCCAGTAGGTATAGATAGTTTAAACACATAAGAACAAAGATAACCGGGAGAAGCGGAGAGGGAGAGAGAGGGAGAAGGAGAGAGAGAGGGGGGAGAGACAGAGACAATATGTAAGAAGGGAGAGAGAGAGAGACAGAGAGAGAGAGAGAGACAGAGAGAGAGACTAGACTCTCAGGTGGCTCGCGTCGAAAGAAAGAAAGAAAGAAAGAAAGAAAGAAAGAAAGAAAGAAGCCTGCAGCACTTGGTGGGTATTGTATTGTGTAGGAGGCTATGGATGATGGACAGGCAGGCAGGCTCGGTGATCATGATGACGGTGATCATGATGACGGTGATCATGATGACGGTGATCATGATGACAGATGGTGAGTCGAGTCCAGTTGGCGGTGCTACAGCCAACCAAGGCACTTCGAAAGCAGGGCAAGCAGCAAGTAGTAGCAACGTGAAGGCAAGTAGCAAGGCAAGGCTGGTCGAAGACTGCAGACAGACAGCCAGCCCCGTATGGCTGGCCCGGCTCGGCTGGCCTCTGCATTGCATTTCATTGCGTTGCATACTAGCTTTGTGTTGCATTGCTCTGGCGGGCAAGGCGCATACTCTGTTGCTCCCGTCCGACTCGTTCGAGATCCATTCGCAGCAATCGCTGCGCTAAGCGGCAGCAGAGCAGAGCGGGATGCAGAAAGGGGGCCGGAGCGTGCTGCTGCACCGCGCGGCGAGGCGGCGAACCGGCCGACCCAGCGGTGCACCTGCAGAGATGAACCTGCAGAGGAGCGAGCGCTGGGGCGAGCGAGGCTCAGGACCTCTCTCCCTCTCATCTTCCTCTCTCTCCCTCTCTCCACCTCTCGGACTCTCACGCGCGCGCGCGCCCTCTGCGCCGCTTCTTCGCAACGAACCTCGCGCGGGGTCGCGCCGTGCATGCTGCAGCTGCAGCTGCGTTGCCGCCTCGGGTCGGCAAGAGAGGAGCCTCTTGTCTCGCGTCGTGTCGCGTCGCGCCATGATCGAAGCGCAGCTATTGCTTGCAAGCGAGCAAGCAAGCAGGCAAGCAAGCAGGCAAGCAAGCAGGCAAGCAAGCAAGCAAGCAAGCAAAGCAGGCACGTGGTGGGCGATCGCCGCCGCCAGCCAACGTTCGCACAACGCTTCCGCGAGCGAGCGCACACTACTTTTACCACACCAACATGCGTCATCGAAGCGAGACGGAGACAAAGTGCTTCGTCTCATTCGCGCCAGATTAGGGCACGGGACGAAGAGATGGAAGGAAAGTCATCACTGGTAGATAGATAGAGATGCCTGCAGGATCAGTAGGAATAGCATCAGCATCGGCCTCATCACCAGCAGTAGCAGCAGCAGCAGCAGCAGCAGCAGCCACCATTACAGTAACAGCCACCATGGCCAGCTGCAGCAGCCAGCATGAGGTTCCCCATCCACCCAAATGGAGCGCGAGCGTCTCTGGCCTCAGAAAAAAAGTATGTATAGTACGTACCACTACTTTTCGGGCCTGAGTGAGATCGGCCAACTTGAAAGGTGGATCCCGGCACCAACAAAAAAGATGCCACCGGGCAGGTGAGTAAACAGGCACCACTGACAGCCTCTGCCAGCTGCAGGCAAGGGGGGAGGGCAAAGGAGAATGATGATGAGAACGAACTTATCAGTATTACGCTTGCTCGATACATTAGGAGGAAATGGTGGCTGCGGCGTCTTCCGAAGAGGAAGGAAAAGATGCCGAAACAGAGGACCCCGGTGAGCGCGGATAGTCCGCATGCACGGTCTCTGTAGTGACGCAATAATAGTAGACGTTGCCTTGATCATCTTCCAGCTCCTCCCATTCTTGCTCGCGGAGCTCGCACGCGTCATGGCCGCGCGTGCCCTGTCTGCCGCCCGTGGCAAAAGGTTTAATATGTACATGGGAGCGGGAATCCGCGTCGCTGTCGCTGGCGCTCTCGGCGTCGTCATCTTCGAGGTCTGATTCAACGTCCGAAGTCTGTGCAATGCTGGCGCGCTGTGCGCGATAGATGTCGAGAATTCCTCGCAAGGCGTCGGGTGCAACCTTGAGTGCAAGATCCTCGGCGCTGCACCATTCCGTGCAGACGATGGGAGCATCCCATTGCACGAGGTACTCGACGGTATTAGTGTAGGGCCGGTCTCCTTGGAGCCCACTGGTGCTGCTGCTACCTCCGGTACGTGCGGCAGAGCGGTTGCCGATAATTCTTTCAATCTTCCAGCGCGCCGCTGCGGCGGCCTGCGCCTCTTTGTCTGCAATTGCAGGGGACGCAGAGCGCCCACGCTGCAGCTGCACGTGCCCCTGCAGCGGCTGCGAGACCCGCACGCCGACCCGCGAACGAGAGCGCCCCTCGCGCTCTTGGGACTGTGGACCGTCGTCTTCAAGGCCGTGACGCGCATTCGGCGTCTTCGAACGTCGCCTTCTACGCGCGAGGCCGACGCCGACGCCGACGCCAGCACGAGCCGGACGGCAACGCACCGTCGAACTCCTCACGGGAGAAGAGGAAGAGGAAGACAGCAATGAGTCCGAAGATGCAGCAGAAGAATTTCTCGGACGTTGGCGCCGCCGCCGCAGCCGCCGCGCAGAAAGTCCAGCCCCTGCCACGACGGCTCCCGCACGCGGTTCCATGCCACCTTCGGCGGCGACAAGAATACCATCCTCGCCATCAGCGGTAGCAGAGCCAACGCCCGGAGCACGGCTGTCCTGCAGACAATACGAGGTTCCCAGACCCGTTGGTGAGCCAAGCCCCGTCGCCAGTGTGGAGCGACCCGCTCGCTTGGGATCGAAGATCAACAGCGAGAATGCAATGAGAAACTGAGAAATGACGCCAAGAGTCCCAGCAGACGCCATGATCCCCGTATCAGCAATCGTCTTGGCCTCGAATGTAATGGAGACGAGCTTGGCCAGGACGACGAGCCATACGCAGGAGAACATCATCCAAGCCACGCCCTGAACAAAAGCAAAGACGACGCCACCGCGGCCTGGCATGAAAATGTGATACTTGTCCTCGCCATAGCGCCATTTGCCGCCCACAGCATTTGTGAGCGCCATCGCCACAGCGTAGAGCGAAATAAACACCATGAGCAAAAGACCTTGCACAGGCCCATCCGCGATGGCCTCAGACTCGGACAAAAATGCAATAGCGCACGCATAGATGGACATGGACGACTGTAGACCGATAAAGACCCACCAGAACTTGCTGCTACTTTGACCAAAGAGCATTTTAAAATTCCACCGACCCGTGTCAAAGTGCACAAGGTCCGTGCGCGAGAAGCGCCGCGCGTCGTTGGAGATCTTGTTGCTGTCAAAGGCCATGAGCGCAACGATGACCAAGCTTTCCGAAATCATCCCCAGCGCCGCCGCGGCCACCAAGAGACCACCAAAGCTGTCACGGTCCTCGGTCGAGGATTTGAGCCGACCCGTAATATGCAAGACACCCACGCCCTGCAGTGAGAGCCAGGGAAGGATCAGCGATAAGGAAAAGAGAATCCAAAGTGTGGCTTGCAGCAGCACAAAGCGAACACCGCCGCGCAGAGGCTGGAAGGGTTTCCAGCCACGCTTGTGGTAGAGGACCTTGCCCAAGCTATAGGTGCCAAGCACGGTGGCCGCTACAATCACGTTGATGATGACCGGGTAGACGAGCCATCCATACTTTTTCAGCGGCGGATGCCGCAAGATGACGACCGCCACATTAAGTAAGCTTTCAGGGACCTTGCCTTGTAATGATTCTTGCAGCGACGCCGCAATGCGTTCTCCGAAACTAAGGTAAATGGAAAGGAAAAATCCGCCCACTGAAGCCACTACACTCGCGCACAGAATGAGCGGAAAGAAAAACGCAACCACGATCATGCCATCCATCTTGCTCGCCTCCTCTTGCGCCTCCTGTCGTGGGGTAGCGGCAAGATTTTGCGCTGTCCTTTGTCTGTTTGTCTGTCTTTATGTTTGTGAACGCGACGTACTTCGCGACGCGGAGCGCTCGAGCAACGCTCGAATGCGCGGCTAGCGAAGCGAGCAGATCTTCTCCTACTTTTCACGCCGGTCCTCTGGGGCCCCGTCCTGCCGCCACGGCACCGCCTCGCGCCGCGCACCTGCGCCCAGGCGCGTGTATGCGTGCGAGGCGTGCGTGCGTGCGTGCGTGCGTGCGTGCCTGCCGCCGTTCAGGCGTGTGTCGAGGAAATCACAGAAGGCAGTATCGAGCAGGCGCAACGCGCGCAGCTGCAAGAGTGACGGAGGCGCCGCGCGGCCACCTCGGTCCCGCACGTCCGCCCTCGCGCCCGCGCCTCACCGACCGACCGACCGGCCCTGGCCGACCGACTGACTTGCGCTCCTGCGCACCAAGCGCGCCCCTCTCTCCGCCGCAACAGCAGCGCCGACCTTGTTCGCGCGCCTGACCACGATCTTGTTGCAGATCAATATATACATCGCTCTCTGTCACGCCATCAAGCCACCGAACAAGGTGACAAGCATGAGGCCTGATGACCGAGCGGTTAAGGTGCCACGTTAAGGCCGTGGTTCGAAAGAGCGTGGGTTCGAGTCCCACTCAGGTCAATTTTTTTTTGCAATTTTTTTTTGTTCCTTGGAAGTTTTTTCTTTTTTCACTTGTCTGGTAGGCCTAGCGCATCCGACGCACTGCCTTATTGACCCCATTCTTGTTGTTTCTAGTTCACGTGTAAAGAGAGAGGTAGTACTCGGTACCGTCGAGCGAAGCCATCGTATTTTGAAAGAATCTCATGCCAAGGACTCAGTGAAACATCTTCAGTGCGCGAGTCCCGTGGCGCCATTCGGATTCCATATAACCTGCTCGAGGGCTTCTGTTTTCTGAGATAATTACCGTCAACTTCGTTTGTCCGTCTGCATGGCTATGTTGGAAGGATATATGTCCAAAAATGCAATGCCGCTTGAGTTGTTGGCAAAGCAGTATGCTTTCTTCAAACCTTTTCGAAAAGCGGATGGGCAAAAGGATAATTTTTTTCAATTTTTTTGCCCTGAATTTGTTTTATAAACAGAGATCGATTTCAACCAGATCCATGCAAGGGTTGTAAACTTGCCGAAAACAGAGCGAGTGCAACGAGCGAGCGAGAGAAAAGACCCGAGTCATCAAGCTCAGCTCATATTCGCTCGCACCTGAGCATGCAAGATGTGAACCATACCCATAACGTCACCGACAACGTAAACATTCCCCTGGCGAACTATACTATTGATGCTATCGTCCGTCGTGAAGCCTACACCTCCGTCAAGCCTCACATGAGTTTCGTTCTCGATGTTTACGAAAGTATTCGTTCGAGATATAGGCGATGCCCCTGCCTCATTCGCGTTGATTTCCTCGCCCTTTCGAGCGTTCCAATAACGAGTACCATCAAGAGATTGTGAAATAATCGTATCGCCATCAATCGCCACGCTCCAGACCGGATCAGAGTGCCCCTTCAACACGTACTGCTCCTCTCCCGACGTAGCGTTCCAGGTGCGCACCGTTCTGTCGTTAGATGCAGAAACAATCGTGTCGTCCCTAATCGCCACGCTCCTGACCCAATCAGAGTGTCCCTTCAAAATGTACTGCTCCTCGCCCAACATAGCGTTCCAGACGCGCACCGTATTGTCATTGGACCCGGACACAACTGTTTCGCCTTCAATCGCCACGCTCGTGACCCATGAAGAGTGCCCCTTTAGAATGTGCTTCTCCTCACCCGATGTGGCGTTCCAGATGCGCACCAGCCCGTCAGAAGATCCAGAAACGACCGTATCGCCCTCGATTGTCACGCTGGTGACTCCGAACGAGTGACCTCTCAGCACGTGGTGCTCCTCGCCAGATGTGGCGTTCCAGATGCGCACTGTGTGGTCCCAAGACCCGGAAACTATTATATCGCCTTCAATCGCCAAGCTCATCACCGCATCATAGTGACCATTCAACACGTGGTGCTCCTCGCCCGACGTGGAGTTCCAGATGCGCACCGTGTGGTCCCAAGACCCAGAAACGATCGTATCGCCGTCAATCCCCACGCTCGTGATCTCGCCAGAGTGCCCTCTAAACACGTACTGTTCCTTGCCCGATGTAGCGTCCCAGATGCACACCGTCCTGTCAATAGTCCCAGACACGATTGTATTGCTCTCAATCGCCACACTCGTCACTTTCGATGAGGCTCCCTTCAAAACGTGCCGCACCTCGCCCAACGTAGTGTTCCAGATGCGCACCGTCCCGTCAGAGGACCCAGATACTATCGTATTGCCCTCGATTGCCACGCTCACGACCCAATCGGAGTGCCCCTTTAAGACGCCCTGCTCCTCGCCCGACGTAGCGTTCCAGACACGAATCGTGTTATCATTGGACCCAGAAACAATCGCATCGCTCTTGATCGCCACACTCGAAACGGCCTGTGAGTGCCCCTTCAGAACGTGCTGCTCCTCGCCCAACGTAGCGCTCCAGACTCGCACCGTCTTGTCATCGGATCCGGACACGATTTTATCCCCCTCAATTGCCACGCTCGTGACCGGCCAAGAGTGGCCCCTTAAAACGTGCTGCTGCTCGCCCGACGTAGCGTTCCATATGCGCACCGTCTCGTCCGATGACCCAGATACGATCCTATTGTCACCAATCGCCACGCTCAAAACGCAATCAGTATGACCCCATAGAACGTGCTGCTCCTCGCCCGACGTAGCGATCCAGGTGCGTACCGTTCCGTCCTTGGACCCAGAAACGACCGTATCGCCTTTAATCGCCACGCTCATGACCCAACGAGAGTGCCTCTTTAACACATGGAGCAAGGAGTCGGAGGGATGAGTAAGTGTGACGCGAGAAGGCTTAAGCCATGGCTGATCTGGTGCTTGCAGCGCCAGGGAGTCTTTCGGGTTATGACCAAGACGCGCCAGAACCTGCGACGCAAGTTCGTTGGGATCGTAGCTGAGGGCATGCACTGATTTGCTAAGAAAGCGGGGCGTATCACTTTCGGGCGCAAAGTAGATGTCAAGTTCGACGCAGTCGCGAAGGAGGTTGCGAATTGTGACGCGCCTTTGCGCTTCATCATCACCGACAGAAATGACCTTCTTTACCCAAGCAAAGTCATTCAGAAGGTTGAAAGCTTCTGCTCGGTTAGTTTGGTTGCAACTTTTGAAGAGGTGGAAGATGGCGTGACGGAGCGAAAAGACATCGTCGCTTAACCTGCAGTATGTGGCCAAGGCTTCGTGACCGTCTTCAATGTCCACGCCAAGATCTCCGCTCAGGTCATCGTCCAGCAGCCAGTCTGCCATTCGCTTATGGATGAGCGCTAGGCGACCATCGCCGCCCTGGTACAAGAGATTGCGCGCGTTGTCAACAATCTTTTTGGTCTTCTTTTGTGTTGTGCCAAGAATCACAGTGAGTTGATCGACGCTCAGGGGCTCGCGTGCTGCCACTATGGGAGCTAGCAATGACTGGTAGGCTTCATCGCCGCCCATTTTGACTTTCAGCCGGTCAAAGTATCCTTTGAACATGCCGCCAAGCCCAGAAGGAATGACATCTTTCATGGAGATGTCGTGAATAGTCAGTAGCCCACACTTCTTCTCCTCATGCATCCGCTCAAGCGTCTTGGGGATGAAGCTCGCCCAGAGAAAGAGGCCTTCGGATCGCTCGGAAAGAATCTTGGCGCAAGAAGCAACGTCCTTTTGCTCCGTGATCCCTCTCATGTCGCGAAGCAGGTGTTTAATATGATTCTCGATGTCGCGAAAGTTCTCTTCGTCCTTGAGCTCCAGCACTTTGGAATCAAGGCTGTTGTTGGTGATACCGCGCTGGATCTCGCCTTCGGGACGTGTGCTCACAACCAAGCTGAGCCAAGAAGGCATAGCATCCTTCCACATGCGAATGACCTTTTCCATGACATCGTCGCTCTTGCTACATTCGTCCAAGGCGTCGAGCACGACCACTTGTCGCATCAGGTCTGACCTGAGCTTGAAGGCAGGATTAACGAGAATGATCTGGAATACGTCGGCCAATGACTTGTCGCGAATATTGCTAAGTCTCACAGAATTGAGCTCATTGGAAAAGCCGGGAACAGTCTGACAGAGCTGCCATGCAATGCTCACAATGGCCTCTTTTGGCGCAGCAGCCGTGGCTTGGTCATGTCGAAAGAAATGGTAAGCCGCTACATGTATAGGCAACCGTTTTCTTTTGTAAGGATGTGACGGGCTAGGGTCATGTGACGAATTTCGGCGTGAATTGGTGCTTTCACCCATCTCACTCAATTTGGCATCTTCGTCAATATCGAGAGCGCCTCCGCGATGACAAAGCTCGGCCATGACGACGCTTTTGCCGACGCCTCCGTCGCCCACAAGAATGAAGACGGCACTCTCAGCACAGTCGTACCAATCATAGAGCTTGTCCAGGATCCAGTTCCGCGTGCCAATGGTCATCTTTTTAGCCTTTCCCTTGGCCCACACCTCTGAGCTCCAGGGGTTAAGGCGAACGTGGATGTCACGCATCAATGGCACGAGACCAGACGAACCCTTGGGGGATTTAATACGCATGCGAATGACATGGGCAAGTTGCTCTATTGCCTCGTCTGAGAGAGTCGTGAGGTTCACAGGCGTCAAACGCGATAAGGCAAGGTGGAATGGCCCGGTCCACTTCGTTGCGACCTTGACCATGTCCTCTTCTAGCGCAGCAACCACGATGCGATCAGCACGCTGGTTTCCAGCGTGGTGGAATTCTTTGAGGCAGTTGTCGCTGCGGTCTCCACGATTGATCTTTTCCATGTACCTCTCGGTCGCGAGGACAAGAAAAACCTTTGACCCTTCGATACCGCGTGACATACTCGCGTCGACACCTCCTCGGACCTCTTTTTCGTCAAGCCAGACAGTGAGATGGTGTTCCTTCTCGAGCCGTTTGGCGAGCTTTCTTACAATATCGTGAATCCCCCACTCATGGGATATGAAGACGTCAAACTCTTTCTCGAGCCGCTCGCCGGCTACTTTGTCTCGAAATTGGTCGAGAAGAGAGGATATATTGGTTGTCTTTGGATCGCAAAAGTCAAAGTGCAGCTCGTTGGCCATATGGTAGCTGATTGCTCCGCGCCAAGACTTTTGGAGAGTCATTCGCGCATCGATCACCACCGGCACGAGGGCATTGGGTAACGTGCGAGCCACAGCCTTGACGAGAGGCTCATTCTGCTGCAATGCTGCGCTCACCAGCACTGCGGCGACGTTGGCCGCTTTAGAATCCTTTTCTGCCTCTGCGACGCGGCTGGCGGTGCGCACGGGCAAGCTCAGTTCGGGCTGGATCGCATCGACTAATTTCGTGGCTGCTTGCTCATCTTCCGGGTCGTAGACCACGAGGACGACAGTGCTCGCAGGAAGTACGCTCATGGGGCCCTCGTTTGGCGCGTGCTTCGCTGTCGTGACCTCTTTTGCTCGTCGCCCAGGTCCTGTACTTGCGCAGAAGGTTTCCACGTCTAGTCTCAGTGAGCGCCTCTTTTTATCCTTCTATTCTCTGCGGTCTTCGTCGTCAGCCTCCTCCTCGCGCGCGCTTCGCAAGCCCGCTCTTGTTTAAGACGCGACCGCGGGTCGCCCAGGCGCGGTGACGAAGCGAGTCTGCTCTTTTCCGCGGCAGGCTTTCTCGCTTCCACGAACGATTGCTCGTCGCAGCGGTGGTTCCCCTTTCGTGCGCACACCCCATTCCTGATCATCAACACGGGCGCAGCCCAAGCGGCTTGCTCGACAGTGAAGGAAAGGATAGTGAGAGTTGAGCGTGGTTTCACATGAGCCGCCGCGCCGGAAGGTCGGGGGAGGGGATTTACGCCATTAGCAACATGCGAGTCACGCACAAGAATCGGGTCATCCTGTGTTGTCCCAACCAACAGAGCAAGAGATTTTGTGATGGTGCGGACTTATGTTCGCGGAGCGGACGGGCGTACGGGCAGCCATAGCCAGCTGGTCCCCGTTCATCTCTCGTGCTCTGACTCTCTGTCTACGCGTGACGTGCTGGTGCTGGGCTCCGTGCAGTACGCAAGCTCAAGGGAGAGGCCACAGTGTCAAGCCAGACCGATGCTCGCGCTGACCACGCGCTGACCACGCCGGCGCTGCTGACCTAGAGGCCTCTCGCGCTCACGCTTGCCGATGAAAATACCCTGACTTGTGATCCCCAGGCTGACCCTGGGCCTTTTTCCGGCAGTCAATCGGGCTCCTCTTCCCTGCCGTCGTAGTCCTCAGCAGGGCCACCGTCGATTGATTTGGGCTCGTGTTATTGATTTACCCTGACCATGCGCATGCTCGAACACTCGCATTTTTGCGACAAGCTAACGCGCAGAAACCTATCGCTCGTCACGCTACAAACGAACTTCAGGTCGTTAGATTTTCAGTTTAGCCCCGCACGGTCTGGCGGTTGTGTAAGCCTACAGCGACGAATACCGATCCGGTCAATTTCCGGCGCACTCGTTTGCGCCGGCGTGGACAAGGAATGACCGCGGGTATTGTTGTGGGTTGCGTAGCCATTGTGTATACTTGCACAAATAATACATGCCTTCTGTCCGGAATATGCTGCGCAGATGAACATTGACGATGCTGGAACGCCAAAATGGAATGATTGACCGAGACCAAAGGCGGATAGAGTTCGGTAATGCAGCACCAACCCAGCCGCGTTGGACCACAGCTTTAATATGACTCTGGCGCTCAGACTTTTGTGGACAAAACATAAATCGAGCGAGCGACATACTCCTGGAAAAAGACGAAGTGAGATACGTTTACAGCTCGATAGGATTGTACCCTTTGCCAATCAACTTGCTGCCCAAAGGCGAGATATCGTTATTGCTGTGGCGCAACACACTTGGGTCAGTGGGTCCCGTAAAGAAGCTTTTGTGCCCAGCAGCAGCGCTGGTCAAAAAGTAATAATTTGGCCAGCTCGGTAGATTGTGCGCGCTGCAGGCTAGCACGGAAGCGACACGAACGAGGACTGGACGCCGAAAGGCCAGCTCTCTTCCTCCTTCTCCTCCTCCTCCTCGTCGTCGTCATCGTCAAGACTGCTCCTCGTCGGGCGGACCCGGGGGGAAGAGAAATAGTGGCAATGGCGATACCATCAGCAAGTGAAATGCCAATGCGCCGCAAGTTAGTCATGATGCCACAGTGAACGAGCAACAAGTCTTGGCCTTGTCTCCGCCAAAGGAGAGGATGATGCCCGGTGCAGCGGAGACGCCATGGTAAGGCAGCGCGCGGGCCCAATGGACGGCGTCGAGAGCCGGAGGCGCGTCCGGGCGGACGCGAGCGAGCCAGAATGAAAACTGTTGATCTAGAACGTGAGTGTTTTTGACGAAGTGCGGTGCATGAAGGCTCGTGAGCTGAAAATGCCATTTTGCGCTGTTCGACAACTCAACCTTGTGAGCCAACAGCAAATATGGTAAAGGGAAAGCCGCAGCAGCGTCTTGGGCCTCGACGAGCACTTCAGGTCACCGGTAAACACTCTATCAAGGCAACAACGCTTCGAATATTCTCTCGCAGCTTCTTTACCATTCAAAATCTAAAGTTTTCGCCGACAATATCCGGCGTGAGAAGAGGGCGCAGTTTGTTCTCAACGCTGGCACAAACGCCTTGGTCTTTGATTTTCTCTGCCATGTAGCAACGAAGACGCTGCGCTCGAAGCCGAGCCCAAGCTTGCTTTACAACAGCAAAATCGCTAAAGAATGGGTTTCTTTCGCCAGCAGGCTTTGCCGTACATGTTGCAACGTGCCGATGACAAGCTTCTGAGTCATTGCCTGTGTCCTGCAGACACCACGCGCAGAAACGGCATGGGCAAGCTGCACATTTGAGAGCGCAGCAGCCGTCAAAGTCAGCAAAAACTGTCGAGCAACGCGGGCACGACATGGCAAGAACCTCATTCTGAATAGTGCGAATGTGGTTCTGCGTCGTCGGGTCCAGCCCATGCTCGCGGAGCGCTGCGTCGACACGATCTTGGAGCTGGCGCTCTTGCTCGGCTGCGGCGTCTCGCTCAAAATGTGTGCGCACGATGTCGAGCAAAGCTGCAAAGTCCTCGTCTGGAACTGTGGCTGCAATGGCGCGTCCCGAAACAAGAAGCTCACATTCGGGCGCGACACAGCACATGCTTCCATCTCGGAGTACCTTGACATGCGACTGAGCCTCGGTGGCAGCGCGTACCGCCCTACTCAGACACTCTTTACACGTAAAGTGGTCATCAGCGCAAGAGACGCCCTCACCAACCGGGTAAACGTCGAGGCATATGGCACACGAGGCCGCTTTTACGGGCTCAACCTGAAAGGCCTTGTGACGCAAAGCTTGAAGCGCGGTGGGCCGCTGTGTTGGATTCGAAGACCGCAGAGACGAAATGAGCGACTGCATAGCGTCGGGAATATCCGCGCCCTCATAGAGGTCCGCGAGGACCATTCCCGCGGAGAATAGATCCACAGCAGGCTCTACCTTTTTGGCGCTTCCGCTGCGAAGCTCAGGGGCCATATATTTCAAGGTGGCTTGCACAGGCTGCGTCATGGTCACATCGTGCATTTGAACACCATCAAAGTCGCCAAGAACGGGTGAAAGGCCTGCGGCGAGGTAGACATTTTCTGGCTTGACGTCGCAGTGCACGAAGCCTTGCGAATGCAAGTCATGAAGGCCGGACAAGAGACCAATGGCGATGCGTCTGCGCGTCGCTACCTCTGCGTGTGGATTGTCGCGGATGCGGAAAGATCGCCGCCCGAATAAAAGGGCATCAGCGTGCATCCTTGATGCGCGTCTTGCATAAAAACGCCTTGGATGCGCACAATGTAGGCAGATTTGATTTGGGCAAGCGCTGCGACCTGGCGATAAAAACGACTGCTCCACTCGTCGTTGGCGAGATGAAAGGACTTGAGCACAAAGTCTCGGCCATCGAGATCGCGCACTTTAAACACGGCCTTGCCGGGCTTGGACGCAAGCTCTGCGATAGTCTCAAAGTCTCCGCGTTCGGCATTCGTCAGCCAAAGACCCAACGAAGACAGCTCCCGTGGCACGCTAGCTTTCATGCCTAAGCTCCGGATCCAATTTTGATCGCAAAGCAACTCAGGGTAATGTTCCTCCGCATGCCTCAGCACCCGTGCGCGCTCTTTGCGCAGCTCGCTGTCCAGCTTGTAAACACTCCCGATCTGAGCGAGTTCTTGCTCGAGGCCGGGGATCCGCGCTTCAGCTTCTGTATCCCCGTCATTGGCATCTTCGCGGGCGTACTTGAGATCATGCTCGAGTTGTCCTCGCCTCCGTCTACTTTGGCGAAGTATTTGCATGATGTCCGCCACACGCGAGGTATTCGGTGCAGTCAGTCCCGGAACGTGAAGCGAGAGCAAGGTCGTCAGCTCATGGACGCATGCCTGCAAACGCAAGACCTCGCTTGCCACTGTGCGGGTGTAGAATGAGATGGTGCTAGCCAGTGCTCGTCGCACATCTTCTAACGGGGCGTCTCTCATAGGATCGACGGTCGTCAAGGTGTCGAGCTCGGCTTCGAATGCTTGCTGCACCGTTTTCAGTTCTTTCGCTAACTCGTTTGTTCTCTCGGGATGTCTCAGCGTCACAAAGTAAGTCGGCTGGATACCAAGGCGCTTGGTTCTCTCATCCAAAGCATCAATGGCTGCTTCAGTGTGCTTGCGCGCAGCGCTCGTGTCATGTCGAGTCTCCCAGGCGTTTAAGGCCTCCACTGCGGCTTGCGTTACTTCGTGCATTTGCTCAAAGGTCACTTGTGCGACAGCATCATCAACGTCCACAGGGTCGTCCAGGATCTCCTTCCACAGACTATGACAGGAGTCTACTGCATCCTTTGTCACCGGATCGGCTAGTAGCGTCTCCAGCTGACTTTCGACTCTCCCTGACAAAGCATTTCGGATACCCGTGACAAGGTCGCGTCGAGCTTCATCCCGTTCAACTACTTTCTCCGAGTCTGTCTTGACAGCCTCCTGGAGCACAGTCAGCTCATGCGCCTTTTCGCGGAGGATAGTTTGTTGCCTGTCAAAGTCTGCAAGAGATGCCGTCGGATTCTTGCGCGAGAGCTGCTCGGCAAAAACCTCGTGCAGTCTCGGATGAAGGAAAACCTTGTCTTCTCCGCGATTCGCCCGCGCGAGAGAAACTTCTGTAGCCAATGCTCCAAGGCTGTCTGTTTGATCCATAGCATTACGCACCTTGAGGTCGGGTGCTCGCTCAGGGTCTGCAAATGCTTGGAGAAGCGCATTGCGCGCTGAGACGAACAGAAGGGAGACGACGAAACTCTTCTAGCGTTTGCACACCTTGATCGAAAAGGTTGATGACCATCATTCGCAATGCGTTGGTTTGAAGCTGTGCTAACGGTAACGAGTGTATGAAGGAGAGAAAGGCGGAGAGCTTCCTGTAATGCTTGGAAGAAGCACTCTTGATGGCCTTCCTTATTCCAAGGGACTCGCTCGAAAGACCTGCGCTGTACTTGAAAAGAAGCTTGGCTAGAAGGAGGGCATTGTTCTCATCCTTGGCTTTGCAAACGTAAAACAGCGCTGTCTGGCCTAGTGTGTCCCGCGTGTCGATTCGGGTCCCACTAACGACCAGCTTTTCTGTCTCCGAGATGTTCCCGTTCTTGCACGCCTGCATGAGAGGCGTCTGACTCTGTTCGTACAGAGTTTGATTGCGGTCGAGAGCGGCTTCGAGAGCAGGACTGTGGAGTTCGATGCTGTAATTTCGAAATGTCAGAAGGGGGAATTTGATGCGGATTATGGGCTCTCTTTGGAACTTACTCGAGCGTTTGCAATGTTATGTTTTCTGCGAGTGCGTTTGCTAGCGCCGTAGCGCCCTCGTGGCCGATCTCGTTGCTGCGAAGACTGCGCTCGTCATAAGATGAGACACCAAGATGAACAAAATCGCGCCAAGGATTGCATCCCGTCAAATCCCATACGTGCGTGCGTACGTGAGCTGTGGTCAGCTCTTGTTGCTTTCTTCTTGGGCTTCTGTATGACCCCACTTTCACTTTGTCGCAATGACTTACCCTAGCCTCTGCAGCGACTCATTGTTCGCGAGTGCGTTCGCCAGCGCCAACGCGCCCTCGTCGCCGATATTGTTGTTCCAAAGACTGCGCTCGTCATAACATGAGACGCCGAGATGAACGAAAACGCGTCAAGAGTTGCATTCCGTCGCATCCCATGGGTGTGTACGTGCGTGAGCTGTGGTCAGCTCTTGTTGCTTTCTTCTTGGGCTTCTTTATGACCCCACTTTCACTTTGTCGCAATGACTTACCCTAGCCTCTGCAGCGACTCATTGTTCGCGAGTGCGTTCGCCAGCGCCGCAGCGCCCTCGTCGCCGATATTGTTGTTCCAAAGACTGCGCTCGTCATAACATGAGACGCCGAGATGAACGAAAACGCGTCAAGAGTTGCATTCCGTCGCATCCCATGGGTGTGTACGTGCGTGAGCTGTGGTCAGCTCTTGTTGCTTTCTTCTTGGGCTTCTGTATGGCCCCACTTTCACTCTATCGCAATGACTTACTTTAGCGTCTGCAGCGTCTCATTCTTTGCGAGTGCGTTCGCCAGCGCCGCAGCGCCCTCGTCGCCAATATTGTTGTTACCAAGACTGCGCTCGTCATAATATGAGATGCCAAGATGAATGACATCGCGCCAAGGGTTGCATTCCGTCGCATCAAATGCGTGCGTGCGTACGTGAGTTTGTGGTCAGCTCTTGTTGCTTTCTTCTTGGGCTTCTGTATGGCCCCACTTTCACTCTATCGCAATGACTTACTTTAGCGTCTGCAGCGTCTCATTCTTTGCGAGTGCGTTCGCCAGCGCCGCAGCGCCTAGCGCCCTCGTGGCCGATCTTGTTGGAATGAAGACTGCGCTCGTCATAAGATGAGACGCCAAGATGAACAAAATCGCGCCAAGGATTGCATTCCGTCGCATCCCATGCGTTCGTGCGTACGTGAGGTGTGGTCAGCTCTTGTTGCTTTCTTCTTGGGCTTCTGTATGGCCCCACTTTCACT
>KN805403.1:5193-17567 GCA_000818945.1 Schizochytrium sp. CCTCC M209059
GAGGCGCCGCCGCACGTCCCCTCGCGCGCGGGTGCGCGGCAGACGCGGGAACGAACGAACGAACGCGAAGGAGGAGAGCATAAAGAGGAAAGAAAGAGGCCGCCGCCTTGCACTTTGGGCCATACTATCTTCATCTTCTCTTCTCTTCTCTCGCGTGGCCGATCCGATTGCGTGGCCTGCCTGGCTGGCTGTGACCAGCGTCGGACGGAACTATACCTTCGCAGTCCTGCGCGAGGAATGAAAGGGTTGTAGATGACGTGCAGGACCATCGCTATCTACACCTTGAAGCATTGAGTGCACCCGACGAGCTCGACGCCTCAAACGACAATTTTATCGTGCTCACATTGCGCGAACTAAAAACACAAAGGAAAGAGAAACAGGAAGAGAGAGAGAGAGAGAGAGAAAGAGAGAGAGTCTGAGCTCAGCTGTGACAGACAACTTGAGTGCTCGCTTGCTACGCTGCTATATTTGCTGCTCTTCGTTCGTACTCTACGACGAGAGAAAACCTCAATACTAACACGCTCTTATTTGTCACGACATTCTTAGACACACAGAGGAAATCCATCTCACGCACACCGACCTCAGTAGTTTTTTTTTCGGGTGAGTTCGTTTGACTCACCCTTTCCCTTATCCGTCGTTATACAAAGAAGAACGCCGCTTCGTAAGTTTATGAGCCCGTCCCAGCGAGAACCTTCCGCCATTTCGCAAAACAATTCTAACACTCCCAGCTTGGACTACATTTTATTTCTGTAACGCAACAGTCTCTGCAGACGTAGACCCCCCCACGACGCGGAGTGGATCCTGTCGAGCGTTGGTGCGCAAGAAATTACGAACCCAGACATCTTCGACGAGATCGACACGTCCGACAACGCGAACACCGTCGCCAACGCCAACGCCGACACCGCCGACGAGGCCGCATCCGGTTTCCCAACCAGATTCATCTCGGAGCGACGACACGCGAGCCACCACTCGCTTTGTATGAGACAAAACACGGACGACGCCCACGCCAAGGCGCGTCATGAGTTGCCGCGCGAATCCCAGCAACGCATGCCTTCGAACCAACCCGTAGGCGTCTCCGCCGCAGGGCTTCGCCCGGCAACCGCCGCCTCCGCGGCCTCCTCTTCGTCATCCCCCTCCATCTCTTCGGCCGCTTCCTCCTCCGCAGTCCCCTCTGACCCTCTGCAACCGCAATTTTCACACGCCGACGCCGCCGCTGCTGCTCGGGGCTTCGCCTATCCACCACACCACATGTCCCAGCGACAGATGCAGCAGCATGAGCAGCAACAACAGCAGCAACAACAACATCATCATCAGCAGCAGCAGCAGCAGCAGCAGCAGCGAGGTCAGGGGAATGAGCCCCGCGCCTCCGGTGGCGCCTCGCTGCGCGGCGGCCATCTCGTCGACGAGCACGCCCTTGCAAACGCCACGCTCATGTACGGAGACAGCGGCAACGTGCGCCTCCTGCAGACCGACATGCGCGCCTCCAGCAACGCTAGCTCGCACAGCAGCTCGTACTCGAGCGAGGACGGTGGCATCGTGAGCCCCAAGCTTGGCACGATCAGCGCGTCCGTCTCGGGCCCACCACATCCGCAACGCTCGAGCGGAAGTGGCATACACGCCTCGCGCAGAAGCAGTAGCACGAGCAGCAGCAGTAGTAGCAGTAGTCACAGCAGCAGTGGGGTCAAGAGGCAAATTGGACACATGGGCAAATTGGCAGCAGAGGCCGGGACCGATCTTGGCGCCGAGGGCGGCGCCTCCGGTGCCTCTGTCTCCTCCACCGCAGGCGACGATACACTCAGCGAACATGGCAAGGAAAAACGTCGCAGAGTCGCGAGCAAACGCAATGCCTGTGAGGCCTGCTACAACGGCCGTGTAAAGTGCGAGTATTCTTCCGAGTCCGCGCAACGCTGCAAGCGCTGCGAACGTCTCAACAAGGAGTGTGTTAGTCGTATCGTCTTTCGCGGAGGCAAGCCCAAAAGCAACAAGTTCATCAACAAAATTAACGAGTACAGGGCGAACGCTTCGCAGAGCGGGCCAACCGGCCTTGCCATCCTCGCTGGGTCCGTGTTTGTGCCCCAGCACAATCTGTCGCACATTGAGCTTGCTTCAGCGGCGCAGGCCCTCGTTGACCTCTACCGCGAGCTCGGCTTCGGCCTTCGTCCGCCCACTGCGCTGCGTTGGCTCCTCAATTCCCTCACGCTCACCGCCATTCGCGAAAACAACACGACGCGTCTGCATCACTGCACCTCCGTTGCCATGGCAAGTGGCTACAAGTTGCATCTTGACCAGGCGGCGCGCGGCGAAATGGCGTCGCTCCCTCCAGAGCTCAACGCTCTCTTTGACAGAGAAATCGACAGCGAAATTCACGACTCCACGGCTGGGGCT
The DNA here is from genome assembly GCA_000818945.1 of Schizochytrium sp. CCTCC M209059. NCBI lineage: Eukaryota > Bigyra > Thraustochytrida > Thraustochytriidae > Schizochytrium > Schizochytrium sp. CCTCC M209059. The sequence goes on from KN805403.1 coordinate 7,579, forward strand.
GCCTTTGTCATCAAGCACGAGGGCGCAGTGCGGACCATTCAGGCCAACCAGGACTGGGAATTCCTCTTTGAGACCACCGCGAGCATGTCCGCAGACCTTGTCGGCAAGCCGCACGGCCTCCTTTGGAGCCGCTACGTCGAACGGCGATTCACAGAGCAATTTGCTGCTGCCGTGCTCATGGAATTTTTGCGCTGTGGAGAACCCAAAACGTCGGCCCCAGGGATGCCGCCTCGCGTCGCGTGGACATACACGACGCCCACCAAGGTGGAGTTTGTCGACAGCGAGCGGGCGCGCTATTCGGGCAACATGTACCAAACGGGTGTTCTTTCCATTGACGGCCGTCTGCTCTACTTTATTGTGGGCTTTCGAAATATCGAGGCTCTCGACAATGCCGCTCGCGCGAGGCTCCAGGCAGCGCAGCGCGCGCGGAGGGGTGGAGAGAGCAGTGGGTATGCCTCTCGCAGAATAAATGTACAAGGCATCCCCCATGGCCAGTACCAGCCTCAGCAGCAGCAACAGCAACAGCAACAGCACGCGCCTTTTCAAGGTAGTGGGGACTTTTCAATCTCGCCCACTGCTGCCTCTGTGCAGGGTTATCCGATGCAGCATCCTCATATGCATCCGCAGCATGTGCATCCGCACCAGCATCCGCAAATGTACCCGCCGCCGCAGCAAGGTCCCATGCATTCGCGACAAGTGTACCACCATGCGCAGCAGCAGCAGCAGCAATCGCCGCACGCGCATCTTCAAAATCAGCGCCGCCATCATCAAATGCAAATGCAGCAGCAGCAGCAGCAGCAGCAGCAGCAGCAGCAGCAGATGAACGCAATGCGGGGAGTGCACTCCGGCACGAACGAGTCTGCGCGCGTCTCCTCGACGTCGGGCGGCCCGCCGCTACCGACTGGAGGCCAAGGGGCCAGATCCAACTCGCCCGCACCGCGGTCTGCAGATGATTTTGACGACATCTTCTCCCTCTTTGTTCCTTCCAATGACCCCCAACACCAATATATACAGCATCCTCAGCAGCAGCAAATGCAGCAGCAGCAACAGCAAATGCAAGGATCGCAACACGGAGCAACCGCAAATGCAGCAGGACCTTGGCGGCCGCCTGGCGCAAAGCCTACTTCCACGGCTGCCTCAACTGCAGCAGCGACCGCAGCATCTTTGACCTCGGCGGCTGAGCCCCCATCCTCAGCCTCAGCCTCAACCACGGGTCCTTCGCCCTCGCATCTTCGTAAGCGCCGCGGTCCAAAGTGATTCTGTTCCGTCTCTCCATCGAGTCATCCATTTATTCAAGGGGAATAGATGCTGATGGCGAGCAAGCTCTGTCATGAAATGCAATTTGACCCTGAGTTCCTCATCACCCACCACATCACGTCATGTCACGTCACGTCTCGCTACGCTATATCACGTCACGTCACATCAAGCAAGTCCTGCAGAGGTCGCGCTTCTCCAAGCGAACGATGTCGTTTCCTTTCCGCTTCTTCCTTTCTTCTTTTTTTCCTCTCTTGGCCCCGAAGGGATCGGGTTGCAGCAGGGAATCTTTAAAATGCCTTATTGATAACGCGGTTGGAGATAGGGGACGAGTTCGTTTGATGACAAGGACTGACTCATCATGCTCATGGTACGCCCTACGGCGCGCACGCTTTTATACATTAGTTTTGCATTCGTCGAATATGAAGAGCCGCGTGGCGGGCGACTATCTTTCGCAAACTCTAACTACTACTCCCTTCTTACTTTATTCATTGAAAGCTTGTATTTTCTTGGCCTCTGTCGCTTCGTCCGTCAGTCATCAGTCGGACGAAGCAACGTCGTAATCTCACAACCAACAGGCTGCCCATGCATGCGTATTTGTGTTCATTGGCACCCCGTTTACGTCGTCACCATCGGTCAACACGCATGGTCGACCAGCAGACAACGTGCAGCTGTCGAATGGCTTGCATGCTCGCTTGCTCGCTTGCTCGCTTGCTCGCTTGCTCGCTTGCTCGCGTACTTGCTTGTCAACGTGCAGAGATCAGCGTCTTCTGGGACGTCTTCTTTTTTCCCTTCCCTCCACCACAAACAAGGCTTGCCACATGCGTCATCATGCCATGGAACTCACCGTCAGGCCCTACCTCGCCAAGGTAACCGTCGCAGCCGCTATGTTATGCTTGTCTGTTGTTGCTTGCCATGAAGGACCAGAACCGACCGAGCGGAACGAACGTTTCGGCCCCATCCACCCCGATAAAAAAAAGGAACCTCGGAGCCGCCAGCGGGACCGGGCGGGACTCGCAGCCGCTCCAGGTCCACGCCAGCGGAGAATCCCTCCCCCTCCCACCTCGGCCGCCTGCGTCGCGCCACGGGGCCCTCGCAGTCGCGGTCGCAGTCGCAGGAGTCGCGGGCCCGAGGCGTCGCTGGCGCGGATTCCCGAGGCCTGAAAGACCTGATTGACCCGCGAATCGGGGGCCCCGGGCGGCGATTGGGGGCCCGCCGTCCGCGGGAGGGAGGGAGGGAGGAGGCAGCGAGGGCGCGCACGCGACCCTAGCTAACGGACGCCATGCCGCTCCAGGAGCTGCTGCAGATTGACGTCGACGCGGAAGGACGCGTGCGCAGGAGGAGGCGGTCCTGGAGCTCAGCGAGCAGTCCGCAGCACCTCAAAGCGCCCGGACACCTGCTGCAGCACCACCCGCTCGGGACGGAAAACAACAGCGGCACCAACAATAACAATGACCATGTGGATTTTCTGCCACCACCCCCGCCCGCTGTGAAAGACCTCGGCATTGCCTCGCGCTCGCAGACCCTCGATGACTATGACGAAGACGCCACGCCCAGAGATCTGGCCGGCAACGGGAACGTCAGCAACAGAGCACGACAGGGCCAAGGCTCGACCAATGACAACATCCGCCTTGCACTCTTGCGAAGCCGCGGGAACGTTCCCAGCCTGGCCGGGCGCACCCACGACGAGGACGACCACGACGAGGAAGAGGAGGACGACCACGACCACAGCGGGATTCTTTCCAATGTCGACATGAGGCGCGACCTCGACGATGATGCTTATGATTCCGACACCCTCCGGGACATTGACGACCTTCTCTCACCGCAGGGATCGGCGCTGCTAGATCACCACGATGTGTACGAGGAGGAAGACGACGACGACGAAGACGAAGACGATGATGGTGGCGTTGCAGGCGACGAGGCTAGTCACGCGAGTAATGGGCATGGAAATCGACCGGCCCCAGGGCCCAAGGACACCGTCTTTGCTCGCAGAATCTCGCACCCGGGCGACGTCCAGACGGACGGTGGGCACTCCGAGGCCGAAGTCAAAGCAGAGAACGTCACGCCCAGTCGCGGTCGGCGCTTCGACTTTGCGAGCACAGCTAGCGACGATAGCACCGTCGACATTCTCAATCTCATCAATGTATCCCGGCAAAAGCGTTCCGAAAGAAGGCGAAAAGGTCTCGACCGTATGCTTACACCGGAAAGCGTCTCCAAGCACCTACGCACGCGCAGTGACACTGACATTTGCGGGTCTGCCGAAAAATCAGCTCGCAGAAAGGCTATAAGTACCAAGGGTTGGAAGGCTTTTGGCTCGCGCGACCACCCTCCGCGCCTTTCGACCTTGCGCAAAGTTGTCTCCTCTAGCCGTTCTCTCGCGGCCACCGCAGAGGCTTCGCAAAAGGCACTTGCACAGCGCAAGCGCAGGCAACAGCTTCAGGATCAGGACGATCTGCTTCTCGATACGGGCGCTGCCGAGACACCGGCTGAATCGACGTCCCAAGTCAAGGAGAAGTCACCATCATCACCCACCACAGCGACTACCCCAAAACCTCAAGCTTGGTCTATGGTGGACATTTTGCGTTGGACTCTTGTGTTAACTTTGTGGGCAATTGCCATTGTCAATCCACATCTTATTGTGGACCTGTCGCGTGTCATGACCGGCGCAACTGTTTCGGTCTCTGCGCCAGCATTATCTTCTCGAGCGGATGTGAAGCCGCCAGTCGAGCTCGCGCCTGTTCGCAATCCACAAGTGAAGCTAGAAGAAGACGTGCCCAAGCCGTCAGATGTTGACGAGAAACCGGTGCATAGTGTCGAGAGGAAAATAGCGCAGCAACCTAGGGCCGACGAGCAGCCTGCACGTTTCGTCATGCCTACTGAACCCGCGCGGGTAGAGTTTGCGTACCCCAGCGCTGATGGAGCTAGCGTGCCGCAGGCAGGGGTCACGTTACGACTCAAGTTTTTCCACCTCTTTCCAGAACAGCTTGCTCTCCACCGCAACCCCCGTCTGTGTATGAGACTCTCGAATGGCGGTGAAGACACGCTGCTGGGATGTGTCCCAGTTAAAGACGCACAGATGGAGGTCTCACTCAAGTCGCTCCAGTTGGGACCTACTCGCGTGGTTGCAACGCTTGTATCGGAGGCAAAGAAACTTGGCCGAGCAGCAAGGCAAATGAATGTTGTTCTGATGGATCCCGTTCCGGAGGACCGAGCGCCGCAGTCGACGACCACAACGACGACCGAGACAACGACCGACAAAGATACGCAAGAGCGTTGCGTTACGACTTGCTCGCGAACATGCACGATGACCTACGAGATGTGATGATTGATTGTCTTCCATTTCGAAACCTTTTACTCTTTTACCTTTTTGTAACACCACTAAAGCCGCACGCTTGCGGGAAAACTTTTTTCAGCTTCTCGAATTAAATCTTGAGCGGTCTTGCAAACAAAAAGTAACTACTGTGTCTGGATGACAAAGCACCGATGATTTCGACAAATGCAATGGTGCACAGTTTTCGACATTTACTTTTCCTTAGTTAATTCGCTTCCCTCACCCAACAGACTGGAAAATTGTTGCCACTTTCTGCTTCTTCTTTTTCGACGTTGCGGTTGCGTTGCAACGAAAATAATCGAAAACTTGTGTGAGACATTGCGCGCAAGATCATGCGGCGCTTGCTGTACGAAACGCCCCCTTTTTTTTTTATATAGATTGAAAACCGATCACGGCAAATGACGCGACGCGTGCGAAAGAGCGAGAGATTGTAAGCGCGGAAAGACGAACGAGTGCAGAGTTGCCTCGTTGTACTTTTCTGCGAGAGTCGCCGCCGCAAGGACGTGATCGACCTTGGCCTTGTGACGCGGTGCCTGCCACCCTGATTGACAGATGTCCAGATATAAGAGACATCCGTGAACCTGTAGCCCAACGAAGCGCATGGCCGGATCCTGCGTCTCAATAGGTCCCTTCCACGAATCCAAGGTGGCACGTACGGACGATCCTGCTGACCACGTACGTTCTTCCCCGCCAAGTTCATGGTACAATTCAGCGGCGTCAAGCACTGTCGCTTCTGCCTCTGGCACAGAAACAAAGTCCTCAGTCTTTTCGCTCGCAAAGCGCCCTTCTTGCGCAGCGACAGCACGTAGCAAAGCTAAACCCAGCTGTTCGCGATGCTTGTGCAAAAGCTCGTCTGCGCAAGGACACGCTTCCGCGGCCAAGAGCACATTCACCGTTGAAAGAGCAGGCTGCCATGAGTCCGCTGCGCGCGATACCAGGTAGAGCAGAGTATCAAGCCCGCCGCTCGCTGCCGACACACCGAGGTCGGCTTGCTCCACTTGTCCCATGACTTCGCAGGTCCCATCTGCAAGGTATTCGCCTAGGGCACGAGCCAAGACTTGCTCGACGCGTCGCAGTGAGTCTCCATTCGGCGATGTGTTTTCGCGTGCCACACAAACAAAGCGGGTCATGGCGCGCACACAATCGTGCAAGGCATCCCGACACTTTAAGAGTTCCGCTGCAGGTAAATGCGTCCATTGCAGTCTTTCAAGAAGACCTTGCGCTCTCGGCCCAAGTCGTTCTGTGAAAAATCGGGTCGCCCATGTAAAGGCTTCCACACAGGCTACAATGGTCATCTCAAGCGTTGCAGAAGTCTTCTCAGTACTACTGGCAGTCTCTGTCTTTTTCGCCTCTCCACGGGCGCGATTCTCGTTCTCAACCCAAGCATAGCGAGCATCTGTAAAGCAGACTTCAAGCTCGACGCCAAGCATGCGCAGGAAAAAGCTGACAGCGGACGCACTTCCCGCGTCTTCGGTTGTGAGCTGTGGCCAAGCAGGGCCGGCGTGTTCACACAGAGTGCTTGCGAGTGTAAAAATCGAGCACCGGGCACCTGCGTCCAAATGCGACGTGTGCTTGAGCGCAGCAATCACAGCGTTTGCAGCAGGCTGGACAATGTCGTGCGCACGGCTTGGTGAATCAGTCTTGATGAAGACGTTGTTGCTGCCGTCGACGTTGGTTTTGTTGATTCCATTCGCGTGCGTGTTTAGCAGGGTAACGAGCAAGCTTCCGAGCTCCACTGCGCCACGGGCCATGGATTCGCCCAACACAGCCTTGTGTAGCGCAGTCGCAATACGAGCTGTTTGCTGCAAACTAACCTGATGGCAGAAAACCTGCAACACCTGAACAGCGGTCGCCGTTCGCTGTGGTTGCCGCGACGAGATCACCTCGGCAATCAAGACATCAATTGTTGCAGCGTTTAGACTCGTTTTATGACCCAAGCTTTGCGCCAACGATGCAAGTGCCAAGAAAAGTTCCTGGGCGTAGTCATCATCAGCTTCGACGAGATCCCTTACAAGCAAGTCTTGCAGGGGCTCGAGGAGGTCTGCATCCTCATTGTCACTTTCTGCTTTTTGGTCCAAAGAGTCATCATTTCCAAGCGTGGCGAGGATCGTCACAGCCAGCCGTTGGTATGCGCCTGCGTCCGCTTCCGTCGCGAGTAGACGCGGTAGGAGCTTGGTCGTCCTGAGCACCTCTCGCAGGCGGTGGCTGTGCGCCTCGAACTGGGGTCTTGGCACATGACGCGCGAACACGAGCAGGCCAGCAATGGCCGCCTCGTCGGTACCCTGTTGCAGGAGCTTGAGCGCACCCTCCACCGCCGTCCCGACCTCGGCAGCCTCGGCGGCCTCGGCCATGGCCACCAGCGCGCACAGCCTGCCTGGGTCTTCAAGGTTTGCTGCTGCTTCTTGTTGCTAGCGAAAGCGAAAAGAGACCCAAGTTTTCCACCACTTCCGAGTCTAGTGCGGCAGACCTGATATACGATACCACCGCCGTCACAGACAACCTGCAAGAAGTGGTGCGCGTGGCCGGGCAGAGCTTTGTCGTACGCGCGTTCAAGCCGCTTGTTGTTGCTGCTGCGGCTGCTGCGGCTGCTGCTACTGTCGAGCTTAGTCAGATTCCAGCAACCATGCGGCGCTTTGTGCTCTTTGGCGACTCGCTCACGCAGGAGGGCTTCATGCCCGGATACTGGGTGCAACGTGTCTCGCACCGTGAGTTCGCTCGTCCGCTTGTTCGCTCATTCGCTTGTTCGTCTGCTCGCTTGGTCGCTTGGCCGCTTGCTGGCTTACTGGCTCGCGGGCAGGCGTTAAAGTTGATCGGCTTCGTCTAGCAAAGATAAGAGAATCGGTAAACTCACGTTATGTTGGATGGGAGCTTGCTGCAGAGTACGTCCGGCGCGCAGATGTTCTGAACAGGGGCTTCTCCGGGTACAACACTCGCTGGGCCATGGAGTTGCTGCCCGAGATTGAAAGGGACGTCAAGGACGCGGCACTGGGCACCATTTTTTTCGGGGCAAGTAAGTTTTTCTTATTTTTTTTTGGGGGGGGGGGTAGGGGGGTTGTTCTACGCAAGAGTAGGATCACTTGTACGTGTAGGAGTGATGCCAACATTTTTGTCTGCGCGAACCATGACCCACAGACGATGCTTCCGATGACGTGCAGCACGTCCCCGTGGATGAGTATGGTGATAATCTCAAGTCAATGGTGGAGTCCTTTCGCAAATGTGGCTGCGAGCACATTGTCTTGATCGCCCCGCCGCCGCTCGACGAGGCCCTCTACGCCAAAGAATTCATCGAAAAGCGCAACAAGACCAAGATTGATCGCAAGAACGAGCTCGTCGCCAAGTACGCAGCCAAGTGCATGAGTGTCGCAGACGAGCTCGGTGTCGCTTGCGTGCCGCTCTTTGACTTAATCAAGGACCGCGCCACCAAGGATAGCGTCGAACTCGCCCACTTTTTCAGCGACGGACTGCATCTGAACGCGCGTGGCGGGGAAATCCTTTTCGATGAACTCATGCTCGTGCTTCAAAAGACCAAGCCCGAGTTTTGTGTGACGCCTTGCAAGTACACGGGAAATCCGGCCAATTCGGGTTCATCGTGCCCCAAGCTGCCTCCTTTCGGGCCATGGTGGGACAAGATTGACCCCAAGGCCGGGCTTGGTACAGTCGTGCCTTCTGGTGGCGATCAAGAGGAGCCAGCGACGAAAAAGGCCAAGGTCGACGCGTCTGAAGGCGCGAACTAGAAACCCCACGTCGCGGGTGCAAAATGAAGGTAGCAAATGTGTGCTACTTTTGATATGGATCGAGAAGAAAAATCTTACATAGTTTTGCAGATTAAAGTTTGTTCATCAATTCTCAGCTACTTAGCTTTGAGCGAGCGCAAGGTTTTCGAAGCGGCTTTGCGCGCGAGGTGTCTCGTCAGAGATTTCAATGGGTTCGAGATCATCCATTGCCCCTGAAAAGTACTGGCGCTCTCGCGCCTCCGTGGGACCCTCGGGCATTTGAGAGTTATACATGAGCACACCACCAACAATGACGAGTAAAGCAAGCACATAGAGGGGCGCAATGGCGTCATGGAAGATGAGATGGCCCGCGAAGACGGCCCAGACGTCCGAACTCAGCAGCGAGATGTTGAGAAATGCTGCATCAAAGGTCTCGAGGAACTTGGAAATAGAACTGTACATGCCAAAGAGACAAACGACGTAGCCCAGTATAAAGGTCCAAACTTTTGCTGGCCACGTATGCGCAGCGCTCAAGGTTTCGTGCTCTGTGGCCGCGACCTGGATTCCCGCGAAAAAGCAACCAAATGAACCCAAGAGAAACAGGTACTCGATGCGATCGTGACGCTTTACCATGACTTCTTGGGCTACATTGCTCACAGCATAGCACGAGGCTGCGAGGACGACGAGCGCGTCGCCAAGCGCTGGATTCGAGCCACGCGTTTCTGACTCGGACCCGAGACCGAGGTCGATCAAGACGACCATGCTAAGGCCGCAGAGACACATGAGGACGCCAGCGAAATTGCGTCTTCCGTATGTGACACGCAGGAAAAGTCTGCTGAGGACCATGACGACCGGGATGGAAAAACAATCCAACAGTGTTGCGCTCGCGATCGTCGTGTATCTGTACGCGAGAACAGCGAGAAAGTTTCCCTGGACATCCGCCAGCGCGATGAGCGCGTAGACGTACCAGGGCGCAGCAAGGCTCGCTTCATGCTTTTGCTCAAGGATGGTGTCACCTTCGACGTCCTGAAGCCTCGAGTCCGCCCCGGGGCCAACACGGAACTGCGCTGCTAGCTCCTGCTCGCGTCGTTTTCGCCTCGCCCTCCGGAACCAGAACGCCCCGTATATCGTAGCCAAGGCAGCGTACATGATAAAGTTTTGCAGGCCGGGCACGCTCACGTCAGCGCTGCGGAAGAGGGCCTCGGAAAAGACACCGGTCCCCGTGAGCAGCAGCGAGAGCAACTGCCCAAGGACCACGCCGTGCCACTTGCGCCAGCAGGTCCTGCATCCTCCTCCAATTTGTCTACAACCACTGCTACCAACACCATGCCCGCAGGACTGTCTCCGCCGCCGTAGCGCGCCCTCTTCGCGCTCTGCGTCTGTCTCGCTGTGCGCCCCGCGCAAGGGGCCCTGGGCCACGCCCTGCTGCTGCTGCTGCTGCTGCTGCTGCACCTGCTGCTGCTGCTGCTGCTCTCGCAAGGGTCGCGCAGACGTCCCCGTCATCATCCTCGCCGCCTCGGCTCCCGCCCCGCTCTCCGCGCCGCCCTCCGCGCCCTCCCCGCCCGCGCGCACGAGGCTCGCCAGCTCCATGGTTCTGCCGCGCTCGCCATCCTCTCCAGACCTCGCCAGTATACACCACACATGCCACTCGTCCCGCCAAGGGTCCCCGCCAGGGTCCCCGCGCACACCGG
>KN805403.1:17940-41267 GCA_000818945.1 Schizochytrium sp. CCTCC M209059
CTGCAGCGGGCGCTGGCGGCGGCGCCCGCTGCGCACGGCGCGCTGGCGAGGGGCGAGGCCGCGCGGCGCGCGCTGGGGAGCGGCGACTTCGAGCTGGCCGCCTTCAGGAGGCACGCGCAGGGGGACGTCGGGGAGACCACCGTCGTCGTGCGCAAGACGCAGCAACGTGGCCAGCAGCAACGTGGCCAGCACATGCTGCTGATGCAGGGCCAGCCGCGTAGTCTGGCGTGGGACGCGGCGTCGGGCCAGGTCGACCGCTGCGAAGTCGTCGATTCCGACCTCGAACACCGTCAGATGATCCTCGACGCCTTCTCCTGATCAAAGTGATGGAGAGGTCACCGAGAGCCACGGAGCCTTTATTTGCAGCTGAGCAGCTGTCGGAAAAACATGTACACGTACGAGCACGGGTTTCCGGCTTTCAGGCTCGGAGGATGATCGCCACCAGACTGTCTGACAAACGGCAGACAGACAAACAGGCAGACAAGACAGACAGAGAGACCTTCATTATTATTATGCAAGACGAGAGTCACAATCGAGCCGAAAACATCCGAAAATAACCACGTAAACCACCAATCAATCTATTATGGATTTCATTTCCTCAATCAAACCAGTTCGTTCGAGCCGACATACTCACTCACTTACGTTGAACGGTGCAGGAGTTGCTGCGCAAGCAATGGCATGTTCGCAGCGGCTGCGGCTGCTGCTGCAGCTGCGGCGGCTGAGTCTTTGTTTGAAGTGCCTGCTAAATTCATACCGTTCACTTGGTGAGCTCGCAGTTGACTGAGAAGATCGGAAGGATTTACTCCCGCGCCAAGCCCAAGGCCTGCATTGGCCCCAGCACCACCGCTGCCGCCGCTTCCGCCAAGAATACGATCCATCCCTGGATGCATCATGTTCATCATGGGCCCTCCTCCTTGTTGTCCTCCTACGCCACCACCAAAGAATGGTGGCAAATGAGACTGAGGCTGATGCTGGTGCTGGTGCTGGTGCTGGTGCTGATGATGTTGTTGCTGGTGCTGATGATGATGCGGGTGAAATTGCTGTTGGAACCGCTGCTGCTGTTGCTGCTGCTGTTGCTGCTGCTGTTGAAGCTGTTGAAGCTGCTGTTGTTGCTGAAGCTGTTGCTGCTGATGTTGCTGGATTTGCTGCTGGATAAGCTGCAAATCAAGTCCCAGAGGTCCGGGATGATGCGAGGCATGCTGCTGCTGTTGCTGCTGCTGGAATAGCTGTTGGCGATGCTGATCCAGCTGACGTTGCTCACGCAGCTGCTGCTCCTGCTGCTCTTTGCGGAATTGCTGCAATTGCAACTGTAGCTGCATTTGACGTTTTAGCTCGTCTCGCTGCTGCTGCTGCTGCTGCTGCTGCTGTTCCTGCTGTTCTTTCTCCTTTTGTTGCTGCTGGTCGGCAAACGAACGAACCAATGCTTTGACAAGCGACATGTCAGCCGCGTCAAGCGTTGGCAAGCGCTCCATAATGTGCGCGCTCACCGCAGGTGCCTGGAGGAGGCCGATGAGGGCATCACGCGTCCCAGATTGGCATTCCAGCTTCGGTGAGATGGTTTCTGCGCTCCCAATCTGGTTCGGACGAATCTGAGACTCGATCTTGTCGTCTCGCTTGCCGTGAACGTGCAAATGCCTCAGGAAACGGAGCAATAGCTCAAAGAGAATGGTGGCCGCCTCCTGGACACCGAGATCAGGAGGCATGCTCGCATTGGCGAAAAGCATGCGCCAGAGCTCGCGCGAAGATGTCTTGCCAAGGTCAAGCGACCGTGCGACCTGACGCCACTCCTCCACGCTTTTAATAATGCTCGCGAGACTTCGCTCCTCGGGAACCACTACTTGCAATCTCTTTGCACCGTCACGTGCTGTCTGCAAGTTGTTTTCCGTAACGCTGCGAAGCATCACCTGCGTTCCGTGGGTCGTGGTGACGCAAGCCTTGCTGGCAGACTCTGACTGAATCGTGCGGACGTGATCGTACGCGGCCAGAAAACCACTTCGACCCTGATCGACGAGATATGGGACATCCTCGCGCTGGCAGCAATCCTGGCAAAAGAACCGATGCGAGCTCGAAGCTAGACGCTCCATGGCCTCGTCCCCAAGCCCAATGCAGACACCGTGGAACCATTCACTGCAGTTTTCGCAGCACAACATTTTCAGGTTAAAGTCGCTCGTTCCAAAGTCGGGCTTTCGACAGGTGCAAAACAAGTTCACCATGGGCTTCTTGCCGCGGCGCAGACAACAAGCTGGACAAAAGAAGTGCTTCGCCTCTCGCGCTTCGTGTAGAGAGATACCAACGCACAAAGGATGATACCAGTCAGAGCAGTCAGAGCACTGCACCATGGGGTCGTTGGCACCGTGGTCCTTTTGACAGTAGCAATATTTACCCTCCTTTCGCGGCGGCTTGTCCAGCACCTTACCATCGTAGATGCATGTCGGGCAGTGGAACTTACCAATCTCTTGGACCCGTTCTTGGGTCGTCGCAAGACAGTGCGGATGGTACCACTCCTCGCAAGAATCGCATGCAAACATGAACACGTTCGGCAGATCCGGCTTCCGGCATACGCAATAGAGCTTGGTCTTACTCGTGCCACGGCGCTGGGCCTTGTCGCCATCACCGCGAACTTGGTGTGCTAGTGCTTCCTGGTCTATGCTAGCATAGGCTCCGCGGAGCACGGCCCGCAAAACCTCACGATCTTCGACCGTTCCCGACTTTGCATGCTCCTCAAGTTCCGACGGCTGAAGGGACTTCCACAAGAGAAGATGGTCAGAACAGTGCTGCCGCCACGCCCGCACCGCTGCGATGTAGCACGATATCTCGCGCATATCTTGAAAGTTGGCCTCCAGAATACCGAGCGCCTTGCCGTCCTCGATAAACTTAAGCAGCTGCGCTTCGCGCCAGCGATCACCACTGTTTGGGGCGTCCATCCGCTCAACAAGAGCGCGCGCGTCTTGAAGCCAAATGTTGATCTTGTCCATGGCTGCGCGCATCTCGGCCTCCATCTCGCGAGAAGGCTTGAACATGAGCTCGGCAAGACTTGCATCAAGACATATCATTTCCATTGCATTCGTCGCCTCCTTGCTTTGCCGCAGGTAGCGCTTCTCCCATTCCACCACCATGTTGACGCGTTTCTTGAACGTCTCTGCAATCGGGTGCGCTTCCATCGCGGGTGAGAGGGGAGGCTTAGCGTCCAAGTGTTTTTTGGCATCGCGCGAGGCTGCCCGCGGCTCGCGCTCCACCAGAGACTTGGCGCCTTGCAGCCATTTGCAGGCTTCGGCAAGAGCCACGGCTTCCTCGGCCTCAGGGCTTACGCGGACTCGAATATTCTGCGCAAGATTCTCCTTGGCATCCAACAATGCCGAGGCGGCGGCTTCATTGAGCGGATCACTCGCCAGCGCTTCTTTGAGCAGAAGTGCATTCCTCTCCCAGTCAAGAGCAGCTTGTGCGCGACTTGCCAGGGCCGCCACTTCGGGTATGCGGGAACTTGGGCCCCCGAACTTGGACACGAGAGTTTCGACGTCTTTATGCATTGGCCACGTCGACGAGTTTGACCGCGACGCAGCCAGCATTTGCGCCGCATCGCGACGAAGCGATTGCAGAGCCTTGCCGGAGGCCTTGAGGGCCTCCAGCTCGGCGCACTTGCCAATATTCAACTCCTTGGCTGCGTCCAGTAGCATTTGTGAAGCCTCCGCCCCCGACTCACCCTTGGTTTGCAAAGTCTGCAAAACAGCAACCGCTCCGGGCGCAAGCGTGTACTCTGTCGAAACCATACGCGCCTCGCTTCGCCCATTCATCTCGCATAGCTCCATAAGACTGTCGTGCGGAAGCCGATTCAGGTCCGCGAGCGCGACGCCCGCGGCGGCCTCCTCGGGGAGATACTCAGTCCACACAGCCTGTCGCCACTTGTTGAGCGCCGTCAAACGCTCCGTCAGCTGATCGAGCGTGTCCTCGAGTCTTGACCACGGCACAATGTGTAAGACCTCAAACGTGCTAGGATCCTTGGCTTCCAGCGCGTGCAAAAGACAAAAAGCAGTCGGTTTCTGGCCGCGCGCCAAGGGCTCTGCAACGTCCGCTCGACGCACCACCACAGAGAGAGTGCAGAAACGGCGACACACCTTGCACTGCAGCTGGGCATCACCGCCGTTTGCGCCGCCCATACGCGACATGACTGTCGAATTTTCGGCGCGCTCGCGGCCATCAATGACACGATTGGAGACGCGGCTCTTCTGTTGGACCGTTTCCGCCGTCGCAGACGCCGGTCGCTGTACAGCCGTGGACATGCGGGACATGGGCCCTGCTGCGCCCGCCGCGCCCTGCTGCTTTCGAGCGCTCAGCCGCGCCTGCACCAAGTGTTGCGGTTCTTCAGAGATGACCGTCATGCCAGCATTTTCGCAGCGCTGACGCAGATCGAACTCAGCATGCACAAGCTGCGCCAGAGAGGGGTACAACTTGCGAGCGAGAGCAAACGCCTCGTTGTCCTGTGATTTATCCCCCACATCCGTGGCCCCTGCGGCGGCTCGAGTCGCCAGCGAAAGCAGTAGTGTGCTATGCGCAATGACCGGATTTTTGTTCAGTGCAATGTACCGCTCCACGCAGGCGTCACCAAATGGGAGCCAGCGCGGCGTAGCAAAGTTCACCGCCTCGGCGCAGTTGATGCCATGATTAAACCCACCATGATAGGCCTGCGGGAAAGTGAGAACAAAGTCGCCCGGGCGCTGAATCAAATGATAGACAGGTGCTCCTGCCTGGGCGACCTCGCCAGGATTGAATTGCGTAACAATACCTGTCAACACATCAGGACGCGCCGAAAAGAGATCTGGGGTCAGCTGTCGCGCTGCGTCCTCAAATTTAGCGGCTCCAGAAGACGGAACGCCATACCAGGTTTTGGGCGCGCCCCAGTGGTGGTAGTTGATGGACGCAAAGTAGTGGTCTTCGGTGTGCCAGCAAAACGAGCTGAAAAACATTCCCATGTACAACCAAGGCACAATGACACCCGTGATATCCTCTCCAACATATTGCAACAGAGATCCCGGGAGCTTGGGAAAGTTGTTCAGGTTCCATGGATCGTTGCGGTACTTGCTAATTTCGGTTGGAGGAATTGGAGGGTCCATGTAGGGTGTCGGGCGGTCTGGGGTCGGGAATCCCGACCCAAATGTGCCCGTGTCGAGGTCGCTGCCGTAGGAGACCTTGAGATCTGTAAGATTCATGTCGGTCCGCGCCGTTTCGGAAATAAGACGCCAATACTCCTTTTCGAGAGCCTCATCGCCAGCAGGGGTCCCGGCCTTTGCCAAGGCTTCGGCTACAAACGACGCGGGCGATTCTTTTGCGCGGTTGAGATACTTTTCCTGGAACGCAGTGCCCATTTCCTCGTACTCGGGGATGCTATAGGTTTGTCCTTCGCCAAAACCAAAGGAAGCAATTCGTTTCGGCACCCCGGACTTTTTCGCTTTGTTTGCTTTCTTTTTTCGCGCTGTCGCATCCATCATCTCGTGATCTCCGTCTTGCTCTTGCTTCACATTCGCTAGTGCCTCGTCCTTGCTCTTTTCTTGAACTTGTTGTTGTTCCTTTTCTTTTTCTTCTTCCTCGTCACCGTCTTCATCTTCATCTTCATCATCGTCGTCTTCCATGCAAACGGAGCAGAACCAATCTCCCGAGGGAATTTGACGTAGCGCAGGCTGCAAACAGTTGGCGTGGTAGCCATAGTTGCAACCATCGCAAAGGAGCATTGTTGCCGGACTGTCGGCACGAGTGCAAATTTGACAAATGCCCTCAAGCGCAGCTTCGCGGGCCAGCATGCGGCTCGAACCGGAAGCGAGAAGCATGAGAAGAGTTTCGCGATCCACAATGTCCTCGTGCGACAGGGTGCGAGCCCCGTCTTCGTAAGTGTACCGTACCTTGAAAGATTCTGCGTCTGGGGTCTTTTGAATCATGAGCAGGGCGTTCTCTTCGACCTGCTCGCGATTTGTATGGTCAAAATTGGGAACGTCTTTCGAGCCAAGAAGACCCTCCATGACCTGGCCCACCAGGCAGTCTCGAATGTCAGGAAAGTACTTGTAAAACATTGCGCCCAAGACGATATCTGGGTCCCCGCGTGGTGTCAGACGCTGGCAGAGCCGAGGCTTCTTGACGCGAATCGTTCGTGTGCGTTCGGCACTACGCCGAATCAGAGTTTCGACTTTGGGAGCTCGGCCACGGCGCTTCTTGCGGATTGGCTCACCGTCCTTGCCGAGAATGGTGCCAGTCGTGACGCTTGCGTCCGGTACAAAGTGAACTTCCACGTCTTCATGTGCAAAGGTCGGCTCATCAGCAGTAGTTGCCTCGTGAGTCGCTTTCCGGATAGCAAAGTACGCGGCATTATCGCCAGCCTGGCCCGCGCGTGCACCTTCGATACCTCGTGCCGTAGCCCGCAGTGCACGCGCAAGGAGGGCCTCCACATTATCGCCGTCAGAATCAAAGACCGGGAAAGTGGAGATGCTCTTTGTCGTCGTCGCCGCCGCCGCCGTCGTCGTCTCTTCCTCCTTGATTTTTTCCTTTGACCCGGTCTCCCCCGTCTCCTCTTCCTCTTCCTCTTCATCTTCGTCGTCTTGCAGAAGCAAAAAGGGAAGAATGTAGCGCTCATAGGCGTTGGCAAGAGTTTGATGGAGCGGCTCCTTTCCCGACGGAACCGTCAGATCATCCGACTTGAGCGCGCCCTCGTTGGTGGATGCAAGTGCCCCGCCGGTCTCCGACTTGAGACTTGTCGGAGGGAACATTGCGAGCGTGACCTTGCGCCAAAAGGCGTTACGAGCTGCCGTGTTAGCGAGTTTTGCAAGCTCCGGGGCCCCGCCGAGGTCTTCGACGGCGCGGTACAGCTTGAAGAGTCGTAGAGGCTCCTCTCCGCTTGCTTTGAGGACGCTGGGCACGGTGGGCAAAGGTCGGTCACCCATGGGCGCGCCGCGCTTGAAATGAAACTTGCGGACATCTATGAGAAATTCGCGCTCCACGCGCGCGACTCCGTCCACCTTTGTCAGGTTTTGCACACGCGTGTGGAAGCGAAATTGTGCAGGGTCAACAGCAAAGAAGGGTTTCCACCCTTGCGGCGGCACGATTTTGCAAATGCCGGCCTGCTCGGCTTCGTCTCGGATCGACGCGATGAACTTCATCGGATTCTGGAACTCCTCCGGAGACGGGTAGTACACAGGGGCCTCTTTAACGAGCTCCATGGTCTTCGTCTTTCCCGCCAGGTTCGCCGCGCCTGCACTGCTCCGCGCTCCTCCTCCTCCTCCTCCTCCTCCTCGTCGCCGCCGCGCGGCCGGGCGCTGCTGACCGGCGCGCGGTCGTCAGCGACGCTGGCGCGGTCCCTTAAAAGGACGGCGACGAAGACGACGAGATTGACGACAAGCACAATACGGACGCCGACGAAATTTGCCTCGCGGCGCCGGGCGGTGTAAATTACGAGGGTCTGCGCCCGCGAAGGCTGCGCGCGATTGAGACCGCGACGGAGACCAATACGAGCGAGCGAGCGAGCGAGCGAGCGAGATCAAGAGAGAGAGAGAGAAAATTGGAGAGTCCGCGCCGCGGAGATGGCGTCGGGTTTTCAAACCACCCAAGCAAAGACGAGCGAGCGGATACCGCGCGCGCGCCAGGCGCCAATTTTATTTTATTTTCACAGGCCGAGCGTCTGCCGCGCGCCCGCCGCGCCCCCGCCCCTTTCGCGCGCGCCGCGGATCGCTCTAGCCCCCGCGCAGCCACCGCGGAGCGTCGGGATGGGAGAGCGAATTGGTGCCGCCGACTTGAAATCATCGAGCTCCTCTTTTTCCCGCGCCGCGCCTTGCTCGTATAGGCCATACCGGACCCGGAACCAATCTAAATACTTTTAGTTTTAAAATGGAGCGAGGTCCGGTCGGGCCTTCCGCGTCACGGAAGGGGGCGGGCTTTGCGAAACGGAAGGAACAGAAAGACCGGACCCAGCAGCGCTTGGTGTCCGTGGCGCGACGGTGGTGGATAATGAGGCTTTACATTGCGCTGTCTCAAAGAAGGTGAGCGAGGGCGGTGGGGGAAAGCGATGAGGAGGGAAGCCACAAGAATGGGAACAGCAGAAGCTTTTTGAGGACGGGAAGAAGGGCGTGTATGTACGGGAGAGGAGTCCGCACTATCGAGACGGCATTGGAGGTTTTCCAAGAAGGAGATGTGAATACATACTACTGCTAGGCTGGCTGGTGATCGATCACCTGAGGACGAAGAAGCGCATCGTGTGTGTAGGTAACCTTTTCGACAAATGTGGGCAGAGCGATGTTAAAACTACACCTAGCTCTGGTCACGTGGTGGCGTGGTTGAAATATGGCGAAATCAAAGCGATGGTCCGCCGCGGGTCAACCCGGCGACCCTCTGGGGACGAGACGCCGCGCCCTCGGACGAAAGAGCCTTCGCATGGCGATTTGCACGCCCTTTGCGCTACTTTCCACCATTCCCAGAGCACTCGCGCGTTACCATCACTATTCTCGCTCCTGCTGTCTCGCGTGTGCGCCCGTCACCGCCCCTTGGTTGACATTATCTCCTCACGCACTTTTTCCCCTCTCCACAACGTACGTATGTCTGCCCCGAGTCCTCGAATTCCAGCTCTTCGTCCCTTCCGCGCCAAAACTCCTCCTGCGCGCAGCACGTTTTTCTCGCGCGCCCAGCACGCCGTCCCGAGCCCCATCCCGGCGAGCGCGCCGCCGTCTCGGCCGGGGCCGGCGTCCAGCGCGCGGGCTCGAAGGGCCGGCGTCGGTCGCGATGCTCAATCTCCGCACGGAGGCCGTCGCATCCGGCCCCACAGTCCAGTTCTGCCTCTTTGAATGACGCGCAACGCAAGGCGCCTCGTCGCTTCATGCTAGGGACCTGCACGAAGGGCAACTTGAAGAGCGACGAGGCGCAGGACGAGGACCCGGGCAGCGGCGGCAGAACTGGATCGAAGGCGGCGGAGACGGCGGAGGGGCGCGGCCGGAGGGAGGGGGGGAGGGAGGCAGGCGGCGGCGGGAGAAGGCGCGCGGAGCATGCCGCAGCTGGCGCTGCGGCCCGTGGACAGGACGGATGTGGCGCCGCTCGGACTCAGGGCGCGGCGGCGAGCGAGGTCCTCCGCGACGGCCACCTTTTGGTGAGCTTGGCGTGCACGGCGGCGGCGATCGCAGGCGTGGTGGCGTGGATGAGGCAGCCCGTGGACCCCAGCGTGCTACAGCTGGCCGTGGGCATCGTCATCCTCGCCACCATGTATAGACCGGACTCGGCGCAGGCGGGCGCTGCGCCAAATGCAGGCGGCGCTCTCTTACTTTGTCGCGGCTGAGCGCGAAATCTTCCGCGAAGTGCGCACCAACCGCAACGCACTTGCCCAAGAGTTCAACATCTTGCAGCAGCAAATCGACGACCACGGCGGCTGGTGGCGCTCCTGGACGAGCTTTCTTCGTTACGAAAGAAGTATCCGCGATACATCCACCTTGGAGCATCTCGCGCTACGGACGAGCAACGCGGTAGGAAGCGCGCTTTCGGGTCCGCTCGCGGAATCTCTCGTGCAGACGCGTGGATTTGGTCCCATTGTCTTTGTTTGCCTCGCTTCCCCTGTTGCGGGTCAGACGCAACGCCAGCTTGCTCTAGCCTTGCTTGCCTCGCCGCAAAAGCCGCCCATGCACCTCCGCGTCTTTGGCATTTACTTTTTTGGTACTCTCGTTACGCGCTTTAGTGCTGCGCATGCTGTCGTCTCCCTCTTTCCGGACACGATCGAGTCACCGCGCATCGTTGATATGCGAGCTGGTCTACTTCGCCTGCAAGCACTCGTAAAAGTCAAAAAACATGAACTTGAACGCATCACGCATGGACACCTTCGCCTCGAGCATCCTTTGCGCAAAACAAAGGCCGAAAAAAAAGCTCCGAAGAATGCAAAAACAGCCACATCGATCCCCAAACCTGACGCGGCCACTCCGAACAGTCTTTCCCAAACTAAGGCAGACGAAAAAAGGAATCAGAAGAAAGCCCACATCGACATGCAAGGTCCAGCGAAAGTCCCAATAGCGGGCGTAGCAAGTGCTGCTTAGAGAGCTTAAATCTCACCTTTTCATAATCCCCTCCTCGACTAAAGAGGTACTGAACATGGGCCGACGGCCCTTTTGATGAACTCGACTCTCATTTGTAGCCAACATGACATAATAATCAATGATAACAGGGTAAACACCTCCTTTCTTGGGCAGTGCGGACGATGACAGCGATTGAGAGCCCAAAGGCCTATCCTCCAGCACAAGCGGCCTCGCGTGAAACTGTCAGTAAACAATGGTTTGAGGTCGTGACCTTTTTTTAAAAAAATAAAAGAGAAGATGAAGCTTGTTGGCAAAGTTGGTGTCCATGCCTTCTTGGTCCGATCCTAATATGACCCAAGCTGTCACTGCTGTAGCTGCTTTGTCCTTCGGTGCAAGCTCTGCTGCCTTTGCCATTCTAACAGCTTGCTCATGAGCCTTCTGGCCCCATCTTGTTTTCTAAGTATTTGAGGCCAATTCCAAAAGCTTCTCGACTTGCTCGCTCAATAAGGGTCGACAAAATCGCTGCCAAACGTTGAACTGTAATCGGGACGTCGCATTCAACCTGGTGGTTTCGCTGGAAGATCGTCGAGTGCATCTTCTGTCTGGTACATCGCTTCTTTCATCTCGCAGGCTGATCATCTCTTGTGAGCCATTGCTTGATATTGACAATGACAATGCGTTGCCTAAACCAATCGTTTCAAAGGCTTCTTCGATGGTACCTTCATCTTTGCGGGCGTCATCACGCGACTCAACTTCCGTCGAGTTCGGGGCTTGCATGAGCAAGTCGTCACGTTGAAAAGAAAAGAAAAGAAAAGAAAAGAAAAGAAAAGAAAAGAAAAGAAAAGAAAAGAAAAGAAAAGAAAAGAAAAGAAAAGAAAAGAAAAGAAAAGAAAAGAAAAGAAAAGAAAAGAAAAGAAAAGAAAAGAAAAGAAAAGAAAAGAAAAGAAAAGAAAAGAAAAGAAAAGAAAAGAAAAGAAAAGAAAAGAAAAGAAAAGAAAAGAAAAGAAAAGAAAAGAAAAGAAAAGAAAAGAAAAGAAAAGAAAAGAAAAGAAAAGAAAAGAAAAGAAAAGAAAAGAAAAGAAAAGAAAAGAAAAGAAAAGAAAAGAAAAGAAAAGAAAAGAAAAGAAAAGAAAAGAAAAGAAAAGAAAAGAAAAGAAAAGAAAAGAAAAGAAAAGAAAAGAAAAGAAAAGAAAAGAAAAGAAAAGAAAAGAAAAGAAAAGAAAAGAAAAGAAAAGAAAAGAAAAGAAAAGAAAAGAAAAGAAAAGAAAAGAAAAGAAAAGAAAAGAAAAGAAAAGAAAAGAAAAGAAAAGAAAAGAAAAGAAAAGAAAAGAAAAGAAAAGACACACACAAAAAACAATTAAGGAAAACGACAGAAGAGATAATCAAAAGCTCTGAAACGGATCATCATCAGAGGATTTAAAGGGATCCTTCGAGGAGCGATTGAAGCTGAGACTGGCTTCGCCCGATGCAGAAGCAAAGGGAAAGGCGTCAGAAGACATGTTGCCCGGATCACTCATCTCGTCGTCACTGACTTCAGATTTTCCATCGTTCGCATTCTCCCAGCCCTTCGAATAGCGAATGATGATTTTGGGAACGAAAATGAGCATGACCGTACCCGCCGAGGTGACAAAGATGATAAAGACTTGCAGGATAAAGTTTGTTGTCGGGTCGGATGATGTAGAGAGAAAAACCGGAATTGAGATTGCCAAGACCTCGAATGCAGCTATGACTGCGATCGTAATGTAGCGACCTTCGTTGAACTCTGAGGGGATGTTGCGACTACGGAAACTGAGGTAAAGACCATACACAAGCGAAAAGCCCAGAGCTGCAATAATGGGCGCCGCCAGCTCGATAGATCGGTCAGAACGGCACGCGCCGTAGGACTCGAGCACATTACCCTCATCGTCAGTTTCAACGATGACTCGCGTGTACCGTAGTGGCTCGGTGGCCCACCAAAACGCGAAAAGAGCCACCAGGAGCGCAAAGAGACAAAGCTGGTAGATGCGCAGCTTGTTGTTGGTAATATACTGAAGGCGCAAACGCTCGTCGTTGAAAACCCGAATCTGCCGCCATGTCTTGAGCCATAGCGAAGAGTAAACAACGGCAAAACCTGCACTGTAGAGCGCCGGGGCGAGCATGCAAGAGAGGTCGAGACGTGCATCAAAGGCTCCGGCGGGGATCGCCGCACCCTTTGCGTCAATGTCGACCCCTACAAGCTGCGAGGGCCCGACGATACCGTCATCCTGAAATGCAAGCGGAATGGTGGCCGAGAGCGACAGCATTCCGCCGAGCAGAATCTGCAAGAGGAATGGAGGAGATGCCACAAGTAAAAGACGGCGACGCTTGTTTCGCTGCACCCAAATTACCATGGCAATGCAAAAGAGAAGCGCCAGGCTCGTCAGCGTGTACGCAAAGACAATGAATGCCAGAGGGACGAGCTGGGTGCTCTCGTTGGGAGTGAGGATGGAGGCCCTGTCGCAGGTGATCGACGCGAGCACCTTGTAATTTGTCTCGGAGACAAGGTCGTTGAGTCCGTAGAGCGCCAATGCCCCCTCGGCGGCGAGCGGAGACCCCTCGAGAACAACTTCGGTGCCATCGATAATCTCTGCTGCAAGAAAACCAATGAATCGCGTATTGTCGATACCAAAGTCCTTGCCAGTACGATTGCAGCCGCCATTTGCACCGGAAGTGTATAGCTTGCGCGCAATAAGGTCAATAGTATCAACAACCGGGTAGCACTCGACACTGGATTGGTATGTAAACGAAGGTTTTGTCGCGTCATAGGCATTCTCGGCCTCGAAGCAGGCTTGCATGGCCTCGGTGGTAGGACCGACATACGTGGGCGACGAAGAAGACGGGTCGACACTGAGCTTCACCCATTCTGTAAGGTCTGGAATGCCTCCAAGTATGGGCATGATGCCCAAGCTGAATGGAGTCGCGGCAATGGCACTCTTTTGCGCATCAATCGTGTCCACGCAGGTAACCCAGGAAAGATCGCAGTCCCAGCTTAAAGAGGCTGAGAACCGTAACGTGCGAAAACGCTGCAGAAATTCATCGGTAACGTTCGAGTTCACCACGACAATGTGCATGTCTTCATTTGGAAGATCACCAGCGACAGCAAGGTTCGCCAAAGTCATGGCCGTTTCTTGCCAATTGCGTCCCACTTGGTAGACAAAGAGATCCTCAAGGATAGCATTTGGAATGTTGACTCCATTTTGCCCCGCTTCGTTCGTCCCGCTGCTCGTAATCTGACAGGCGGCCGTTGCTTGTTCCGAAGCTGTCGCGCCGCAGAGATTCATGAGAACGCCAACGCCGACGCCAGCATAAGGAAGACGAATCATCTCGTTGTCGGAGGGATATGCTGCTTGAATTGCTGCATCAACCGCAGAACCGAGCATGACGGCAATCCCTTCGGTGGTTGCCAGCGCGTACGCGGTTTCACTTGTGGTTTCGATAAAATCTTCAAAGGCAACATCTGTTCGCTCCGCCTTGTAGACGAGCTGGTACTGTGCAAGGATATTCTTGAGAGACGCGGTACCAAAATACGAGGCCTTGGTCCCCGACAGGTCGACAGCCTCGTACACCAATTCGTTGTCATAGGTCATATCGGCGCGAAGACGCGCCAGAACGGTTTCGCGGACCTTGTCCGGAAGAGGCGCAAAGGCGAGGCTTGTGGCGATGGCTCGCGGCACATCGTTTTCATAAAACCATTCGAAAAAGTTCTGCATGGCCAAGACATTCTCACGCTCGGCACCTTCACGCGTTTCATCCTTGAGAATCACAAAATACGTGTATCCGACAATGGGCCAGGCCTGCGAGTTTTGAGCATCATTTACCTCCACAATAAGACGCTCTTCTTCCAGGTCACTTTTAAAATTGAGGCCTTTTTCAACTAAAGCGTTTGACACGGTCTCGGTACTTGCCACGACCGGTGCAACGCCGTTCGCCATGCCTAGGGATGCGAAGGAGATGCCGAGCGAGAGAGCTTCTCCAAGAACCGAATAGCTGATTGAGCTCTCTTGCGTAGCAACGTAGCCGGCAACACCCTCGTTGCCTTGGCGCGTGACTGCTTGCGTGGCATTAATTCCGCTGTACGTGAAGAGACCTTCGCTTGTGCCGGTGACATCATCCAAGATTGCGCTGTAGTGCTTCAAAGTATTTTTGAAAATGCTTGTGGTGCCCGAGTCGTCCTCGCGTACAACAATCTGGATGTCGCCAGCATTCTGAAGGGCGGTCATGACTTCGGCGGCAAGCGCAGGATCTTCGCTCTCGATTCTCCCAGCGTTTGTGGCATTAATTATGGGATCATCCCACGAGGTGATTTGAAGCGTGAAAATTGCAGCAAGAATATCGAGATCGAGAACGAGCGTATAGTCCAGGGCATCAAGGTCCGGTAGGTTGTAGATGGGCACGACTGCGCCGGCTACAGAAGGGTACATTTGAACAGAGGGCTGGGACACGTATTGGCTGTCAGACACCGGGGAGTCGGAGCCAGCAAAGTCGATGATGATTGGCCGCTCCTCATACTCGGAGCAATCTTGAACGATGCGGCACTTGCCGTTGCCCGAGCCCATGCCATCGTATGACACATCAACGGTGGGTTCCACAAAACGATACGCAAAGATGGCCTGCGCATACAGTCGTTCGGGAAAGGTGGCGCCTGCGCCGCGCACGATGATACGGCCATCATCTGTTGTGCTCACCCCTTCCTCTTGCGTGTAGGCTTCGATCTCCGCGTCTGTGAACGCAGCCTCGACTCGTACGAGCAACACGGCTGCGAGCGCGAACGCTACGACCCAAAGATTCGTCCTCCCCATCATCCCTGCAGCGCCGCAGCTTTCTTGCTTTCTTCTTTCGCGGCGTTGATCTCTAAGCTCTGCTCGCGATACGTTTTTGCAAGCGGCAGCGGACTTTCAGAAAACATCCGAACCAGGAGGTCGCTGTACGTACTCCTATTCCGCGGCGGCCTCTCTTGTCTGCGCATATACTCTTGAATGCCCAAATACACACTCGTGCACGTCTCATGCTGGTGGTCTGATCCCGAAGACTTCACGTGCTGGTTTTGTTTTCCCGCTCGCAACTTGCAATAAGGGCCAACTCGTTGCCCCGATGGTGTAGCAAGGAGACCGCGCCTCTCGCATCTAGACTAGCTCCCTACGCGCCTCGCGCCGCGCTGGCTCGTAGATCGTGCAGCCGCAGGAGCAAGAGGGGAAATTGGAATTGAAATGTTGATGGTCAAGGGCACGATGGCGCGGTGGAGAAAGGCCTTGAATACGACGCACGCGCGATTTCCTCAAATGGGCCGCCCCAGTGAGCGGAACCCTTTTAAACGTGCCGCGTGCACCCATGAATGGCCGGCGAAGTTGCAAACTCTAAGGTACCGAATCTAGATGAGGGGACTTCGGGAGAGTTTGGAGCATCTTCTTCCCGCACACTTTCGTGCACGCGCTGCGCTGCGGCTACGAGAAGAAGGAGAAATCATTGATCAATCGACACCGTGACGGTCCTTGTTGCTTGACACCTGCGAATCATTCATTTCCTTGATGACTGGGCAGAGTGAGAATCTGCAGAGCAAGACTCGACTCAGAGCAGGCTCAGGCTGTGTTGGGAACCGCGCCCGCCTCCTGCGCGCCAGCGAATCTTGGCTGCTCGTTAGTCCCGAGCTCGACGACCTGGGTGAAGAGGGGCAAGAACATCGGCAAGAGCGGATTCCCTTTGGGCCGCAGTGGAGGGGGGCGCGATTGGAAGAAGCACATTCGCCGTGGTAGGCCAAGTCAGGGCGTGAGCAAGGCAGTCAGTCGGTCGGTGAGCCACGCAGTCAGTCAGTCGTCAACGGCCGGACGAGCGGTACGCACCGATCGTCGGTGCGCGAGTGGGCGCTCGCCTGAAAACTTGAGGCACCGACGAGCCCTGTGTCCCATTGCATCGCGCGTGGCACGCGAAGTTGGTCACGCTTTTGCTGGTGCCAAGGACCATCCGAGACAGACGCGGAGACAAGCTCGAGAGGTGCAGCGCAAGACTGCCCAGAACGACAACCACGTCAATCACGGCGACCACGAAGGAAAAGAAGAAAAGCAAGATCTCTTGAGGCGAGGTCTGCGTGGAGCGTACGAAGCGCGGCATCAGGCACGCATCGCACGGTTGTATTCAACGTCAAAACGTACGATGTCGTTGCAGCTCGTAGTCGATGGCGTGCTGGACATGATTAAGATCGTGCGGACGCGCATAGAAAATGTGATGGTGCTCAAGAGTCAGATGACTTCGCTCAACGAGATTCTGAGCATCTTGGAACAGGTCTTGTCCCAACACGTTGGCGTAGAGCTGAACGGCCTCAACGAACTGGAGTCGCTCGTGGGCGAGATCGGGTCCGCGCTCAACGTGTTGCACTCTGATAGCAACGACCGGCTTGTTGTCAAATTCATTGCATTTTGGAATAGCGAGGCTGCGAAACGCAAGCTGCAGAAACTCATGACGCACATCGTGTCGGTTTTTCTTGGGATTGCTGCTGCGATCGAGCCTTGGCAAATCGAGACACTCGAGGACCTGGTGAGCGAGGAGCAAATGCTCCGAGATGATCGATCCGACCGCGCCCAGCTCAACGAGGAATTGCCGCTGCTTCTCGATGGGCTCGAAGAACAGATTGACGAAAGCCAATTTGAGTTTCTCAAGGAGGCCCTTGCCGAGGCCCGCGAGAGGAACGAGTTCTTCCTCAGTGACGAAAGCGTCAAGTTTGCAATGGCAAACATTGTTCATATTCTACAAACACAGGGCGACGAGGCCGAGATGGCGAACTTGAGTGGAGAAGAGCTCCTCGTCAACACGGATAACGAGCTGGGCCGTGGCGGTTTTGGTGTCGTTTTCCTTGGTCGCTATCATGACCAGCCCTGCGCCGTCAAAATGATCGACATTGGTGCGGATGTTGTGTCGGACGCTGCACGATCTAACATGCGCAATGAGATCAAAATATGGCGTGAGCTCAAGCATCCAAACATTGTCGAGTTCTACGGCGCTGCCATTGTGGATCACCGCATGCTCATGGCTCTTGAGTTGTGCGACACGTCGCTCGGCGAGGTCATTCACAAGCAACACGTCAATTTTGCCAAGGACTTTGACGCGTACTGCGCAATTGCGCGCGGAATTTGTCGCGCAGTCGCGCATCTTCACTCCAATTTCATTATTCATCGCGACATTAAGCCCAGCAACGTCATGGTCAGCTCAAGTCTTCGCATGGTCAAGCTTACTGATTTTGGTATGTCTCTTGCAAAGGAGGAAATCTACGGCAAGGCGATCACTTCGACCATTCGCGGCACTCCAGTGTACATGGCTCCCGAAGTCTGCTTCCCGCCCGCGCACTGGACCTTCCGCGCTGACGTGTACGCATTGGCCATCTTGCTATGGGAAATGTTCAACGGCGTGCAGCCCTTTGAAGAAGAGTCGAACTCCTTGCACATTATGCAGCGTGTTGCCATGAACCATGAGCGCCCTCCGTTGAATGAGGACATGCCACACTGGTTGTGGGGCATCATGGAAAGCGCCTGGGACCCGATTCCGGAGCAGAGGCCATCTGCCAGTATGCTTCTCACCAAAATTGACAAGCACTCCAAGGACGGCAGCAGATCCAGCATGCGGGCCATTGGTAACCTCCTTTCCAAGCTGCGCCGCCGGCCTGGTGGGAGCATTCTCAACCGAACGTTTCCAACGAGGATGTCTGGGGCAGAGTCCGTTCGTACTCAGCGCGAGTTCAATCCGATTGGCAATGCCTCTGAAAGATCTCTCGCACGTGCGGGTCGCGGACAGAACCGTGCCGGCTCCTACGTACGCGCCGACTCCGTTGGACGAGAATCCTTCTTTAGCAATCGCAGCTCTGTAGCACAGAGTTTGGATCAAGCACCTGCCGACGAGGAAGACGACGAGGAAGACGTTCTCGTTGCAGACGTGGTGGAAGGAGGAAATTACTTGGGAGTTGTGCCATTTGCGGCAGAAGTGACAGAGTCCAGCGAGGAGGGCGTATCTGCCCGCGCTCGCGGCGAATCATCTGGATCCATGGGATCCGCGAGCATGGCCATCAAGTATGGCGCGAGCGCTGACAATCGAGGCAACCTGATTGCTGTAGGTGGCATGTCCGGCCTCGAGCTCTGGGACGCGCGCAAGGAAAAGCGAATCAAGACGTTGTCAGGTCATACAGGGGCCGTCTTCGCAATCGCTTTTTCTTCAGACGGTGGTCTGCTCGTGTCTGGCTCGAGCGATAAGACGATCCGGGTTTGGGAAACAAGCAAATTCCGTCTCAAGACGACACTTCGCGGCCACAAAGACGCCGTCAATTGCGTTGCAATATCTAAAAACTCCAACATTGTTGTCAGCGGCAGCGGAGACAAGACCATCAAGGTGTGGAACCTGCTTTCTTCTGAGGTCGTCTTTTCCTTTTCGGGTCATACGGATGCAGTCTCTGAAGTACAGCTTACTCCGGACGAGTCCAAGTTGGTGTCATCTTCGCAGGACGGTACCATTCGTGTCTGGTCTGTTCACGACACTGGTCTCCTTTCGACAGTGCCTACAGACAAGCCGATCAAAAGTCTCGCGCTTTCTTCTGATGGCTCGCAAGCAGTGGTCGCGCAAGAGGGCAAAGTGCTCAAGATCTTTTCCATGTCGACATTCGAATGCACTTCGGAGCTGCGGGCTCATTCCACTTCACTCAACTTTGTTGCATGGTCGCATGGCCCGGGAAATTATTTTGCTTCGGCTTCTCGCGGTGGCTCTATTCGCGTTTGGTCCGCCGATTCGCTCACGCAGGTTCGTCAGCTCTCGGGTCACACCTCGCGTTGCGATTTTGTCGACTTTAGCGCCAAGGGTGGCTATGTCATTTCCTGTTCGCGGGACCATACCACGCGTATCTGGAGTTTGTCCTCTGGCAAGAACATTAAGACCTTGCAGCACGAGACCGTGCCTCTCTGCGCCAGCTTCTCGCCTTTTTTTCTCAATTGAAGACTGCTACCATCAACCTCCTTGAGCTATTCGAACTTACGATTTCTGACCAAAATTCCAGACATTGGATGGCAGGTTCGACCAACAACGTCCTAACTTCATTTCTGTGTAAAGACGAGTCGGCGAAAAATGCAGTTTTTGTCCCTTCGAGATTACGTTGATTCGTCAATCGATCGTTTATTCAAGCATCATGTATTTGTTTTTTGGTTTTTGGTTTCTCTAATCAATCGGAAATATCATTGCCGGCAAGACCACTTGCCGGAATGCGGCGCTTCTTAGCTGCAGAAGCTGAAACGGACGGAGTCAACTTGTTCTCAAGGTTGTTGATGGACGCCACAAGCCTCTCGTAGGAGTCGCTCATGCCCATGCTCGTGCGATCCAGCTTGTGCAAGGCGTCAAAGGCTAAGCGGTGGTGCACGGCGATTTCATTGCTCAAATACGCAGTCAAACGTGGCCCAATCACGTGATTACCGCTGCGATCTTTTTCCAGACGGGATCGAAAGTCCTCGTGATCGACATTCATGTACAGCATTTTGTCGGCCATGAAGCTACGCTGCGGCACGGCGTCCGGGTCGGACGTAGCGGCGTGCACAAAGCGAATTTCGAACAGGGGGTCGCTCTTTCGCCTCGTCTTGCGCGCCTCGTAAGTCCTTTCCCGTTTTTCGCGCACAATTGGACTATACTCGACTTCGTCCCGAATCACGCGTTCGCTGGTGTCGTTGCCAGACTCGGGTTCGCTGTCTTTTTCGACCTGCTTTCGATCTCTCTCGGCGGTCGCGGCCGCCTCCTCGGCAGCCGCCAGGTCCTCGCTTGATAGAAAGGCCTCCTCATCCATGCGAAGCAAGTCCGCCGCCGTGTCAATGAGAGTATTTTCAAGCTCGGACAAGGTGTCTTCCGTGGTCATTCGGATCACTTCGTTCAACTCGCGCATAAGGGTATCCTCGAGATCCATGAGCGCCTCGTAGACGAATTTCCGATTCGATGTGCGCACGAATTCATCACGAGTGAGTACGGGAGACAGCGCCCTGCCAACTTCGATGCGCCCACAGACGCCCGGGTGCTCCCAAAGTCGGCTGCCGTTGGTCGAGACATCCATAAAGGAGGCGAGACGGAAGGCTTCAGAAATGGCGCGCCCGCCCTTGAAGAAGCGCACGCGTTTGTCGGGGCGTACTTCACTGGTGACAACGATATCGACGCGCAAGGTGCTGCCGTCTGGCGTATGAAAGGACTCATTCATGCGCGTTCCAGGTAGATTGCTGTAGTCGTAAGCGCTGCACTCGAGCTCGCTACGTGTGAGCTTGCGGGCCTTGCCGCGACGATACACTTGGCCCACAACAATGCGTGCAGCATTATCGCTCAATAGTCCTTCGAAATGGTTTTCGATCTCGCGACACAGGGAGCTCATTCGCACCGACTCGAACCAGACAGGGTCCACGTCCAAGAGGCCTACCACCGTTCCATGAGAGCTTGCTCCCGGAAAAATGCTAACGCTCTCCATCTCCCTGGTCAAGACGCTGCGAGCAAAGGCATCACCAACAATTTCATCGCCTTTGAGCAGGTCCTTCGTGGATACGCGTCGAGGTCGTGGAACATGGCTGCTACGGCGGTCAAGGACAACTGCGTGCATGTCCTCGTTGCTCGATTTGCTTGCTGGGCAAGTGTAGACATGAAGGTGTTCTGCTGCTGCCCGAAAAGCATGCGCGCCAAAACCAAACTGCCCATTCGTGTATTCGAGGTCGCGTTTTCGTGAATCCCCGATGCCGAGCACTAGCTGCATCAGATTGGTCTCGTCCATGCCTGCACAGTTGTCACGGATCCAAATGCGCCTTTCCACGGCATCGATATCGATACGGATGTCAATGGGCGAATCCGGTGCAAGCATTCCAGTCTGTCGGGCTTCTTCTGCGCTATCGAGCGCGTTGTCGACGTACTCCATAAGGATCCGCGGCATGGACTTGTAGGTGGATGCGATGGCATTTAGCAAGGCTGTTGGGTTCCGGATTTGCACTGCAAAGCTTTCCGCGTCAGATGGATCTTGCGGGGCTGGCGGCGCTGCGCTTGTCGACAAGCGCGCCACTCGTCGTACGCCCCCTTGCGTCGTTCCGAGCGGCAAGGATTGCGCAAGAGCCCGAAGGCTCGCACTGGGTCTCGCCATTGCCACCATGGCGAGAACGGGAGAGAAGAGGAACGACGTTGGCTTTGTCTCGAGCAGGCGTTGCGGCCTGACTCGTCCCGTCCGGTCTCGTCTCTCTTGCGTCTCGTCTCGTCGCGCTTGGTGGGCTCGCGTCGCGGTATTCCTGGCAACCGCTTTGATTGACCGTGGCAGAAGAAGAAAAAAAGTAAAAAGTAAAAAAAAAAGTGGGAAAAACATTAATTTTACAGAATGCACACTAGGCCTTGGCCTAGCCTAGGCCTAGCACCCTGCGAGCGCAGGCACTGCGGGCAGGCAAAGATGTGCCGCCAAAATAGTTAGCAAGTCGGATATGCTCGGAAAGATGCAAGCGGAAGAAACGACGCCGGTCAAATATCCCGTACGAAAGTTGAAATTGTCTCTCGTATTGCTTGTGACGATGATAACGCCTACAACAACCGTGTCCTTTGTTCAGTCGCTCGCACAGAATATAAGGAGGATCCTGGATAAGATTTTTGCAAAAGTCGTTGAGAGCTTATCGAAATGTACGACACTCTTTTTTCCGCGAGCAGGACGCGCTTTTTTTTGGATCACTGGCACTTTCTCTGACATCATTCAACGCGCGCCAAAAAAACGTCACACAAGTATACGATTGATGCTTAGTGAGCAACCTCGGACAAACGCGCAATCTAAGTCTCATCTCAAACTGGATGCAGTCGCTGCTGCAACTGACACTGGCAGCCGGTTCTTCTTCTTATAAGCCTTTTTTGATTCATCCCCTGTCTCCCAACTCATTTATATAACTTGAGCAACCTTGTCGGCGAACATCGCCTACAAATGTGGCCCCGAAATTTCGCTACTCTATCCCGGATTTCCGTGGCCGTTTCTCTTTCTTCTTCTCTTGTCCCTTTCTCTCAGACTCTCGAGCTCGGCCCGGCCGAGTAGACCTGGATAAACGCTGCCAGCCAAAAATCGTGGAAAGCTGCAGGAAACTATCAAGTAACCACCCGCCGGCGCACCGCGGCTGCTGTCTTTTTCCGCCGCCAACGGATCGCGCGCGCCGTTTCGTCTCTGGCCGTGCTCGCGAGAACAGTTGCGCAACCCCTATTACCGCAGCTGGCCCAGTGGCGCGGAGGGGGTAGACGAGGGACGAAACGGCCTCTTCTCGGGCGCGTCCGGGATGGGAAATTTCCCTCCCCCCTCCTGCGCGCTCCCGACGTTTGAATATTTTGGTGCTTGCGACAGACGCAACCCACTAGCAATATACGACGCCAGTAGTACCAGTGTGGGTAGAGGGAGCTTTATCAGTGGAGAGGGAAGAAGGCTAGGAGGCGGAGAAAGAGGGGCGTAGGTGAAAGGCCAGTGGCGGCGCGCGGGGGGGCAGAGGCGACAGGTGGCGTGTGGAATAAGGGACCGGGAGCGGAGAAGAATTGAAAAAGAGACGAAGAATTCAAACTCGAACCAAGAGACCGCGACCGCGACCGCGACCGCGACTGCGACAGCTCCGGGCCCGCGACGCGAGGCGAGGCGAGCACACGCGAGGGGAGCGGATACGTTCGCATACAGCGCGCGGCGGCGTCTGTTGTTGCGATCGTGTTCTGCGGAAGCGACAGAGGCTGAGAGGCAGGCCAGGGTCGTTTTGGCGCTCATCGTGCAAGGCAGACGAGGACCGCCCACCGCTGCCACCACCACCACCACCACCACCACGGCGCGCGACGCGAGATAGTGGACGGCGAGCGACGCGGAGCGCGAGCGCGAAGCGTGGAGAGGAAGCAGTACACGACGCGCGACGTTGGCGACGTTCGGGTCGTCGTAAGAGCGTTCGTTCGTACGCAGAGCGTGCGTGCCGGCAGTTTGGCCATCTTCAATCTCGCTTCCTCTCGCGCCAGCCGCATCCCGCTGGCCACCTCGCTAGCTCCTTCGCTCCGCGCCGCACGCACGCGCTCGGAGGCGGCGCGCAGAGCTCCGCCCGCGCCAGCTCCGGCTGGAGGGGCGGCGGCGGAAAAACCCGCGGGCGCGCACTGGCTTGCCTTGCCTTGCCTTGCCTTGCATTACATACATCCATACATCCGCCAGCCGAGCATCCCTCCCGCGCTCCCAGCCCAGCGCAGCCCAGCCCAGCGCAGCCCAGCGCAGCCCGCGGCGCCGTCGCCCTCGCGCGCGCCCTCGCCGCGCGCGTCCAGGCGCCGCCG
>KN805403.1:41291-170144 GCA_000818945.1 Schizochytrium sp. CCTCC M209059
CAGGCCTCGGCGTGTCGCTCGCGCGGTCAGTCGGCCGGGCGGGAAGCGCTGGCGGCGCTCGACAGCGAGGGAGGCTGGCGTGCCGCGACCACGGTCGACGACGACGACGACGACGCGAGGCTTATCTTGCGTGGCTCGCACCAGCGCGCTATCTAACGACCTAGGGAGGGACCAGGGACCGGCAGAGACACAGACAGACAGACAGA
The DNA here is from genome assembly GCA_000818945.1 of Schizochytrium sp. CCTCC M209059. NCBI lineage: Eukaryota > Bigyra > Thraustochytrida > Thraustochytriidae > Schizochytrium > Schizochytrium sp. CCTCC M209059. The sequence continues at coordinate 41,498 of KN805403.1, forward strand.
CACGATGCTGCGAAGAGGACGCACGATCCCGGGCGACCGCGCCAGCAGAAACGAGCTTATGGGCGGAGCTAGAACGCCGCCCGTGCCAGCGTCACCAGTGAGCGTCTCGGACGAAAGCGATCCCGGCGCCTCTGACCCGCACAGTCTGAGCGCCAGGAGCAAGCATGCTATGCGCACGTACAACTGCGCAGCGCGCAAGTACGAGGCCAACGAAATGGAAGAATGCCTCGAACTCTTAGAAGAGGCGCTCGCGCACAATCCTAACTGTCAACCTGCACGCGACCTCCAGCACAAGGTGTACGCTCTTCACCGGATCGGTCGCTCCCCCGCCTGGGCAAACTGTGCCGTGACCAAGTCCTGCCCCACCCTCTTTCAAGCGAGCAGCAGCAGCAGCAGAAGTAGCAACGACTGGGGTTCCTCCGCGTGCTCGTCGCGAGGCAACTCAACCACCGCCGTTGATGGCCCCGCCGGCACGGGTGGGGAGCTTAACGGCCGTCATTTCGTGCCCATGCCCTTTGCAAGCATCTCCCCAGGAACGCGCCGGACGCTCTTTTCGGATCACCGTGGCAGCAGACACAGCAGTCCAGACTCAGTTAAGAGCTCGCACAGCGCGAAAAGCCGCGGCAGCAGCAGAAGGCGCTCCTCGAGCGGCCGACGCGGCCTTGCCGTGCACAAGAGTGTCGACAGTGTGCCTCTCTTTCAGCTTGGCAAGTCTTCGTCCTTTAGTGAAGGCTTGCCGAGCTCGCGCGCCCGGGGCAGCGCGGGCGCGCAGCACCAAGCGCTCATGCGTACCAAGTCGTCTTCTTTCGCCCAGCAAATGAGTGCGCTCTCCCCCATGGCTCCGCGCGGCAGCGAACACAAGAGCTCGCGCGATTCCAAGCGTCTGCGTCTCAGTCTAGATAGCGTGGGCAGCGTTGGGCCCTTTCATTTCAACGGCATGAGTGAGACGCTCGACGAAGACGACACCGCAGCTCTTGATGGCCCCCATCCCTCTGAACGTTCGCGAAGCGGCCAAACTAGCCGACATGGTACTCCAGTCACGGCGCGAAGCACTGTCAGTAGCAGCAGCAGCAGCAGCAGTACGTGCAGCAGCAGTAGCAAGGGAGATCATCGCCGCGCTCGCCGCATGAGTGGGAGCGAAGGCGACCACTTTGGCGTCAGTGCCCACCAAGCACCCGAAATCTCGGCACTCCTTCACGACCCTGATCGCACAACCGGATACTCGCCAACCTTTACGGGTTTTCGGGAAAATAACGAGCATGACGTTCGCTGCACCAGCGCCAGCAGCATTGCCGCTGCGGGCGGTGCCCCCACGCCAGAAGCTTCCACGAGCCCCTTGCTTCCGCGATCACGTCAGCGTACGCCCAAGCTCCAGGATGAATCGCCCGATTCGCTCTTGGAGTTTCGTCGGAGCACGAGTGAAGCCTCGCTGCTACCAGGAACAGACCCCAGCTTTATCTCCCCACAGCCATTTCCGCAGGTTTTGTCGACCCCGAAAATGCCTGGATCCGCTTGCTCGACCATGTCGGGGATCGAAGGACCAGCCTTGACTGAGTCCCCCGACCTGCTCCTTGGTCGTCGCAGCACAAGCGAACTCGGCTCTGTGCGTCGGCGTTTCGACCGGCTTGAGGTTGAAGAGCAAAAAGATCCCGTGACTACGGACGCGCGCTCGGTCTCCATGGAGGAGATCGACGCCACCATCAAGTCGCCGGGACCTTCGATGGCCATGATTGGGTCCTCATCTTCCACTACTTCTACTACTGCTACAAAAGCACGACCTATTACTGCTTCGTCGGCACACGCAATGCATATTCAACAGGCAATGCACAGCACAGTTCAAGTGCCGACATCGACGAAGCGCAGCGATTCAGGGATTCCAGGAGGTCCTCCTCGTCGCCAGATCCGCAAAGCCAAGCACCGCGACCGCCTGCTTGCCCTTCCATCGTCCTCGTCAAGCTCGATCATGAACGGACGCGCTCAGCGAAATGGAAAGGAGAACGGGACCGTTTCATACAATCATCGCAGTGCCACTGTAAAACAATGCGCCAAAACTCCCGCACGGCATCTGGGTGCCCCGCCGTGCTTTGAGACACCTACGCGCGACCAGCAATTTCAACTCGCAAGTGCGCAGTTCGAGCCTGCCCTCGTCGTCAAAGCCTTGCGCAGCGCCGGAATCTTCATGCTTGCACTTGATTTCGATAACACGCTCATTGACACACATACCAAGGGGCAGTTTCGCGGTGCAGTTGAGGACCTTAATATTCGTCCCATCTTTCTGGCCATTGTCCCTGCTGTTCTCAAAGCCGGAATCGCGCTTTCCATTGTTACCTTTAGTCCGCAGGTTGACGTCGTCAAGAGGCTTCTGGACAGGACCTTTCCGGATTGTGAACTTGGCAAGAACACATTTGTGTGCGGGGCGCAGCACACCTCCGTCTCCAAGTCAGACAATATGTCTCCCAACGGCGCACCCATTTGCTGCTCGCCACGTCGTGCGGGAAAGAGTCGCCACGTCGCCCTCGTCTGTAAGGAACATGCCTTTGCCGTCGGCTGCGAAACCCTCAAAGAGTCTCAAGTTCTTCTGGTCGATGATGACAAAAACAATATCGACTCTGCCAAACGCTACGGCATCCAGGCCTTGTGGTTTCGCGCGGACCGGGGACCTTCTGCCGCTGAATACCAGCTTTATTTAGACTTGCAGAGACCTATGTAAAAGTGAATCCTACTGATCTTGCGCCTTTTTTGTTTTTGTTTTTGTTCCAACAGCAGTCATTGTGCAAAACACATGCCGGTTTGGACCCACCCAATATGGAGGAAGTATAGAAAAAAGTTTCGCGACAAAGCAACTTTCTCATCTGTTCTGTTCCAGCGCAGAATGTGCGCCATGCCATTTCCGTCACCACTAACGTAACCGGTTCTCAGGCGAGCTGCTGCATGTGAAAGGACAGGTTCGTCTGTCGAGCCACCTACGGCTCCCGTATATTTTCTGCCCGCGTTGCGCTCTTCAGATTTATGTGATCACTTGTGCAATCATTCATTCGAATTCCCAGCATACGACATTTTTTCCCACTTCAGTCTCTTGCCTGCCGCAGCATTCCATTGGGCATACCATCACACCACCAAGACAACGATGCGATCGCGTTGCCTTTTGTTATCGCGAACTGGATCGAGCGAGAAAATGTCCTCAGAGCGTGCCGCTGGTGACCGAAGTAACGATCCAAATGCGCCCTGCCCCGCCAAACGATCTAGACATAATCATATTGTCATGCGTAGTGAGAAGAATGTACCACCACCAACAAATCACACCACGAAGAACCGCGAAAGCAACCGAGTTTTTTCTTTTTAAATAGAGAAAACCTCGGTTTTGGCAAACAAGTTTGTGAGAACGAACGAATCAATGCCTGCAAAAATAATTTTAAAATTTCAGATGACGCGCCACCATCACGGATTACATTCATTAATGCGCAAAATGTGCACCATGCCGCTTGCGTCACCAATCACGAAAATGGATCCACTCCTTGACGTGACTACGAAGTTATGGTCCGTCGTAAAGCCTACCACTCCACTCAAGCTTACATGTGTTTCTCTTTCTACCACCACATGATGGTACTCTTTACCATAGGTAGCGCGTGCCTCGCTTGCGTCAAGTTCTTCCCCAGACGAAACACTCCAGAACCGAATACCGTCAGAGGATCGCGATTCGATGATGTCGCCTATAATCGACACGCGCCGAATAGGACCAGAGTGACCTTCGAATACGCGCTGTCCTTCGCCAGAAATAGCATTCCAGGTGCGCGCCGTCTTGTCGCGAGAGCCTGAAACGACCGTGTCCCCCTCAATCGCCACGCTCGTGACCCAGTCAAAGTGTCCCTCGAGAACGTGCTGTTTCTTCCCCGACGTAACATTCCAGATGCGAACCGTCTTGTCCTTGGACCCAGATACGACAATATCGCCCCGAATTGCTACTCCATGAATCCAGTCAGCGTGCCCTCTGAGAACGTGCTGCTCGTCTCCAGACGCAACGTCCCAAATGCGCACCGTCTTGTCCGATGAACCAGACACGGCAGTATTGCCCTCGATCGCTACGCTCCTCACACCACCAGTGTGTCCTGAAAAGACATGCTGCTCCTTCGCACTTTGTGCGTCCCATATACGCACTGTCTTATCATTGGACCCAGACACAATGGCATTACCATCCACTGCCACGCTGGTGACAGGGCTCAAATGTCTCTCGATAATGTACTGCTCTTCCAAAAGTTCGCCCGCCGACGCAATGCTCCAAACGCGCACCGTCTTGTCATCGGAGCCAGAGACGATGGTATCGCCTTGAATTGCAACGCTCGTGATTGTACCCGCGTGCCCCGTGAGAACGTGCTGTTCTTCTCCCGATGCCGCACTCCAAATGCGAATCGTCTTATCTTGAGATGCAGAGACGATGGTGTTTCCCTCAATTGCCACGCTACTCACCATACTTGTGTGGCCTGCGAGAACGTGTTGCTCTTCACCCGACATGACGTTCCAAACCCGCACTGTGTTGTCCCTCGACCCCGACACGATCGTGTCACCCTTTATTGCCACACTATAAATAGGAGCAGAGTGTCCCTCGAGACTGTGCCAGTTCTTGCCCGATGTAGCGTCCCAGATGCGCACAGTCTTGTCCGAGGATCCAGATACGATTCTATTGTTTTCAAGTGCCATACTCCAAACCTCTCCAAAATGGCCCTCGAGCACGTGCTGTAATTCGCCCGACGAGGCGTTCCAGACGTGTATTGTCTTGTCTCTGGACCCAGACGCAATGACTTCACCCTCAATCGCCACACTCGTAATTGTAGCAGAATGACCTCGAAGGACTTGCTGATTCTTGCCCGATGTGGCACTCCATATACGTACTGTCTTGTCATTGGACCCAGATACAATGACTTCGCCTTGAATCGCAATACCGTTGATCGTTCCAGTGTGACCCTTGAAAAGGTGTTGCTCCTCGCCGGATGTTGCATTCCAAATTCGTAATGTATTGTCCCGCGATCCAGACGCAATAATCTCGCCTTCAATCGCTACGCTTGTGACATGATACGTGTGCCCCTTGAGAACGTGTTGCAGAGGATCGCGAGGGTGAGGAAGGGTCATGCGGAGAGGTTCCAGCCAAGAACTTCCAGGTGGCTCCACGCTCAAAGCCAGAGGATTTCTCGATTCGTGACCAAACCGAGCCAAAATCTGTGACGTAAGTTCGTCAGGATCATAGCTGAGGGCGTGGACAGCTTTGCTCAAGAAGCGAGGCGTATCGCTCTCCGGAGCAAAATTAATGCCGAGCTCCACGCAGTCGCGAACGAGGTTTCCTATCACGGAACGTCTCTGCGCCTCGTCATCCCCAACAGAGATGGCCTTTTGTACCCACGCGAACTCGTTCAAGAGCGCGAATGCCATTTGAGTGTCTCCACACTTGACGCAGTGGAAGATCGCGTGACGGAGAGCAAAGGCATCCTCTCGCGTGCTGCTGCAGTACCCAGCCAAAAAATCATGACCCAGCCCTTCATCCACACCAAGCTGTCCACTTAATGTGTCGTCCACGAGCCAATCGGCCATGCGCTTGTGAATGAGAGCCACACGGCCATCACCTCCCTGGTACAGAAGGTTGCGGGCGCCACCCAGAATCTGTCGAGTGGTCTTCTCCGACTTGCCAAGAATTTTGCTCAGATGTTCAATGGCCAGCGGCTCACGTGCAACTACGATGGGAGCTAGGAGCGACTGGTATGCCTCTTCGTTTCCCATTTTGTCTCGCAGACGCTCAAAGTACTCTTGAAACATCCCGCCAAGGCCATCGGGAAAGACGTCCTTCTTGGAAATGTCATCCTTTGTCAGCAGGACAGAAAGACTACCACCTTTTGGGCTGTTTCCACAAACTTTATCTTCCTTCTTCTTGTTTCTCTTCTTGTTGTTCCTGTTCTTCTTTCTTGTTGCTTCTGTTGGCGTTTGCCGCGTCACGGTCAACGTGATGGCTCTTTTTTTCTCCCTCTGAACTCGCCTCAGTGTGTCAGGCAAAAAGCTCGCCCAGAGAAAGAGACCTTCGGAGCGCTTGGTAAGTATCTCAGCGCATTCCACGACATCCTTGGGTTCCACTACATCCCTCATGTCGCGCAGGAGATGCTCGATATGCAATCTGATGTCACGCAAGTTTTCTTCGTCCTTGAGCTCCAGCAGGCGGCAGTCGAGGTTGTTGTTTGCAAACCCCCTTTCAATCTCGCTTTCAGGACGCGTGCTCACAACCAAGCTCAGCCATGCGGGCATGGCATCTTTCCACATTCGAATCACCTTTCGCAAGAGCTCGTCGCTTTTGCTGCATTCGTCCAAAGCATCAAAGACGACCACTTGCCTCGCTTGACCCGGACCAAGCGTATCTGTCGGATCAACGAGGATGGCTTGAAAGATATCGGCCAGAGATTTGTTGCGAAGATCTTCAAGATTCACAATGTCGAGGGCGTTGGCAAACCCTGAAACTCTGAGACACAGCTGCCATGCAATGCTCACAAGAGCCTCCTCTGGCGCAGCCGTTGTGGCCTGGTCGTGCCGAAAGAAATGGTAGGCTGCAACAAAAATTGGCGGGCGTTCATTTTGACTGCGACGCCAGAGGCTGCGCACACGCGATGATGTCCGGCGCAGCTTGCCGCCTTCGCGAGTGTCATGGTCTTCTTTGATCTCGTCAGCGAGTTTGAGAGCACCTCCACGGTGACAAAGCTCGGCCATGATGACGCTCTTTCCGACCCCACCGTCGCCCACGAGAATGAAAACAGCGCTCTCTCCCCTCCGGTACCATTCGCAGAGCTCATCAATGATCCACGTCCGTGTGCCCAAGGTAAAGTTGGCCGCCTTGCCCTTGGCCCAGACCTCAGAGCTGCATGGGTTGAGGCGAGGATGAATGTCGCGCATCAGAGGCGTAAGATCTGACGAAGCCTCGGGTGTCTCGATGCGCATGCGGATGGCGTTGGCGAGATGCGCCACCGTCTCGTCCGAAACTGTCAAAAAATCCACAGGTACTTGTCGCGTGAGAGCGAGCTGGAACTGCCCAGTCCATTGAGTCGCAGGTTTCGTCATATCCGCTTCCAGCGCAGCCACCACGATACGGTCTGTACGTTGGTTACTGGCGTGAAGAAACTCTTTGAGGCAGTTGTCGCGACGGTCTCCATTATTCACCTTTTTCATGTATCTTTTGGTTGCGAGAACCAGAAACACTTTGGACCCTTCGATGCCGTGCGTCATGCTCTCGTCGACAGCCCCAATAACTTCCTTGGCATCGAGCCACATTTTAAGTCCATGTTTCTCTTCGAGACGCCTGGCGAGCTCTTTTGCAGTGTGGTGTACGCCCCACTCATGTGAAATGAAAGCGTCAAAGACCTTGATAGGCGGCGCGCCGCTTGCCTTTGCGCGAATCTGGTCCAAAAGATAGGAAACGATGGCCGATCCGGGGTCACGATAGTCAAAATGCAGCTCGTTGGCCATATAGTAGCTGATTGCGCCATGCCATGCTTTTTGGAGAATCATCGTCTCGTCGACAATGACAGGAATGAGAGCATTCGGTAGCTCGCGAGCCACAGCCTCGACGAGTGCTTCATTTTGTTGTAACGCCGCGCTCACCAATATTGCAGCAACATCAGCCATCTTGGCTTCTTCGCTTGCCTGTGCGGCTTGCTTGGCCAAACACACTGGCAGTCGGAAGTGCGGTTGGATGGCGCTCGCTAGCTTTCCTGCAGTGACCTCGTCTTTGGGGTCGTGAATCAAAAGAATGGCGAGGTCTTCCAACAGTGTAGCTCCCGATTCGGCGTGCGCGCTCGTCGCCTCCTCGAGGTCGCCGCGTCTTCGTGTTCTATCAACTCGCGCGTTCATGCTCAGCATTTTCACCCTTCCGAAGATCGCGTTCGTCTTGCCGAGGCCTCTAGAGTTGGCCATTTTTCTTCTTTCGGTCCCTCGCGCTTGCTCGCGCGCGCGTCTCCGCTCCCTCATTTCGTGCTTTCGTCGGTTCTGCGGAAGCGACTTTGTCACGCGCTCGGCACGTGCGTGCTTTGTCAAAGATAGATGATGAAAAAAGGGTCGAAAAAGAAAAAAAGTCGAAAAAGGCGCAATTACGCCGATGGTGCGCGGACTTCCGAAGTTTCCGATGGACAAAAGGAAGGAACATAAGCAAATCTATCGGGTAATTGAAGGCCTGCGACCCGGTCGATTAGGTTGTGCAAGAGTCATAGTTATGCAAGCGTAAAGTTTGCAACGAGCGCACTAGCTCAGGTTCGCAGCCAAGAGAATGTCGTACAAATGAAGAAAAATGAACAAAAGAGGTATGCGAAGCTTGCAAGTGTCTCCGTGAAAGCACAAGATCGAAGTTGTCATAGATCATGCAGCAACGAATAAGCTCAGCGCAAAGTCAAAACATTTCAAGCACTTTTGGCCCATAAGCGGCCTTCAACAGCAAAAGCCAAATAATATTCCTGCTTTCCGAAGAGCTTTTTCTTCATAGAGCTTTCCATAGGGCTTTCCGTAGAACTTTTCGCGCTGAAGAATAACACAAGTCTCTCGAGCTACGGAACAGAACCATGTGATTTAAATGACAGCTGACGGTGTGATCATCACGTTTCCAACCATACCATGGTAGGCCTAGTACAATTTAAATTAATACGAAATTGGTTTTGGTGCAGAAGAATCAAAGCGAAAAAAGAGCAAAACATGTCTTGATGCAAGCGGCACTTTAAGCGATATGGCAAGGCTTTTTCTTCTTCCTTCCTTCCTTCCTTCCTTCCTTCCTTCCTTCCTTCCTTGAACAATTCACCCTCCTCGCTAGCCCAGGCAGCAAGCGACGAAGGAAACGTAGTAAGGGACAAATGTCAAGAGTCCCATCAACGGCTATTTCGGAAATGTTTGACCCGCCAGGTTCAAGAAAGAAGTTCGGCCGGCAGCGCTCGGCAGGCGGGCTTCATCCACCGTTGCGCTCTCGAGCGCAGACACGGCGGCTATGGCGAGCGAAGTTCAACACGCGGACGTCCACGCGTCGAGAAGCCAAGAGGCTACACGTCTTCACTTGCTCGCTGAAAAGTATGAGGCACTCCAGAAACGCGGCGTTGATGAAAACACGCTTGCGTGTCTCCACGAGGCATGCCAGGCCAAGCAGGAGCTGTACGGGGCGCAGCATCTCTGGGCCGTAGAGAGCGTGCAGGACTATGCCACATGCGTCAATATTGTCGCTGCCAAACTATTGCGCACAGGTGAGATTGAAAGTGCGCAAAGGCTTCTTCTTCGGGCAAGGGAAATGTCCGCACAAGATCATCGCGCGGGAACTGCCACGCTCCTCAACCTCGCTGTCTGCATGTACTCCAAGGAAATGCCCGAAGACGCTATTAAATTTCTCTCTGCCGCCGAAGCAAGCACAAACCATTTTCGTGCAGAGAAACATCTCAATCTATGCGCAGCTCACTTCAAGCGAAAAGGTTTGGAGCGGGCTCTTTTTCACGCTCAAAGTGCAGTGCGCTTCGCTCAAATTGCGCTCACCGAGCTTGCGAGCCAAAACTTGCCAGCTTGCTTTTCAAAAGAGGCCATCGTGCTCCTCGCCCTCGCTTACCACAGTCTCGGCATTGCACTCGTCGCGCAGGGATATCGACGATCATGGACGTCTTCTGGCAAGCTTGAGCGAGAACGAAGTGTTACACAGCTTCTCGAGGGCGTCAAGTGGCACATCAAGGCATACGAAGAGGTTGCCCTTGCACACATATGGGCCGTGCCGGGCAACCTCACGGTTGGCCTTTGGCTCGCCTTTGTTACAGCATGCAGACGATGCTTTCCAGTACTGGAAAAGGCCTTAGATATGGACTTCATGGCGGAGCGCTCAGATCTTCGTCTTGTGGCGCGCATTGTTCTTCAACAGACAAGGGCTTCTCAGATTCAGCGCGCTATGCGAGCATCGCTGTTGCGCCGAGAAAGGAGTGCAGTTGTGCGTATTCAACAAAGCGCTCGCACTTTTCTCCAGTCCAAACGACAGCTTCAAGTTGCTGCTCCGAGCGCTGTAGAAGCAGTAGAGCCAGCAGTCGATGAGTCAAACGAAACGCATGACGACGAGAAAATTCGTGAACCAACGCAGACTACGCCTCGATCTCCACTGCCAACTCCCGGATTATCACAGTCACTTTCAAGGAACGGAAATAATGAGCAGTCTCCGTCAGAAAGCAAGGATAAGAGTCAGTCTCCTTCTGGGCGTAATGCAGTGCCGCAAATGTCACCCGATCGAGCTGAGGAGCCCGAATCACCTGAGAAGAAAACGAGAAGAAGAAAGAGGAGGAGGAAGAAGAAGAACGTGAACAACAACAACGGAATCATGAACAAGAAGAGGATAGAGACAGTTTCTCATGCTTCTCATGCCCCGTTCTTAGCTTCCAACGCCGGAATCATCTCGAGTGAAAACGATGTTCGTGCAACACGAAGTGACACGACGCGAAAGTCTTCGCAAATAATTCACGCAACAAGCTCTGTTGTGCATGGTGCGATTCGAGGCTGGTTCAAACCTTCGAGCGCATCATTTCAACACCGCCGCAAAAGAGCCTCCAATAAAATCATGACTGAGTAATTCACATACAAAAATAATTGACCAAAAAAACCTTGACCAGTTTTTCGATTGATGACTTCATCGCATATTCGACGACCAGGCCCTGTTATTTTTGCGGGATCTTTGGTCTTCTTTTTAGCTTTTCCGACTTTTGTTTAGTGTATAAGTACTAGGAGGTCCTAGCAACACTTGGACTTCGATCGTCACTCGGACTCGTGACTCAGAGGCTCCACGGCAGGTCAACGGAAACATGTATACCACGAAGTCAGGCACCGGCTGGTCTAGCAGTTCACAGCCCGCGGCAGCACGACGAGCCCGCATCCGGGCACTGCGCTGGCCGCGGGCTCGCAGTCGAAACGCCGTCCCGGCAGCTGCTTGCTGCAGCGGGTTGGGACGGGACGGGGTAGTTCTACGACTCGGATCACCAGCACCACCACAACGTGCCAGAAACCCGGCCATCTTGGACCAACATGTCAACGCGGGCCAGACCTCGCGCGACCGGCAAGCCCGTGGCCGACGACGAGCTGGTTGCAGAGGTGAGTCGCACGAGCTCCGCGTCCGTGGCGTCGTTTGGGTCCGTGCCGGCGCTCGTAGACCCCTCGGAAACGGCGCGACTGCTACTCGAACGAGCAGCCGATCAGAAGAAGGCCAGGAACAACAACACGAAGCGCGAAAGCGTCGCGCAAACCGACACGTCGAGTCATCTGGCCTCGCGCTCAATCGCTGTCGAGCAGCACAATATGCAGCGACCGCATGACCATGACGTCGAGCTCCAAAGAGACTCAGAGAAAGGAGAAAAAGAAGCAGAAGCAGCAGCAGCAGCAGCAGCAGAAGAAGAAGAAGCAGAGACGATGACAATTCGCCTTGCGGATCTGTCACAAGACCTCGCCAGAGATCTTGAAGGCCTCCGGCTTGACATCTCGGAGGCTTCATCGCTCGACTGGGCTGCACAATCTACCAAGAGCGCGCCAGCGCCGACAACATCAAAACCTGCACAAGCTCGGAGCCAGCTGCCTGGATTTGCATTGCGACGTGGCGAGCAGCTGAGCGCCGAAGACTTTCGTCTGTACGATGCCTTTCACAAGGCTACGGGCCACGGATATATGTCAACGACAGAGCTCTGGCAACGACGTCTGAGCCTCGGCAGTAGCACTGGAACGAGGAGCGACGACAACCCCGAGTCAACAACACAAAGCGACGCGGCAGCAAAGCGGCAAAGGCGGGCCTCTAGGTCAAGTACAGGAAGTCTTATGGCCCGTAGCTTCTCGTCAAAGGTATCAAAGCTCACAGCGTCGCGCAAAAGGCAGATTGACGCGACCTCAGAGCTCGAACGTCAACGCACCTCCAAAGTCTCAACCAAAGAAGTAGAGGTTATTCCTGCAAGCAGTCGCTTGACCCGGCCGACAGTGACCAGTGCTTCCCGCGAAGTCAGTCGCTCTGAACCCGAAAGACTTGAGCAGGCGCGACGACAACAGCTTGAGAAAGAGCCCACGGTCGAGGAGGAGCGACGCTTTCGAAAACTTATGCGCAAAGATACGGCCACTACCAGTGGACGCAAACGGCTTCTGCACAAATTCTCGTCAGGCCCTGCATTCGCTCATCAGGATGAGATGCACCCCGGCAAATTAGATCTTGACGTTGGGAGCTGGGTCAGTGCGAGCGAGCCAGGCCCGTCTCCAGATACAAAGGAGCAGGGAAAACCCTATTTTTATATGGTTTCTACCGCCACGGAGGGCGCGCATACTTGGGGAACCACGTGGGGGACACGTGACCAAGCGAACGCGGCCTGGGTCGGTCCAGATCACGATGTTGCCTCTCCCATCGACAATTCAGCCTGGGCTTCTCGAGACTCTAAATGCGAAGAAGATGACACAGATGATGGTAACGCATTTCTGTACTCGCGCCCACCCAAGCGTACGCCCAAGTTATCTCGTGGCTCGAAACAGATTCTCAAGTCCCATCCTGAGCAACGCAAGCCTATTCTCGAGCACTCGAAAATGTGGGCTGCAAGGCAGAAGCAGCGCCGTGAACACGGTGATTCTGATGGTCATGACGGAAATGTAGCCGCGTCAAGGCCACGCACGGCGGGACATGAGCGATTTGCAATGCTTCGTCGGCGGTCAATTGTGGCGCAACGGGCGGAAAGCGCTGAGGCAGAGAGCCTTATGTCCTTAGTAGCAACGCTGCCGGACGGATTTCGTGAGAATGTTGTCAAGATGATCGATACGCTTCCCGCACCGGCACTAGCTGCATCGCGCGGCGAAAAAGGTTATGCCAAGTCAAGTATGCCAGCATCGCCAAGATGTAAGAACGTCGATCGACATTGGGCGCACGATGACCTCGTACAAGAGCATGCAGATCTACATGGCCACGACCAGGGTGAGGCAACGTCGTCTCCTGCATCGCCATCAGGAACGTCTAGGGACAAGCCTCATGGCAAGGTAGCAAAAAAAGCCGTCTACCGTCCCGATGCCATCGATTCGCACGTCGAACGTCTTTGCGAGTTCCGGAAGCGACAGCATCAAAAGGCGCAAGCGGCGGAGCAAGCTTTTCAGGCGTCTGGATGGACACCTGAGACGACTGTTCAAAAACCTTTTCATCTCTCTTCAGCCACGCGAAAGGCCAGTCGGGACCGAGCCCTTGGACGCACCATTGGCTCCGCTTCATCTTCGTCTTCGTCTTCGTCGTCGTCGTTAACATCGTCAACATCGGAAACAAGTCGAGCAGCAGCCCCCACTAAAAGGATCATTGTTGCGTCGAAACGTCGCCGCAAGGCAAAAGTGAAGAGGTCGAAAACGAGAACACCACGGCGCGCGTCCGTGACACGCAAACCGTTGTCATCGCCGAGAGTGTCGCCCAAGGAAGATCACGGCGCCAACGATGCAGAGCATGAACACCACGGGGGTCATGGCACAGGAGAATTCAGGTCTCAGCCCTGGACTGATCAAGATCAGGCAGGAGATGACGATCATGTGTTCTCGGATCCACAGGCAAACTTTATTCCGCGAGAAATGCCAAAGCCTGTTGATCATCGGTACTGTAGTCACGTGCATGACCCTGTGCGCGGACACTCCCCGCGATTTGCTCAAAGCGACTCTACGTTTCAGAGGGAACGTCTCCCTGCCTGGGGACGACGGCAAACTGAATGGATCCCCCAGGGGGGATATCCGGGCAAGCCATCATCATCCTCGAGATTGTCCATGTCAACGAGCACGTCGCCCTTTGCAAAGATCCCTGCTGATGAGCGTAAGCTCTTGGATGAGATTGAGAGCGAGATCGAGCAATCTATACTATTGTCTGCATCGGAGCGCTCCATGGAGGAGTCGAAACAGCCCGATCTATTTCGGTCTGCCGCCGACATTGACCGATTTCTTGAAGCAAGCGTGTGAGAGAGAAGAAAACAAAACGTTGACCTCAAGAGTTAGAAATCCATCTATAGGCCTACCACTTCTTTTATGTTTAAAAGTTAACACCTTGTTCGAGCATGGCAATCATGCACTACCCAAGGAATTTATCTTAGGCGAGGCCCACAGCGTCACTCGGAACTTGCTCTGACGAAGAAAGAAAGGGTACAGAAGCGCCGTCCGTTGGGGAGTGACGGCTCTCGAGCTCTGGCGAGGCCATATGTACCGCCTCGGAGTCGAGATCGCTCACGGAAGAAAGTTGTCGTTCCATACGCATAGCAACGTCGTCCGCGTGCGACATCGATTGATGCGACGACGGCGCCTGTCGCACGCTTGAGAAAAGTTGCATGACAATGTTCATGACCGGCTTCTCCACGACGAGGTAGAGTAAGAGTGCTGTGGCGTATGCCATGACGACAAAGCCAGTGATTTCAATCATTACATTCATGCCTTCCCAGGCCTTGGCATACTTAGAAAGCCCACCACGCGCGAACATGAGGACCAAATGGACCAGATATGCATTGTATGTGAGCCTCGCAAAAGGCGCCCAGATGCGATGTCCGAGAAAGACCTTGAGTCCAAACAAATCATACCTGTCATCGCAAATGAGAGTGTACGAAAAGATGGCGAGCGGCATGGTCCAGAAAAAATAGCCCAATGCTCCATACAATGCCATCGCCTCCGTCGACCAATTGGACGATATAAAGAATCCGTAGCGAAATTGTGCATAATAGACGTTGCATTGATGGTCGCTTGCCTTGCACGCGTACTGCGTGTACACAATGGCAATGACGGCAGTCATGGCGGCGATGGACGCCGGCATCAAGAGGCTCGCGCGAGAAGCAGGCATATTCCAGCGTTTCCATGAGGTGGGATCCTCGGAACTATTGCTCTTTGCTGCTTCAACTCTCTCAAAGTGGAAAAAGGCCAGACCTGCGCCAATCGCATATGGCGTGACGCGACAGTACGGTTTGACATAGATATCCCCCATGCTCGCTAAGGGGTCGCCGCTGTGCTCTGATATGATAATTGTGTAAGTGATGGTCACTTGGAAGAGAACCAAAAACACGCACGGGCCGTACTTGAAAAGCCCCGCCTTCCATCCCGGGGCGAGGCGATAGTAGCCAATTTTGAACAAAAGCACGAGAAATGGAACGAGCAGGAAGAATTGGAAATCATTGGCCAGATACCATGTCCAGCCGGCGCAGGAAGCCAATGCGCCTGCACTACCGAGAGGAAAAATGTTGTTGACGTAGAGCATGTTGAAAATGAAGTTGCCTTCACAGGCCATTGCCGCATGAGGTACAACGCTCCAATATGGCCCACTGCCGAGATGAGGCAAGACCTTCCAAAAGAAGAGAACAACGAGGGCATATACGGGTGTGAGTCGTAGGTAGCGACCCAGGATAAGCATTCCGTACGACTTGGGGGTGATACGCTCTGAGGTGAACCGCACAAGAACGCCCCACGTCGCGAGGAAGCCAGACATGAAGAAAAAGGTATCGACGGCATACTCGGCGCCACGCACAAAGACAAAAGGAAACGACTGCAGGACAGCCGCAATAGCACTCGGGTTTTTGCCTGGATAAACATAACTCCCAATGGTGTGGCCTAAGATAACCCAGGCCATCGACCAGAAACGAATGCCGTTGAGAACATTAAAGTCCCCTGGAGTGCTTGCAACAAGACGCGGTGCGTTGTGATTCAATGCAAAGAAGCGAGTCATAGCGCAGCGAGCTGGCTTTGAATTACGGGCATAGGTGGCGAGAAGCGTGCATATCACGAAACTCACGCAAAAACCGCCAAGGACGACGAGAGTGAGTATGCCGCCAGAGTCCATCGGTGCTAGAGCGCTCTCATCGACGCAAGTGACAGAGATAGACTTTGCCAACACTTTGACTTCCTTTTCGATTGCTGCACGCTCTTGCGCACTCACGTGAAAACCTCTCAGAAGTCCATCGATGGCGCGTTCGAGACCCGCGAAGAAGCCTACTTTAAGGGCCACAGGATCGCAGGCTTGCGACACGCATTGGTCGAGCGAAAAGGTGCCGAGCGGCAGAGCGCCTGCAAGCTTGAGTTTCTTGTTGAGGACAGGCAAGAGCACGATGGAACTTGAGGCAAGGTTGCAATAATGCGCTTTGTGAAAGGTCTGGCACAAGTCATAATTTCCCTCGTACAGCATGGGCAAAGCGAGTGGGATTCCGTCGAGAGGAAGATGGCCTGAGGCCACGGAGCATGGCAGCGTCACGTTCGCTCCGTAGGCTTCCCACGTATCCCAGCATGCCATGGGCAAGCAAGCGGCGATTTCCTGAGTCTCACTCGCCGCGACGGTGTCGCTGCCCATGAGCGCCGCTAGCAGCAAAAGTGCCGCAGCGAGTCTCGATACGCTTCCCATGGTGCCTGTCCTTGGGCGGCGTCGCCATATATTGCGACGACTCTGCTCGCCGCGACGGTCTCGATCGTGATTACAAACTTGAGGATGTGCAAGAAAGAAAGTGGCGCAAATCTCGACAACGCGACCCGTTGAGCCTCTTTGCATCAAGTTCCGCTGCCAAATAGATGAATGCGTCCCATTGCCCATGTTGTGGGCCAAAAGAAGGAGACCAAAGTCCAAGCCTTCATGTCCTTGCTGCGCGCTTACGCGAGGCGAAGCTGCTTTCCGTAAACAATGAGCGATGCGGGTGAGAATGCCGCCAAGGAAGAGCAGCCCCGAAGCGAAGCAGGGTCTTGGGACAAAAGTGACAGCGATAGCGAGAGCAACAACGAAAGCGACAGCAAAGACGAGAACGAGAGCGACAACGACAGCGACAGCGACAGCGACAGCGACAGCGGTAGGGGTCAACACGGCGACGGGCAGCGAGATGATGACGCAGCGAACGCGCAGCAGCGTGGATCGAATGTACAACATGGAAGCTCGGTTGCATCTCCGCAAGAAGCAGACGTGCAAAAAAGGGATGACAGTCCAGAGATTCCATCACATCAAGCAAGTGCAAACGTAGATGCTGCAAGTCCACTTGCGAGAGTTTGGATGGAAGACCTTGCTGTTCTCGTCGAAGTTTATCTTGCTGAAGGCCATCGGTCCCGTGGGTCACTGCGCGAAGCGATTGATTTAATCAGCGAAGGGCGCCTCGAGGCAATGAAGGGAGGCTACGGCCAACGAGATCATCTTGGTGGCCAAAATGGTGGCGAAGGGGATGGAAGTGATATCAGCAAAGATGATGATGATGATGATGATGATGATGACGATGACGATGACTTTGCTGACCCTCTTCGAGCACGAGATGGCCCAAGTGATGTGGACGATTTCGACGATGATGAGGATGATGTTGACGATGATGACGATCTTTCATATCGAGAAGGAGCCACCTTTGGACCTCTGGAGATTGAGAAGTTAAAACGAGGACTCGCGCGGTGGCGACACGCTTTACGTATTGAAGAGAGCCAAAGCCTTCGCATGTCACTCTCGGATGTTTTGGAAAAAGGCCCCAATCTACTCGACGCACTTGAGCCATTGGCAGAGTACTGGTCGCAGCGGCTTGTGCACGACGGCTCGCTGTGCAATCAGCTGCTGAACAGCTGGACTGGGGAGCTGTTTGGAAACGTGCTTTGTCTTTATACAGCATCGATTCGAGACGAGAGTTTTGTAGCGGAGCGTTTGCATATGGCCGCAACAATGATCTCAAAGGAGCCAGAGCATTCCACAAGAGGGCTCTGCGACTCGATTGTTCGTTTCTCGGACGCTGTGCTGACAGCAGAAGAGGCCCGAGTCAATATGCGAGCAAGTATTGCGCGACTGATGCAAGACCGACGCATGCTTCGCGGCACTTTGTTGGCAATGTGCAAGCCGTTTGCGTGCTCAATGACGGAGTTGGAGAAGATGAATTACCTCATTTCGACCTCGAACCCATTGGCCATCCCCTTCAAGGGCGGTACGTCTCTCATCGAGTATGTGTCATCTTGCACATTGAGTCGAGAACGGGAGCTCGAGGTTGGGCCACAGGATCGATCGATCTGTCGTGTTCTCTTGGAAGAAATGATGGGTCGGCATGTGAGCGGAGCTGATCTCGAAGGCCACGGGCGAATGCACGACCGAATTGCTCGCGCAGTGGCACTTGGGTTCGGCGAGCTTGATCTGGACACGGTGACGTCGGCAGAGCGAGCTTCTTCTCACGCGCTGGATGACGCTCTCGTCCGCGTCGAGACGAAGCTTGCTGCATTTTGCAAAGAGATGGACGAGGTACTGTCGGCCACAGCATTGCTTGTTCTGCAGCGCGCGGGTGCGACAGTGTGAGAAAGTGAAAGCTCGATCGGCAAGGCATGTGACATTGAGCGCAGACAGATCAACGCGTATAATTTCTTCGATAGCTCTATTAGCAGTAATAACGTAGTAGCCGGGCCGTGGCGGCATCGGCAGCCAGAAGAAAGGAAAGATGTGTTGACAGTGGCATGAAAAGCAAGTAAAAGCATGACGAGGTGTGAGATAAGGGATTGCTGGTGCAAAGGGGCAAAGGAGGGAAAGCGGAGCACGTCGAAAGCCTGAGACGGGAAAAAAATAGGCGTCAAGGGGGCTCGATGGAAACGACGTCGGCAGTAGCAGCGGCGAGGGACAGAAGCAATGAGAATAAGGGTTGCAAAGAGAAAGTGGGAATTCTCTTTCACTTTTTCTTTTTTCTTTTCTTTCTCTTGCTTGGTCTCCTTTTCTCTTATGCATTTTCGAGCGCGCGAGACTCTGGCTCGAGCTCCTCCTCGCGCTCGTACTCGATCTGAATGGGCTTTGCACCCGAGGAAGACTTGCGCGGTCCCTTGGGCTTTTTGCTGGGTCGCTTGGAAGAAGCAGAAGAAGAGGGAGCCTCGCCGGATTTTGGTCTCCTGGGCCGCTTTCCATTCGCAGAGGGTGCATCGTCCTCATCCTCGTCGTCGTCGTCGTCTTCGTCGTCAGCGCCCGGTCCAGCCCACGGATCGTAGTCCTCGAGATCAGAGTCATCGTCCGAGTCGTCGGGGCCTTCGACGAACTCAACTTTGCCGGTGAGCTCTCCGTCTTCCTCGAGAATGTCGTCGTCCTCCTCTTCGTCTTCGTACTCTTCCTCGTCCTCGTCCTCGAGTTCCTCGACCTGCTTGAGCGCGCTTTCGTACTCTTGCGAGGGAAAATTGTAAATGTCTCCGTATGTGCCTTGCTTGAGACGTTCGAGAAGTTCCTTTTCAATGGATTTCTCGAGCATGGCGGCAGCGAGGGCCTTTTGCTCTCGCTTCTTCTCGCGGCGCTCGACCTTTTGGTCGATAGCGACAGTCTTGACCTTCTTCTTATTGCGCAACTTGCGCATACGAATGAGGTATTGATGAATCTTTGTGAGACGCTGCTTGCACTTGTGCTTGAGCAGTGGCGACCAGTACTCGATGTGCTCCTCGATCGTGGCGATGGCCTGGGCGTAATTACGGGGCAGCAACACACGTTCCCAGAGGTACTTTGGCGTGTGGGCGCGCTCGGCTGTTTTCATGTAGAGGTAGATGCGTCCATCGTGCTCCTTGATTGTGGCGTATTGGCTGTTTGCGAGCGGACAGCTCGAGCGATCGCAGAGGCCCGTGACGTTATCCGTGTTCCTGCAGAACTTTTGCTTGTGCTGCTTGAGTTTAACCTTGTACGCGCATTGGTTGTTCTCGCCACCAATTACGTTCCAGATGAGGTCATCGTGCTGCATTGTGCCGTGTTGTCGCGCTGCGCCGCGAGGCCAGCAAGGTCTCGAGGACCAGCAGAAGACTTAGTTCTACTGTGCTCTAGGTCGACCGACGAATGTCTCTCCTCCCGCGAGGAGCTGGCTAGTTCTAGAAACGAAAGCCTTCCCCTGGCTCAGACTGGACAAGTGTTCCGCACGCTACGCTCGAGCTCTCGTCCGCGCCTCGCCTCCTTGCGTCTCGGTCCCGGCCTGCCGTACGGCGTAGTTCTGCGCGGCGGTCTCTCGCGCGCTGCTTTGTCTGGTTGGTCTCCGCCACCCGCTCGAGCGACCATGGTTTGCTGCGGAAAGAGCAGCAAAAGTGCGAAACCCATTTCGAACGTATAAACAGTAATATTATGCGTCAGAGAAACGAGGACGAAGACGATTATATCCTTGGTAATCAAGAAAAAGAGGCGCAGTTGTTGCGCTGCCTGGGAGCACGAGGCAGAACGGCCCCGGACTAGGTCGCTGAGGACGCTTCCACGAAGAGGCCGAGGCGAAAAGGCCCGTGCCGGCTGGAGCAAGCGGCAGCGGCCGGCCAGCCAGCCAGCCTTGCTTGGCCTCATTGTCAGCCCGGTGCAGGTCCTTGGAGAAAAGGGCGAGGACGGGAAGAATTGATGCGTTTTTTTTACGCTCGCGATGCGACTTGGAGGAGGCCAACGACGACGACGACTACGATTCACAAGTTTATCTCCACACCTGCGGTGGTCGGCTGGCTTGCCCGTACACAATATTCATCTGGCTGACTTCGTCGTCCTCGTCATCTTCATCAACCACATCAACCAAAAGCGTCATCATCCTCGTCATCCTCGCCAGCATCATGCACTGCCAACGGTGGTCGATCACAGGTGACGCGCGCTTGCTGCTCTGGCATTCACGACCCTTCCGTCCGGGACTCTCACGCACGCAGTGGTGCCAGAGGTGGCAGCGAGCGGTGCGGCCCGGACGCTGCTCTCCATGACCGGAGGGAGATCCGCCATTTGTCCTCGTCATCATCATCATCCGTCATCATCACCATTTGCAGTGACAGCTGGCTGCAGCGACCAAAAGAGATTTTCTCTCGGCCGGCGCTTTTGTCCCGGCACAAGTGGCCCTGGACCACTTCTCCGAGCGCTTTCCCCGTCGCCGCGGCCTTCGCCAGCAAACCCGAAACAAGCAATCAAACTCTCGAGATCCCTCGAATCAAGATCATCCAAGCCTCAAGACCGGCATCACCCCATCGCCACCCGCGCCGGCATCAGCCAGCAGCACCAGCACGAGCACGCGCACGAGCACCAGCCGCGCTTTCACCCGCCAGCTCCGACCGAGAAGCGGGGTGTACGCGGCCGTAGGTGTGCACCTCCCACAAGGTGTGCGCGGGGACCCCTTTTTAGTCCCGCCCGCCCGTCCGTCTCTCCTCTTCCTCTTCCACTTCCTCCAGCGTCCGCCGCACCGGTTTGTCTGTCTGTCGGCCGACCGAAACCTGAGCGTTGGCCGCGGCCCCGCCCCTCCCGCGTCCCTCCTCCCCTCCGCCTCCACCCGCCCGCCCGCCTTCGAACGCCGGGTCCGCTCGGTGAAAAAACCGACCTCATCTCATCTCGTCTCGTCTCATCTCATCTCATCTCATCCCCTTTTCGCCCTCGCGCCCTCCCGCCACGCAACTGGCCTCGCCGCGACGCGACGCGGCCTCGACGCGGGCGAGATCCGCGCCGCCGGCCGCTCGATCGCCGCCGCGGATACGGGCGGAGGGAGAGTGGCGCCGCGGATACGGGCGGTGCGATTCGCACGTTCGCTCGCCTGCTCGTTGCCAGAGCGAGCGCGCACCCCTCCGGCGTACTTCTACCTGTTCCAGCTAGCTAGCGCTAGCTAGCGCTAGCTGGCGATAGCGCGTCTGGCCTGGACTCGAGGTAGTTGAGGATACTACTCGCCTAGTACGGGTAGCAGTAGTAAGTAGCAAGCAGGGCAGACCGACCTCGAGCGCGGCGAGCAGAACCACAACGCGGACGACCGCTCGCAGGCGCACGTGGACACGCGGAGCCGGACGCAGCGCAGCGCAGCGAAGGCGCAGTAGCGAAGGCGCAGCGAGAGCGTGGAGAGCGCTGGCGCGGCAGGATCGAGCGCGGGCGGGAGGAAAAGTCTCGCCGCGAGAAGGACAAGGATAGCGGTATCTTGGAGCGAAACGGCAGCAGAAGAAAGCGAACGAGCAGGTAGCGTAGCGACCGGAAGGGTGAGCAGCACAAGGAGAAGATGTCGTGGAGAGCGCGCGTAGCGGCCGTGGTGGTGTCGTCTTTGGACCGGCTGAGCCACCAGGGACGGCACAGCGGCATGGCGGCCGTGGGCGAAGCGATTGCGAGGGACCAGCGGCGCCAGATGATGCAGTGGAGCCTGCCCAAGGCCGATCTGAACTTTACCCGCGATGTCGCTCTTCTCGGCGCGGTGGGGCTCGCCTATGGGTACTCCATTGGCGTGCCCTTCAGCCCCGAGATGCATCTCGAGCCGCGCTGGCGCATCTCCGCAGAGGAGCGCGCCTACTACGCCTCTTTGTAAATATCTAGCCCTTTGACGGCAGGCATCGTCTTTCTCGATGCCCTGCCTTTTGTCGCATACCCTGGGTGTACGTAGTCACGTTTCCATACTTTTACTTATATTTGCTATTTTTCCCCCCTTTCCTTTCGTTTCCTTTCGTTTCCTTTCGTTTCCTTTCCTTTCCTTTCTTTCCTTTGGCCAATCGGCCAAAGTAATGAGTGTGTGTAGAAGTAGCAAGTAGTACGTAACCTAGTACGCGGGGGTTGGGGCAGTGAATTTTCTTCCTCAAGCTGGCGAGACAGAAAAGGCGGTCTTGGCGTGCAAAGAGGAGATTTCGTTGCGCCTTGGATAAAAAGTAAAAAAAAAAAAAAAACCTGGAATGAAGAAGTGGCTGCTTGCTAGGGTTCACCCTGGATATCAGTGGCGAATGCAGAAGCAAAAACGATGCAAGCCTTTGCACATTTGGCAAAATAACAAAATTTATTGACCGTATCTGTGTCCCGCGGACGTCATCAACCAATGTATTTGGCAAAGATTGCAATACTCGCCAGCAACGCTGGCCAGGCATTTTCTTCCCCCTTTTATATATTCTCATTTTTGTCATTCCCAATGCAGCCTTTTTCTTGGCTGGCAACCGACCATTCATAATTGGTTGCAGTACGTCTCCTTCTGTCTCGCGCCGTTCACAGAAATCTGGCCCGACCGAGTCCAACATGGTTAAAATTAACTTGATCTACGAGTAGGCCTACCACCCAAATGTTCTTTCATTAAGACCAAGAAAACGACCAGCCAGGCCTATCACTCTGCCACCGACCAAAGTCCACCCAGTCCAGCGCCTTCTCGTCTCCGCTCCCATCTGTGTCCCTCTGCGCCCGGCGCTCGTCGTCCATCTCCGGCCTGATAACGCTGACAGAGGCTGGTGCTTCAATGGTTGCGACCGTTCATTCTGCCCTTCGCGTGCACCCATTCTCCACTTGCGGAAGGCCATTCTCCACTTGCGGAGGCCGCCAGTCCCGACTTGTCTCGCGAGCAGTAGTTGTTGGCTTGGCAGTGAGTGATCGAGCCTGGAAAAGCGAGACAGAGCGTTATTGCGCAGGCGTCGGCGCGGCGCGGAGGCGGCGAGCGAGCGAGCAAGCGAGCGAACGAGCGAGCGAACGAGCGAGAGAAAAGGAATCCCACGGCGCGGCGTCCAGACCGCAGAGTCTCGCGCCCTTCGCGACTTTTTGCTCGCTCGCCTGCCCTCGGTGCGGACGGACGACATCTCGGCGGCGACTGGTGAGCCCGGAAGGGCCACCGACTGCGACACGCGTCCGCTTCACGAGCGGAGGCCTGGGGAAGGCAGCGCACGCACGCGTGCAGGTCGAGTCTGTAGAGGACCACTCGCGTGAAGAAAACGCGAAGAGAGTGAGTGCGGGATAGTACAGGAGGCAAGAAAGAACAAGGTGAAAACAGGAGACGAAGGAAAATGACCGTCGACCCCGTGTCGAACGCGACGCAGCAGCGCGCGGACGAGCTCAAGGGCGAGGCCAACAAATACTTTGGACAGGCGCAGTATGCGCAGGCCATTGCAATCTACAGCGACGCGATCGAACTGTCCCCGAGCGCCGTGCTGTACTCGAACCGGGCATTTGCGCACCTGCGGACCGAGGCCTTTGGGTTGGCCATCGAAGACGCGCGCAAGGCTCTGGCGCTTGACCCGCGCTACGTCAAGGCCTACTATCGGCTCGGGGCGGCCTACGTGGCGCTCAACAAGTACAGGCACGCGCTCAAGGGTTTCAAGCAGCTGGCCAAGCTGGCACCCAAGGACCGAGATGTGCGCACCAAGCTTACGCTCTGCGAAAAGGAGGTCAAGCGCGCTGCCTTTGGCCTACGTGGCGCTCAACAAGTACAGGCACGCGCTCAAGGTTTTCAAGCAGCTGGCCAAGCTGGCACCCAAGGACCGAGATGTGCGCACCAAGCTTACGCTCTGCGAAAAGGAGGTCAAGCGCGCTGCCTTTGAGGCTGCCATCGCCGTCGAGGCCCCCAAGCCTCTTTCCGAAACCCTGGACCTGGACTCCATGACCATTCCAGACAACTACGAGGGCCCAAGGCTCGGTGATGGCGATGAAGTTACCGCTGACTTCGTTAGCGGCATGCTCGATTGGATGTGCGACGAAAAGCTTCTTCCAAAGAGAATCGTGGCCTCTGTCCTTGTGCAGCTCAAACGCATCCTTGCGTCGCTGCCCTCGCTTGTGGACGTGAACATTCCCGAGGACGAGCAAACGTACATGAGCGTGCTCGGCGACACGCATGGCCAGTTTTACGATTTGCTCAACATTTTCAAGATCAACGACCGTCCTTCGCCAACGCGCCCGTACCTTTGGAATGGCGACCTTTGCGATCGGGGCAGCTGGAGTTTCGAGACGACCTTTACCGCTTTCGCCTACAAGGTCCTCTACCCTCAGAGCGTTTTCATCAACCGCGGCAACCACGAAACGCAAAACATGAACAAGATGTATGGTTTCGAGGGCGAAGTCATGAAAAAGTACGACGCCAACATCATGGCGCTCTTCACCGAGTGCTTCCGCACCTTGCCATACGCGCATGTTATTGAGAAAAAGGTGCTCGTTGTGCATGGCGGTCTCTTCAAGGACGACGGCGTCAAGCTCGATGACATTCGCAAGATTCCTCGCGGTGGCGAGCCGCCTGAATCGGGCATTGGCTCTGATATTCTTTGGAGCGACCCACAGCCATTCAATGGCCGTGGGCCCTCGAAGCGCGGCGTTGGTCTATCGTTCGGTCCCGACGTTACGGAACGTTTTCTCAAGGATAACAATCTCGACCTTGTCATTCGCTCGCACGAAGTTAGGGAGGAAGGTTTTCTCGAGGAGCACAATGGAAAGCTCATCACCGTGTTTTCTGCGCCAAACTACTGCGATCAGATGGGCAACAAGGGCGCCCTGATTCGCTTCCGCAAGAACAACATGAAGCCGGACCCGGTCACCTTTGAGGCCGTCCCGCATCCGGATCTCAAACCGATGGCCTACGCCAGCAACCTGGGCATGTTCGGTCTCTAAGTACAAGCAAAGACCTTTTTCTGCTATCCGTACGTACGATCCTGGACAGTGCATGTTTGGGTTGTGCGAGGGCTTGAGAAGACCTCACAGAATGCAAGGAGAGTATTTGCTCCACTCACGTCCAGCCGCGGGGTGGGGGGTGGAGGGAGGCACAAAGTTCGGAAACATGTAGTGGTGTGCGACTGACGTCGATAACTGCTGCACGAATGAGCCCACCGATGCCGCCGATGACCACAAAGTAGTGGAAATCGATCAATTGAATTTATGCCCCATGATTTGTTGCTCGTTTGCTCAGTTTGAAAGGTGCTTTTTCGAGCTCGCGTCTATGCCGAATCCAGGACAGACGTCGATGTCGATACTGAACACGATGCTGATGACGGGGAGGAACCCTTGTCTTGCACAGTGAGGATGGCTTTGGGGACAGACGCCACCGACGAGCACAAAGTAGGAGAAATTGATCAATTGAATTTATGCTGTTGCTTGTGTTTGCTTCGTTCAAATTGCAACTTTTCGAGCTCGCGTTTATGCCGAGGCCGGGACAGATGTCGATGCGGATGCTGATGCTGATGCTGATGATGACGAGGAGGTGCCCTCATCGTGCACAGCGGGGACCGCTTTGGGGACAAACTCCGCTTGGGTTGTCATCTCAACGGTGCCCTCCTTGCCTTGGGCGCTTTCTTTGTCGATTGCAGCGGCGGTGGCCTCACTTTCAACTACCGCAGCATTCTCAGACGTGGGGCCGAAAGCCGCAGTGGATTTTTGCTGGGTGTTGGCAGCGGGGGATGCTGCTGCATGGACGGGCTGCGCGTATCGTGCCGCCCATTCGCGAGCGGTCTTGTCATGCTGCGCACGGTCATTTACAAATTCCTTGGCGATACTGGGCACCAAGGGGTCGTCCGGATTCGCGTCGGAGAGCAGCGAGCAAATCGAGAGTAACGTCTTGCCCACGGAAAGCGCTGGGCTCCACTGATCTTTGAGCGTGTCGAGGCAGATCTCTCCATTGTTAGCAATGTTGCAGTGATAGATGCGCGTGGCAAACCTCACCTTGGGCGGCTTGAAGGGGTAGTCGGTCGGAAGCGTAATGTCCAGGAAATATTTTGCATTCTCGTACGGACTGCCTTCGGGCCCCACAATGACGGCGCCCCACTCGAAAAAGGTGTCAACCTCCTTGGGAAAGGCCGCGCAGTTGGGAGGCGGATCGAGCGAGATTTCCACGAGTTCTTTTTGGATTCGTTTGAGCTGTCCACTAAGCTTCATGGGCTCGCGCCGAGGTTTGGCTGCCTTGGCGCGCTTGCTTCCCTTCTTGACGCGCTTACCCTTGGCCCTCTTTACCCCGCGTTTGATTTTGTCCTTGGCATCGTCTGCGTCGCCGTCATCGTTGTCGCCGTGGGCCTCTTGTCCTGCCGGCTGCTCTCGCTCTTGCTGCTGCTCTTGTTGTGGCGAGAGCAATGCTGCATGCTCCTCGCGCTCCTCGCGCGTGGCCTCGGCCACCTCCTCGCCGCCCGCGCGCGTCTCCGCCTCGCTCATGGCTGGGAAAAGAGTGGTGACGGTTAAGTGTTTGGTGAGACAGACCGTCGATCAAGCTGCCTGTCGGTCAAGTTGCCCGAATGCGGGTCCTTTGGGGGAGGGGGAGGCGAAGAGAAAACAACCGCGACTTGCTCGCTTGCTTGCGCCCTTTTCTCGGATTGGCAGCCCATTCACATCATCCTGAAAGCGTCTTTTTCACATCTTGCAGATTGTGGCAGACACTTCATCCCCGAAATGAATGACGTATCGTCATGGATCGTCACAACGATCCACTCGATTATTTTCTTCCCCTTTATGAATACAAAGTAGGGAAGCTGCAGCTGCGTGCAGCAGAGCGAGAGGTGAGAGAATGCAGACCTCTTTCAATAAAGATGAGCATTTGCTCTTACCTCCAACGACGAGTTTTTCTCACCAAGAAAAGGAAACATTGAGCTCACTTTACAAACGGAAACGACAAAGAAAGGAAAAAAACGAAAGACACATGATATACGAAGGGGATCGACGTTGACAACATCAAGCAGCGAGTGCGCCAGCGGTGACTCCGTCGCCTTCCTTGTGGTAGCGCTTGACCAGAGTATCGGCAATCTCGGCCTTGGCCTTTTCCATGTCAAAGAGGTAGGTTGCGATCCAACCAATCAAAAAGAAAGGCAGCACGGCAAAGATGGCGAACTTTTTGTTCTCCTCCTCGGCGCTCTCGTTGATGAGAGTGTACAGGAGAGGCGGGAAAAAGGCGAAGATCTTGGACGCAAAGGTACGGAGGCCAAAAAAGGCGCTCTCCTGGGAACCAGGGACAATCTCGGCGAAAAAGGCAACGTTGACCGGGAAAATTGCGCCAATGCCCAGACCCCAAAAGATGGGGAATACGTACTGCATAAGGCTACCAATCTGTGTAGGCGTGCGAGCGTACGTGGATCCCTCCTCGGCCGAGCAGTAGTCGTCCGCCGAAGCATCCGGGTTGGGGTCAACCTCGCCAGTGAGCATAAAGGGCACGAGAAGAATAAGAATGAACCAGTAGCTCAGCACGAAGAGGTTGGTGCGACGGAGATCACCAAACTTCCTGGACAGCCTGGACGTCAGGAGAGCGCCCGGAACAGTCATGATGAGCGTGAGACCCGAAACAATTTGCACGCCAAAGGAGGAAATACCGACGATGCTGAGCATGTACGAGGAGGCAAGGCTGACGACGGCCGAAGCACCAGTGACGCCGGTGGCGTACTGAATCATGTACAATCCAATTTGATTATACTGGCGGAAGCATTGCATGATCATGCGGGCGACGCGCGGGATACCGAGAAAGCCAGCGGGGTAAATGTCCGAGGTCTTCTTGGGGCGGGGCTGCATAAAGGCCATGCCCGGAAAGGCAAAAAGAGACCAAATGATGATGGCCACAATGACACCAATCTGCGGGGCAACAATGCTGTTATCAGAGACGCCAATCACGAGCGCAAGACCAATGGCCAGGAGTGCATATGTGAGCTGAGCCGAGTTGAGCAAGACGTACATCTTTGACGTGTACAGCGTGCGCTCTTCCTCGGTGTGGCCGATTTCGGGCAGATAGCTGTTGTGGACGATTTGAAAGGCATCGTAGCAGAGCGAGACGAAGATGAGGAGAAAGGCGAATGCTACCAAGGCACCGAGGTGGCCGTCGAAGAAGAGGGTGATGCCGCTGGCGACGACGCTGAGCGCCAGGCAGCACAGGGACGTGCGAAAGATGATGGTACGGTACGAGCCGGCATCGGTGAGCGCGCCAAAGAGCGGCGAAATGCATGCGTTGATAATACCTTCCATGGTGACGGTCGTGCTCACGACACTCGAGGTGAGAATGGTGGCTCCGCCGATGGTCACGGTGCGCGTAGCGCAGTCCTGCACGCTCTCGGCCATGCCGGTAAGGGCCAGCACGCTAAAGACCGAGATAAAGCCAATCATTGGGCCGCGGCACGCGCCCGTCAGCGCGTACCCGGTGATCTCCCGGTCGTCATACTTGATGTACCGCCAGTTCCAGTAGCACGGCCACGTGCGCCAGCCGGTCTCGGCCAGGTGTCCGCTGTCCGCATTCCCCACGACGGCAGCCATCTTGCTGTTGATGTTGCTGCTGCTGCTGCTTGTCCTCCTCCTCGCGTGCGTCGAGCGGGCTCCTCGCCGCTGGCTTGCTTGTTTGCTTTTGCTTGCTTGCTTGCTCGT
This sequence comes from Schizochytrium sp. CCTCC M209059, assembly GCA_000818945.1. Taxonomy (NCBI): domain Eukaryota; class Bigyra; order Thraustochytrida; family Thraustochytriidae; genus Schizochytrium; species Schizochytrium sp. CCTCC M209059. The sequence continues at coordinate 70,455 of KN805403.1, forward strand.
GTGTGCGTGCCTGCTTTTGCCACGCTGCGTGCCTACCTGCCCACCTGCCTCTGCCTGGCCCGGGCTTTGGGCTTTGGGCTTTTGCTCTCCTCCTCGCGCGCGAAATACCTCCCTGCGCAGCTGCCAGGTCGCGGCCTGCACGTCCAGGCCGGGTGTGTTCGATTCTCTGCTGGCTGTTTGCTTTCCGCCTGCCAAGATGGGACTCGCCGCCCTTCTGGGCCCTGCAGGCAGGTAGGGTAAGTAGGCGAGCTGCCTCCGACCCGCAGTGGCTCCAGCCGCCAGGCGCACGCTCCGCGAGGTCGCTCGCTCGCAGGGCAAGAGCAGCAGAGCAGAGCAGAGAGGATTGGAGCAGGGCAGAGAAGACTGGAGCAGAGCAGAGCAGAGCAGAGCAGAGCAGCAGGCAGGGCTGGCTTTCGTCGCGGCCGGTTCGGCAGCCTGGATCGGGCACGTGCAGAGACACTGCGTGTGCACGGGATGAGAAAGATGTGCCGGTGCCCCCCTTGGATACCTAGGGCCCGCGCGAGGAAGCGGAAAGATGCTGGCACGCGCCACGCCAGGGGGTAGGAAGGGGTCTCTCGCAAAGGTTGCAGGTTGGAGAAGAAGAAGATGCGATTGTCCAAAACGTGGCGGCGACGCTGACAAAGATGCAGCGGGCTGTTTGCACTGACGGTGAGCTCGTCGCTTGACTTGTGATGGTCACCCACTCGCTGATTGACATGCGCATACCGTCAGAGGCAGCGCGCGGCAATTGAAAGCTATTGACCGACCTCGGCAAAGCGCGGACGGATTTGGTTGGAAAGAACAGTGTAATGAGGGCGACGGCGCGGCAAGCATCTTGCTTTGCCGCCTGCCGAGCAGTTCAAGGTTGACTGGTCAATGCCCAGGCTGGATCATCCATTTCCTGGATCACTTGACACCACGCAGATCAGATCGTACGCAATGGAAGCAGAATCAGTCAGAAAAAAAAAGAGAATGAGAATTCTCTCATGACGAGTATTTAGCTAGGCTCACGCTACTCAAAGGGGAAAATGGTCGTTGAAATCTCGGATGTCCTGCGCGAGCTTGGCAGGCGTTGCCTTGATGGTGGCGTTCTTGAACGGGTCAACCTCACTTTTCTATAGTCGTCCAAGACGAAAGTGGAGGCCAGGTCCTTTCGGGAAAACGGAAAGTTGCAAAAAATACCATAAATTTAATGATTAACGGATTGCGGGATGTGTAGTACGAGGTTCTTTTGCGAGCCGTGCCGGCCTCACGCTGACTTGCCAAAAAAAGAGAAAAAAAGAAAGAAAGGACAGACAAGAAAGACAGAACTAACCAGTCAGTCAATCATTCAATCGAGAATCTTGTTGTCGGGCGGGGCAGTCTCGACACCGTTGAGCAACGCGAAGCGGCCCTTTTCGCGAGGAAAAACCATATCCGGACGGTCGTAGGGCCAGCCGCCAAATTGCGTGCGCCTGTAGTCCATGACCGTCTCGACGATCTCTTGCTGTGTGTTCATGACAAAAGGGCCATGCTGCACGACGGGCTCCGCGATCGGACGACCCTGCAACACGAGGAACTCGCAGTCCGAGTTAGGGCACTCAATCTGAACAGGAACGCTCGCCTCGGTCTCGATGTAGGCGGCGTGGATGCCGCGCTCAACGCGCTTGCCACCGACCACGCTCTTGGACCCCTCCACCATGTAAAGGTTGCGATCACCAACGGCAGGATCGAGCTCGAGAGTACCGCCCTTGGCAATGCTGATGTGGAAAATGCCGACCTTGCTGGCTGGGTTGGCCGCGTACGAGTCCCGAGGCGGCTTGCCAAAGGCCTCTACACCCTTGAAGTCGCCGCACCACACCGTCGCCGAAGACTTTCCGTCCTCGCTTTGCCAGGAACGGACCTCGTGCGCCCAGTGCATCTCGAACGCCGGCGGAACCATCTTGCTGGCACTGGGCAGGTTGAGCCAGATCTGGAAGAACCGCGTCTTGTTGGGCTTGTCGTCGTGCAGCAGGGGGAACATCTCGCTGTGCTGAATGCCAGAGCCGGCCGTCATCCACTGCAGGTCGCCCATGCCGTAGCGGCCGCCGTTCTTGAGGCTGTCTGCGTGGTCAATGACGCCCTCAATGGTGGCTGTGATGGTCTCAAAGCCGCGATGAGGGTGCGCCGGAAACCCGGGCACCTTTTCGCCATGGTACATGCGGTACTTTGCGCGTTGGTCAAAGTCCATGCCGTTTCCAATCTTGCTCGGGTGCTCCATCTTGCTGTTGCCCGCCGGGTACTCGTCCTTGTGGTACACCACGAACAGGTAGGGCGAGGCGGTCTCCATCGGGCCGCCCGTCATGGCGCGCACCTTGCGAACGGCCTTCATCTCGCCGCCGGTCGCGCACCACGCCTCCTCCGCGAGCTCCTCCACCGCGCGCTGCGCCAGGACCTGCTGCTCTGCGCCTCCTGCTGCGACGGCCGCCAGGACCGCGACGGCGGCAGCGACGCGTGCGGCGGCGCGAATTCTGCGCGCCTTTCTCCTCCGCTGCTCCGCTCCGCTCCGCCGCTCTGCTCGCTCCTGCTCGCGCTCTCCGCGTCGCTCTTGCCGGCGCTCTCGTTCGGGGTCTGCTGCTAGCTAGCTAGCTAGCTAGCTAGCTAGCTATCTCTCTCTCGTCGCCCCCTCGATCTTCTCCGAGGCCCCGGCCTCGGATTCCGAGGCCCCCAACTCCGAGCGCCTGCGCGGCTCCAGAACGACCGGCCGGGGCGCAGACCTCGCGCGCGAGCGGGCGAGCGGCGCGCGCGCGGGCGGGCTCCGGGGCGAGGGCCGTCGCAGCGCGGGCCTGCCTGCTCGCCTCGCCTCGCCTCCTCGCGAGCTCGCCTGCTTGCGCCTGCTCGCGGCCTGGACCTGGACCGGGATTCCTCGGAGCGGGTCGAACTGGACCAGCCTCTCTCTGCTTAGAGCAAGCGTGGAGTTTGGTTTGGTCAACGGGCACTTCGCCAGGCCCTCGGACGAGGAGGAGAGGAGGCGCTCGGACCGCCGCGAGGGGGACCTCGAGGGAAGCAGGAGAAGGGGCCGGAGGCGAGGGCGTGCTTTCGCGTTGAAGGCGGTGCGAACTGGCGGGGGTGTCTGTCTGGTATTGATTGCGACTGGACAGATTTTTATTTATTTATTTTGGGGGGAGTACGGGATAATAGCAAGATGAGCGGCTACATCCAGGGCCAGGGCCGCGAGAGTGGGACCATGCATTCCCGGAGGGAACGCGTAGCAGAGAACCGCAGAGAGATTGTTATTGTTATTTGTATAATATATATATATATATTCATGTTGTGTTTGAGAACAGGAATGATCATAGCGTGGCAAGCAAATCACTAAGCGCAGCCGTGTCAAAGTACACGAGAGTTCGAGAGCCGTCCTTGGAAGCGCGTTCGACCGATTTGCATGGGATAACCTCAACGCCAATTGTCTCGAGGGCCGCGAGGTCGACTTGTACTTTTGAGCCCTTTGCAACAACGACCTTGGTAATGTATGCAGACACCGGGCAATCAATCTCCGTACTGGTTCCTTTCCGATTCAAAGCATTCGTGATGGCGTGCACAAAGCCAGACGCGGCCAGATCGCCGCTCTCCCGGTCTGGAGTCCCGTTGAGCAAGAGAAGCTTAGGGACCTGCGCGTCGCGCACAGCCTCGCCCATGCCAGGCAGAACCAGGCACGGCACGATGCTCGTGTAGAGGGAACCCATCCCAAATACGATGGCACGAGCTGCCGCGAGCTCGCGAATCACCGCTGGGTTCGCTGCAGGCACAACCTCGTGATCACCGTCAGACGAAAGATAAAAGACGCGTTTGATCGGGCTTGCAAGAGGTATCGTACCCTCCTTGGAAACGACAGTTGAGCTTGATGCAGGCCCCGATTCATTCTGCGCCCGTGGCGTTGTCGCCGTCGGGTGACTTATGGTATTTTGTCCACGGAGCACGACCCCAGATGCAAGCTCGGCCGCAAGCGAGATGCGCCTCTCGCTGACAATGACAGGCAAAACCTCCGATCGAGGCGGCACACCCGACACCCGATGATACATGAAGATAGCAGCCTCAATGCTTTGAAAAAAAGTGCGAGCGCCAGCAAAGAAGAAATTGCCAATCGAACCGTTGGCATAGGTGAACTTGGAGGCCGCTCCACTCGAGAGCACCTGCGTGTGAAAGTGCACCAAAAATGCGCGAATCGTATGTTTATATGGATCCCCTACATTGATCCAGAGAACGTGCGAGCCCTCGACGATGCGCAGCCACTCGGCTCGTGCAAACTCTTCGTCGTTTGCATCGAGACGGTAGCCCAAGAGATTCCGGACCGCGAGGCCCTCGCGGGTCCGATCGTTGCTGAGTCGTAGACAACGTGAGCGGATATCTCCAACTGCAGGACCGCCTAGAACGTCGACAATGACCTTTGTCGATCCGCCATCATCCGACACTGGCAGCACGTACGCGACGCTTGTCGTGTGTCGCTTAAGTATGCTTGCCGTTGAGTTGAAGGCGGTGCCGCCAGAAAACACGACCAGCGGACCTTGCTGTTCGCCATCGACGGCGTCTTCGCTCTCGGTAACCACACTCCACCCGCTAGGAGTCCTCACGTCGCGCCGCGGTCCATTCGCGCTCCCGGGCCTGGCTAGCGGGCCCCATCCTTCGCCGCTCGTCGCGCCGCCTCCACGCGTTCCCATAGTTGGCAAGCAAAAGCAAGAATCACGACAAGATGGTTTGCTAGGGCTAGGATGTGAAGCGAACCGCACTCGCCGAGCAGCTCTGCTCGGCTCAACTCAACTCAACTCAACTCGGTTCGGCTCAAGCCCAGCTCGATCACCTGGCACGACAGGAATCGAAAAGATGTGTTGGATCGTCGTTCGACGAATTCATTGATTGATTAATTGGGTGAGAGAGAGGGAGAGAACAACAGTAGCAACCTTTTTTTGGCGCGAAAGGTAATTGTGCGTCCCCAAGACCGAGGTCGACAAATGCCCTTATAACATGAGGATTCCCAAAATGCTGCTGCTGCTGCTGCTGCTGCTGCCAGCGCTTGCTTTGCTTCTGGTGCTGCTATAAGAATATCTATGGGGCGATGTCTCGCGCTCATCAGGTCACCGTGAAGGCAGACAACTGATCACGATGATGCGCATCTTTACCTCAAAAGATACTATTTGCGAGCCGCAGCCGCTGTCGAAGGAGTGGAAGTCAAGCGAAGAGCACACGAAGCAATCGCCCCAACCAAGGAGATTTTACACATGCGAGACCAGCTCGAACAAGTATGAGACAAGAGGCATAATGAATGGGTGATTGTGCCAGGTGACATGCTCACATAGAGCGAATGTGAATGTAGCGAGGTGAAAACGCCTCCACCGCGTGAAGAATGCGCAGAGAAGGTAGTATGCCACGCTCTAAAGATTGTTGCGCGCTAGAATGGTCTACCGCTCCATATTAAACGGGAGCGGAGATATCGTGAAAGCGCGCGGACAAGACAGCCTGCCACCAACAAGATCTCTAGGCATCTCTCTCTCTCTCTCTCTCTCTCTCGTATTCCGTCTCTTTCTCGTTCCCTCTGCTCTTGGCCCCGTCTTACCGCCATCCATTTGCAAGAACATGGATGGAGTAGCTGATAATGATAAAATAGATAGAAAACACTTGTATGTCACATTGCCGAAGCCTTGTTTATGCTACACGCGCGGCGACCACCTGAAAGGTCGTCGCGCTTCTCCAGCGACACAGCATGGCTACCGCGCCATACTTGCTCGTCCGCCGGACGCACGCTTCCCCGTGCGACGCTGCTCCTGCCTCTTGCGATTGGCGTTTGGTTTTTGCTCTTTGCCGTCTTGCTCTGTGCTTGCGAATGAATGGCCCTCGGGAGACTTAAGGGTCCTAGTTGATTTCCGCTAGCTACCTTATCCGCATGGTTACGGAGGAGAATGGAGGGAGAGAGAGAGAGAGAGAGAGAGGGAGCGGAGCGGATGGCAAGAGCTTCTAGCTAATCCATCTGGAGTTCAACCAGAGTCAACAAAAACTTAGCGTCAATTATATACAGTGTCGTACTTCGCTCGTTGCGGAGAATTCGAGAAATGAATGGAGGCCTCATCTTGCAACAAATTCTTTATCAGATTGGACAATGGAGTTTCCTCATCAAATATCCACAGTCTCAGTCACACGAACACGTAGAACAGAGCCATAAGCTAGCAACGTTGACGAACCAAATGAATGCGATTCGCAATTACATGGCTCATCGCAATTACATGGCTCATCGCAATTACATGGCTCATCGCAATTACATGGCTCATCGCAATTACCATGGCTCATCGCACATGGCTCATCGCAGACATTCTACCTTGCCTTCAAGCCAGAATCTCACTTTTTCGTTCTTGCGCGATAGTTGAAGTTTTATCGATCGGTCGATTGCAGCCTCCTTCCTTGATTGGCTCAAGCTCCTTCTCGCGGCACGCCACTGATCGACCGGCTGGCCGGTCGTCACAGAATGCCTTCATCTTGCTCCCTTCCCTATAGGCTACTAGCTACAAGCAAGGTGACTGATTTTTTTTCCCCTCGTTACCACTTGCGGGTGCAGCGATACTGGAAAGCGCGACACTCACGCTCTTCTTTTCTACAAACAAGGTAGAGTACAATCGATCAAGGCGGGCCTCGCGGTGCAAGGGCTTGCGCGCGCCGTAAAGACGCGGCGGGAGTCCGTGCGCGCCCGCTCGTGTTCGGCAGTCGCCTGTTGCCTATCGTCTCCCCTTTCCCTCCTCGCTTCACCGCTCGAGAGAGAGCGCCGCGCAAAGCGAAAGGACATCTACATCGTGCGCAAGATGGCCACGAACGGGTACGAGGACGATTCTCAGGGCATCTTCAAAGATTGGCTGTTTACGCTGCCGCACGAGTGTGTGAACCGGCACGAGACCAAACGCGAGTTGCTGGAAAGCGGAGCCAAAATCATCAAAAATGAGCCATCGGTCTTTAACAAGTACGAGACGGCTATTCATCTCCGGCCCCGGACCTTTACGCGGGAAGAAGCCCTCTCGCAGGGCATGGACAGTACGTTTGAGACCGCGAGGACCTTTAATTTCTACATTGTTGTATTCTTTGGCCTCTTATAGTGTTCGGATTGGCTAACGTGATACGTCCTCACATTGGCGGCGGCGATGGTGGTGGTGGTGGTGGTGGTGATGGTGATGTTTGTGGTTGCGACTTGTCGCCCTTTTCTGCATGCCAAACAACAGCAAAACTCGTTGTGGCCATCGAGTATGTACGCGAGTCTGTCATGCATCGCATGGCCCTCGATATCGCAAACTTTCGCATCTTCGACGACGACCCTGGGCCCTTGACTCAAGCACCGGACGAGTCACAACTTAATGAGGAGGACAGCATGGAGATCGACGATGGGCATCACGCCAAATCGGAGTTGGACGACAAACATTACGGCTCCTCCCTCCCTCAAGAAGGGCATCAGCAGGTACCATCGCAGGAAGATCAAATGCAAATGCAAATGCAAGATGTAAAACAAGGCCACCAGCAGGAAGGGCAGCAGCCACAGCAAGAGCAGGTGCAGCAAGAGCAGCAGGAGGTGGTGCATGATATGCAACAAGAACAAGACCAGCACGTACACGAACGGGGCCAGCAGCAAACTCAAATGACGCCCGTCCGTGAATCCAGTATGGACAGAGACGAGTCTGGCGTGTCCTCTTCCGTTGGCCGACGTGGCGCTCCTCGTGGCGTGAAAATGAAGTTGTGGACACGTCCGGAAATTCAGATTCTGTGCGAGTACATTCAAAAGCAAATCCTCGATGACGATGCCCTCAGCGGCATGAAGGTCTGGAAGCAAGCTGAAGAAGAAAACCTGCTGCCCGGACGCACTGCACAGTCAATGCGCGAGTGCTACCGACGACGAAATCTCGACAAGGTTGCGCGCGCCGCACTCATTAGCGGCATTGGCACACCAGGCCAGGCTCCCACGCCTGCGCTTATCAACACGCAGGCCATTATGTCGCAGACCATTACTGAGGGCGCTCCCAATCTCGGTGAGATTGTAGACTTTCTCGAGGAGCAGACCAAACGCACCACCAAGGAGGTCTTTTGGGCAATTTATCAGACGTCAGGTGACTTTAAGCGTGCGCGCGCGCTCTTGCAGGGTAAGCTTCCCGACTTTTCAGCCTGGGCGCCGGATGAGGATCAGCTTATTCAGCGCCTTGCAAATGGATTTCGCGCCGCCGCCGCGCAAAATTGCAACTCCGACAACGATCGTCTCAACGCCATTGTCGCCGCCTGCGCCGAGGTTAGCACGCAAGACCGCCACGATCTTGAGCGCATGCTTTGTGAGCGCAAGCTCGAGGATTGCGCGCATCGCGCGTTCTTCCTTCGCGAAATGAGTGAATGATCTTGCGCGATCTCCTGAGCCCAATCAAAGCCAGCTTAAGAAAATGACTAAGCACAAAATGCATGCGTGACTAAAGCACACGCAGATTATCATCACACAAAACACAAAACAAAAGTGTCAAATTATACATTTTTTGTTCTTTGTTTCTTTTCTTTTTCACAAATCGTGGCTACCTCGCTTTTTTTTTTCGAAAAAGTCAGGAGAAAAAATTGGTTTGCCTCTTCTCTCTTGTCCAAGGTAAAAGGATTGTGTCTGGTGCTCGCACGACTGACCGACTGACTAACCGTTTGACAGTGGTCGTCATTCGTTTTCTCGTGCTGCTCGCTTGCTCGCTCGCTCGGTCGCTCGCTCCCTGATCGGCCAGCTCGTTCCAATAGTGCACTCATGCTATGTTCTTGCTTGGTAAAGGCTCATCGCAAATCAATGGGAACGTCGGGAAACTTTTCGCGAAGCATATCAAACATTGCCCGTTTTTGCGGATTCTTCATTGCTTTTTCCCGCGCTCTCTCGTCGTCCTGCTGCTTTTCAATACTCTGAGCGAGCTCTTGCCTTTGACGCTCAGGGAGCTGTGCAAGATTTTCGCCCACGTCGCAATCCGTAGTATCGATTTCAGCCTCGCCATCAAAGGCGCTCGACCACCACTCGTACCCCGGCGTCTCCTTGCGCGAAACATTGTCCTTGGTTAGGACTACACACACCCCTCCCTCGCTGGCTTCGTGGTCCCAGTAGCTGTCGTCGACCTTGACCGGGTGCAAAAAGTCTTTATCGATAATAATAGTATCGCCATGCGCAAGGCGCAAGTGCTTGCGCGAGATGTCGCATTGGATTGAGGAAGCCGACGCCGCTTCCAGGGGAATAGCCACTGTCAATTCGCTGACAGTCTGCCCCCACGCGTAGGCATCTAATTTGGCCCCATTCTTGGTTTGACCTTGGGCCTCAGCCCAACTCAGAAATCTTTCCTGCTTTTCTTTGCGTGCCTTTGCCTCAAGTCGGCGACGCCCTTCCTCCGTGCCACGCTTAAAGGCCTCCTTTGCTTCGGCCTTGTCGCGTGCCGCTTTGACTCTCTTGTACTCTTCGCGTAGCTCGCGTGATTTGGGCGCGGCTCGTACGGCTGTCTCTAGGTCCTTGAGGGCATCATGATAGGCCGGCGTTGGCTGCAGCAGGTGCGCCTTGGCACGTCGAAAGAGGGCCTTTGGGTGATGTGGACGCGCTTCGAGCACGGTGTTGCAACAGTTAATCACCTCCTGGGGTGATTCCAACACGAGGCTAGCAGCGGCGAGATTGAGAAGCACCGCAACGCGCAAATCCACGAGACTTTCACGTGGGCCATCCTCGGAAACCTCAAGGAGTGCGTCTTCGATGACCGTAAAGGCTTGTGCATACTTTGCACAAGCGTCCATCGTGCTCGTCTTTCCAAGCGTGTGACCTTGAAAGGTCTTGCCCCGCTGGAAAAGCTCATTGCCTTCCTTTTTAATCGCCTCCGCTTTAGCCACCACCTCGTTAAGGTTCAAGACGCTCGTCGTGTCAACGTCTTCGCCATCGACAACGCTTTCCTGCCCCTGCCCAGGGTCCTCGCTCGGAAGCTCCGCAGCCATGTTGCAAGCGAGCTTGTAGCAGACTTCCACCGGAGCAGAGAGCAAGTTGCTCGCCAGCTGCGTTTCGCTTTCTTGCGACACCACGCGCGACGCGCCGCGACGCGACGCGACACGTTGTTGTTGTCTGCGTCTCGTGCTTAATGATGTTGTTATTCTCTGCGAGGCTCTATGGTCAAACCTCCCGGAAAACCGTCTCGCGAGGACCCCTTCACAACGTAATTCCGGACCTTACTCGACCTTAGTTGTGGAAAGAAGAACTTTGCTTGCTTGCTCGCTTTGCTTGCTTGCAGAACGTCTCCATCGAGCTTTGGAGGCGCAAGCAAGTTCCGAGCTTGGGAGATGGGAGATTGCCAGAGCCGCGAAAAACAGGGCGACAACGGCGAGGCATCGCTGTGGCCGTCGCTGTGGTTCACCCGCTCCAGGGAGCAGTCACAGATGAAAAGCGAAGAGAACCCCGAACTTCGCAGTCTCCAGGTGCCGTCCGAAAGCGACAAACTGTACAGGGAAGCCTTGTTACAGCTGCAGAGGACAACATCGGCGCAGTCGCCGCCAAGCGAAAGTTTGTTTGCGAAGCTCGAACGTCAATTTAGCACGCCGCCCACGTCTGGAAATGCGTCGCCGTGTTCTACAACTTCTGCCCCATCCATGTTCTTGCCTTTGCTACCGTCATCACCACTTCAGGGCAAAGGCGACGACCAAGCGCCTCAGTATTCTTCTGTTCTTGACCCGCCGACTCAAAACAAGATTGTCTAAATCTCTTTCTCTCTCTTTCTCATATCTTCGGAAGATCATCCCATGTTTTTGTTGTTATGTTGTTCTTTTTCGAGAAGGCATTTTGGATTTGTTGCATCGTCAGCAGATGTAAGTTACGATGACGATGATGTCGACGACTTGTGCGGCGTGGTCGACATGTTCTCTTCCACAGAGCCCGTCTCTGTTTCCCGTGGCAATTCCGGCGTTTTCTTTCCGGTGGAGATTGGCTTCGTCTCTCGCGCTTGCATGGAGTTGTCGGCCTTGGTCTCGTATGAAATGTCGAGGAATTGCTGGAGTTTGCGAGCCTGCGCAGTCGCCCTATGCACGAGCTCAAAACACGAATGTGCAGGAAGCGTTTGGATAAGGCGTGTGCACGCTGCGTGCGCAAATTTTGGCGGGATATCGATGTCAGTTTCCAAGGTGAGAATTGAGCTAATGACCTTTCGAACGGCGTCGATTTGTTCCGGCGATTTGTCCTTTTCGTTTTCGAGGTTCTCAAGCATGCGGTGCGCCACAGACAAGAGGTCGTTACGCGCCTGACCACTAAGCAGCAAGGGGAAAATCGTTGTTTCTCCAAGAACGGCGGCCTGCGCAATGGCAACAGAGTCAAGGCACACGCCAACATAGCCATAGCCGCCCTGCGCAAGGCCTGTATCACGAGAGGCGACATTGGAGAGAATGGAAACCACACAGCAGGCGCGGACGAGCGCAAGCTGCTTGTCGAGCGTCCATTCGCCCTCAGGGACATAGGCTTGATCGTGCCAGCGCTCCGCACCCAGATGCCAGGGCCATTTGCGCCAGATATAAGGCTGCCAACCCGTCATCGAGCTCACATCCTGATACCATTCGGTGGCAATTTCGCCTCTGAAGGCCGGGCCACGGAGAAGAACGGGTACGCCAGCGTGACTCATGGGCACGACAATGTCTTTTCCATCGACACCCGTGAGACCCGTGCGCATTGGCACGGCGAGCGGAACATGATAGACTTCTCCATCAGTATCCTCGACGCAAAACGCAAAGCCAAAGGAAGTCAGCAAAGAGCGGATGCCAATGGTTACCTCGTGTTCATTGTCCTCCGCCACGGCGCGCAGAAAGCCGTCCGGCGTGTCAAAGCGTTGCGTTTTGCCCCCCAACTCAATTTCGACATGAAAAGGTTCACGTTCATGAGGTTCCGTAGACTTGACGTCGACGTGCTTGCCCGTATAAGGTATCATGTTTGAGGTGAGCCGATTCATGATGGCGGTAAACAGGCGCGAGGCGGCGCGTTCCTTGGGAGATTCGCGAATGTCGATTCCTGGGGCGCCTCGCATCAGGCCAGGAAGATACTTTTCATTCAAGACGTTTGTTTCGTCGTAGCGACGATCCCCTGCCGTCGCGTCGCAGTCGACGATACGGTCTGCAAACTTGTCAAAATCCCGCTGGATGTTGAAGGGGTTGGGCAACTCGCCTAGAGGTTCGCGGAAGTTTTTCGAAATGCCATGGTGCAGCTCCTCGACGGGATCAACGACGTCAAGGACAAGCGACTGCACGGTCTTGTGCATTGTGACGCTAAGAGCACTCAGCGTGACGGGTGAGATGAGGTTCTGCAGGACCACCTGCACGACCTGCATGGTGAAGTCATCGAACTTGACGCGATGCTTGTCCGAGACTTGGGGCACGTGACCCAGGAAGGGGAGAAGCATGTCCATGTGGAGGTCACTAAAGAGCGTGACAGCCATCTTGCGCAGGTCAATGCCACCTGGCACGTGCAGGCTGCGCAAGTAGCTCCTGAGGCTCACCATCTTGACATCGTCCGTTTCATACTTTTCCCATTCTGGGTGCAAGGCAAGGTAGTCTGACCACATCCTCGCGGGGCTCTTGTCATCGATCATGTTCTTCTTGAGCTCCGTGTACACGGTGGCGCTCCCGTCGGGCCTAGCGTCTGCGTCGCGCCCATCGCGAACCGCAATGTCCCGAACACTGTCGCGCTTGACGACGATGCGCTCTTCCTCGCGTATGCGCTCGGCTTTACGCTGCAACACCAGCTTACTCACCACGGCCACGCCGGCGACGCCCCCTGCGGCGGCGAGGGCCCACTTGGCCGCGCCGCGACCCAGGGATGAAGCTCTCATCGTTGAGATTTCGTTTTGCGAGTCCTTTGGCCTCTCTTTAAAGGCGAACTGAGACCTTCAACACAACACAACTCAACAAGCATTCTCGCACAACAATAACTACAATAGTCAATGGCAAAAAGTCAATCCGTCCGGTCTCAATGCGTGTCAACTCCTTGACAAACGGGGTTGATGGGGGACCTGGCGAGACCCGGACCATTGCGGATACGGTAACATGTTGTCGACGCAGGGGCCTGTGAAGATGGTCTCTCACCCGTGTGAAGACCCTCATGTCAATCTCGAAACTCACTCATTATGGGGCAAATCGAGAAAATCAGCGAGGAAAAAAAGTCATACAAGCCTTTTCATAGTGGTCGATAGTAAGGTGAACAAGGCTCTCTTTGGGACGACCTGTGAATCGTAGCATCTATTGTGCTTACTTTGTCAGGCACTGCTCATCCTCGCTCCGCCGCCTTCGTTAGCACTCACTACATCCTCTGAGCTACCGCACCCCCTTCCCCCTCGTCGACTACTTTTCGTTGCGGGCACGAGATACCTAACAAGCATTCGGTTGGTGGTTCTTTCTTCGTAGGCCCTGGGATCATCCAGGTTGTGAACCATTCTGCGAAGCTTGCTCGCTCGCCTCGTGTGATGACATCATCATCATCATCATCATCATTATCTCCACGGATGGTTAATCCTGAACACAGCTTAAAACTCATGGCCACATCAGCTCGTCAGCCGTCTTTTGGACTGCGCCTTCCTTCCGCGCGCATTCCCGGTCGCGGCTTCACGACGGGCGCCATGCCGTCCTTGATCACTGTGCTCATGGTTGCCGTAGGTGTTGTTGTTGTTGTTGATGAATGAGTTGGACTCGTGCCGCCTTCACTAAAGCAAGGGGCACGCTAAACGTCTAGGTAGCGTTTCACGAACTTGGATATCAAAAGTATGTGGAGTATATCCTATGCGAACGCAAATACACGCCCCGTGCCCCCCCTGGGAGGTGATGGTGCACAGCACGGCAGACCTCGATCGGCAGCGCGGCGCAGACCAGCAACGCGCGCGAGCGTAAGCAGGAGCGAGGCGAGGCGAGCGGCAAGCAGACAGGAAACCCGCGGCGGTCCGAGAAAAGCTTGCTCGCTTCACAGCCTGCTTGCTTGCTCGCGTGAGAGGAAAGGACGCGAAGATGGCGACCCGAGTCGCGCGACGCAGCGCGGCAGCGCTCGCGCCCAACGGAGGTGTTGTGGCGCGCGCGACCGGCGTGCGCGCGCTGTCAAGCGGCGCGGACGGCGAAAGCAAGTCCCTGAACAAGTACAGCCGCGTCATCACGCAGCCCAAGTCGCAGGGTGCCTCGCAGGCGATGCTCTTTGCCACCGGCATGAATGAGTCGGATATGAGCAAGCCGCAGGTTGGCATCTGCGCCATGTCGTACGAGGGCAACCCGTGCAACATGGGCCTGTACGAGCTCTCTGAACAGGTCCGGGACAGCGTCCGCGCAGAGGACCTCGTCGGCTTCCGCTTTCACACGATCGGTGTCAGCGATGGCATCTCCATGGGTACCGACGGTATGCGCTTTAGCCTGCAGAGCCGCGATCTCATTGCTGACTCTATCGAGACCGTCATGGGCGCGCAGTGGTACGATGCATGCATCACCCTGCCCGGTTGCGACAAGAACATGCCTGGCGCCCTCATCGCCATGGGCCGCCTCAACCGCCCCTCCCTCATGGTCTACGGTGGTACCATCAAGGCGGGTTGCTCGAGCTCGGGCGAGAAGCTTGATGTTGTTTCTGCCTTCCAGAGCTACGGCCAGATGATCACGGGCCAGATCACCGAGGAAGAGCGCCAGGATATTGTCCGCCATGCCTGCCCCGGCCCTGGCGCCTGCGGTGGCATGTACACGGCTAACACCATGGCCAGCGCCATTGAGGCCATGGGCATGAGTCTCCCGTACAGCTCTTGCGCCCCGGCCGAGTCCAAGGCCAAGCAGGACGAGTGTGCCAACGTTGGCAAGGCCATCAAGAAGCTCATCGAGCTCGACCTCAAGCCGCGCGACATCATGACGCGCGCTGCTTTTGAGAACGCCATTACGCTTGTCATGGCTCTCGGTGGCTCCACCAACGCCGTGCTGCATCTCCTTGCTATGGCGCGCGCCGTGGACGTCCCGCTTGACATTAACGACTTCAACATTATCGGCGACCGCACCCCGCTTCTTGCCGACATGAAGCCATCTGGCAAGTACTTTATGGAGGACATTCACCGCATCGGTGGCGTGCCCGCTGTGCTCAAGTACCTGCTTGAGAAGGACATGATCGACGGCTCGTGCATGACCGTCACTGGCAAGACCATGGCCGAGAACCTTGCGGAGCTCCCCGGTCTCACCGAGGGACAGGAGGTCATCATGCCCATCGAGAACCCGATCAAGGAGTCTGGTCACCTCAACATTCTCTATGGTTCCCTCTCGCCGGGCTCCGCCGTCGCCAAGATCACTGGCAAGGAGGGCATGGAGTTCGAGGGCCCTGCCATCTGCTTTGACCACGAGGAAGACATGGTCCAGGCGATCGAGCAGAACCGCATCAAGAAGGGCCATGTCATTGTCATCCGTTACCAGGGTCCCAAGGGTGGCCCTGGTCTTCCCGAGGGCCTCAAGGCCACCAGCCTTGTCATTGGCGCTGGCCTTGGACCTCACGTTGCTCTCCTCACGGACGGACGCTTCTCGGGCGGCTCGACTGGCTTTGTTATTGGCCACGTGTGCCCGGAGGCCCAGGAGGGTGGCCCCATTGCCTTTGTGGAGGACGGTGATAAGATCCGCATTGACATCCGCACGCGCACCATGGACCTCCTTGTTGACGACGACGTGCTCGAGCAGCGCCGCAACGCCTGGACCCCGCCCCCCTTCAAGGTCACCAAGGGTACGCTTTACAAGTACATCAAGAATGTCGGACCTGCCTCTGAGGGCTGCATCACCGATGCCTAAACAGTTTTTTCCTGTTTTTATCTCCAAGGCCGACGACGCCTTCTTTGCTCGCGTCGTCCTCACTAAATAAGTAAAAGCATTGAGTCACTGTCCTCCTTTTCCCTTTCCCCCCTTTACGAACGAGGCGATGTCGTTGCCCGAGAAAAGAGGGGCCTTTGTTTTGTCTTTCTCTACCCACCCACACTAGCCTCTTGGGTTGTGGTGACTCACCGTCTCTCGCTCACCGCCACGAAACAGCAGCATTGCCAAACAAGCAAAACAGAAGCGACCGAAGAACTCGACGCGAGACCATGGCGGCGGAGCCAGGGCGGCGCGAGCATGCGGCGGTACACAGGTTCCTGAAGCGGCAGCTGCAAGAGCCGCTCGATCAGCGCCTTGATGTGACCGCGCAGGCGCAGCGCGCGGAGATCGCGACTGAGGCGCTTCGCGAGGTGAAGACCAAGTCGCTGGTCCTCGACAACGCGCGTCGCGAGCGCAGCAAGCAAGTCGTCAAGGAGGCGGCAGAGCGCAAGATCCTCACGCGGCTGCGTCGCGCGCGACAACCTCATGCGATACGACGAAAGGCCCTCTCGAATGCGCTGCAAGCATGCAGTCGAGACGAGGATTTCGAGGGACTTCGACAGGCGTGGGTGTCGAGCGCGGCAAGCGTTCACTCTTCAATCGCCAAAATCCTTTCTGGCGCAAGAAGTGATTCTGATGATCCCATGGTATCATCATCTCAAGCGAAGGAAGAAGCTAATCTTGTGACGTCGAAGCGAGACGATGGCAAGCTTGTTCGCGCAAATGATGCTCTTTCTTGGCACGACCTCGTAGCACGAGAGCAAAGCGTGCGTGCAATTCTGAAAAGGGTGGGCCTTCTAGGGGCAAAATTGAGTGTTCACATCAAGGCCGGTGGCAAACTTGCAAAGCCTCTCCGCGGCACGGTCATTTATGTTTCCGAAGATGTATTTTATTTGCTTCGCTCGGGCCGCTCAGGTCGTGTGCATCGTCTTCCTTTGCGCAAGACGCAAGCTCAATTTCAGGCGCCTCTGGATCGGCTTGGTGTGTTTTGGACAGACGCTGCGCAGCTCGTCAAGGCGGAATTGTAAAGGTGTTGAATAGTTTTTAAACTGGGGAGGGGAGGGGAGGGTGCTGCTCCTTGCCGGGCGGCCGAGCTTAAAATTTGTTAGCATACTTTTGGAGAAAACAATTGCTCATTACGTTCGCTGATGAAGAACCAAAAGCTTGTGTATCGCCAAGACTACGCAAGCAAAGAAGAATAAGAAAAGACAAGTGTCACAGATCTCATTCTCTCTTCGATTCGTCGTCCCACATCATTATACCTTCTCTGCTCTTTCTCACTGTCACTTCGCCTCGCCATCACAGCATCATCACACCACTTTAGATTTCCCAGGGCGTGAGCATCGGTCGCACGAGCGTGATAACCAAGGTCGGCGCGATCCACAAACAAGAGATGCATGAAAGCCTGGTAACCGTTTGCGGTTGACCGCGGTTTCACAACGTTCCCGTTGGGCGCCTTCGACGGCATTCTTTCGATCACACAAACAAACAAACAAACAAACCCACACAGGCACGCTCGCTCGCTCGCACGCAGACAGACAGGCAGGCGCGCGCATCGACCAAGGCAGACAGGCTCTCGCAGCGCGAGGGGAAGATGTCAGACGTGCGGGAGCGCAAGAACCTGCGGCAGGTGAAACGCCTGGACCCTGAGGCGACCGGGATCGTCGTCTCGGCGAACTTCGTGGTCATCTACTCGTACAATGAAGCTGACATGGAGTGGGAGCGGGAGGATATCGAGGGCCCGCTCTTCGTGGTGGACCGCAAGGGGGCGCCCGCGCACAGCCTTGTGGTGGTGAATCGCGCGAGCTCGCGCAACTTTTTGCAATACATTGGCGAATCTTTTGAATATGATCTTTCAGACGGTTTTGTGATGCTGCGCTGCGAGGCGGGCGTGTACAGTCTGTGGTTTAATAACGACGATGAGCGAAAGCAAGTTAGCGCGGCGCTGGAGAAGATTGCAGACAGTGCATCAAAGCAGGATCAAGACGCTGCACAAGACGGCGCCGCGCCCTCCATCCCGACATCCCAAGGAGCAGCAAAAGAAGACATGCCTGACCTGCTCAAGGACATGTTCCAGCAAGCGGCCACGGAAGGCGGCGCAGGAAACGGGGCAGTTTCCAGCGCACCTTTGCAAACGCCTGCTGCCCCACCCCCTTCCTCGTTTACTGGACCCAACGCTTCGGAGCAATTCACGCTGAGCAAGGAACAAATGAAAGACGTTTTGCTGCGACTTGTTCATACCGACAAGTTTATTGACATTCTGCACAATCAATACCTCAAGACACGCGCGACTGCATCCCAGCAACCACAGCAGCAGCAGCAGCAGCAGCAGCAGCAACCGCAGCAACCGCAGCAACCGCAGCAGCAGCACATTGGTCATCTTGCGCCGTCAACACTGCGACAGTCGCCTTATGGAATGGTGCAACAACCACCGCCGAGCATGTACGGATCGCCGATGATGTATGGCCGAGGGGGGCCCGGTCAGCACATGCACCATCACGCCCCGCCTTCGCACCACTCGCATCAAGGCGCGCCGCCTCCGTATCATCAAATGGCCCCGTCACCGGGTCCTAACTCGGCAATGCATCATCCTGGAGCAGGCCAGGTCGGCGCCCGCATGGAGACGCCTCCTCATCTTCAGCACCCGCAGCATTCCCAGCCGCAGCCGCATGCTCATCAAGAGTAGACCAGCAGACGACGAACGAACGGGCAGACGGATTGACTGAAATTGACGATCTAGCCAGGTGATGGGTTTCTTCGTGAACACTTAATGCGCACTCGCATGAGCGAGAGTCATTTGCGAGATCATATGGCAAGAGCCCTTTGCAAAACGAATCTGAACTTGAAATGGCGAGATCTGTGGTTCTATATCGACAAAATATTCGGTGGCTTGTTTGCACCAAAAAAACAGAAAAGGAAAGAATGGGGCTTGCTTGCTTACTTACTTGCTTGCGTGCATGCATGTGTATGTATGTATGTATGTATGTATGTATACATGCATGAACTTTGCCAAAGATTTATAACCTCATTAAGTCCCAGGATTCAAACTCAGTCTCGAGGGACGCAGTGACGCCGTCAGCAGTGCAGCCACACGCCATAAGCGAATGAAGAGCAAACGAGAACAAGAGGCCGTCCAATGGAAAAAAAAAAAGATTATGCACAACTAGGCTATAGGATAGATTAGGTAATAAGAAGACCCGCGCGGTAAATGCCATAAAACATAAAGGCCACGATGAGCGGAACAGCGACCATGACGCCCCCGAACCAGCCCCAAAACCAATGCGGATCCTCTGAAACGCCCGAGTTGAGATTCATACCAAAGAGAGCAGCAATGAGCGCGCCAATCGCAGCTGCAGATGTTACACTAGTGACGAGCAGGTCGATGCCGAGGAGCTTATTACGCGCCGAATCGAGGCGCAGCGTGATGGTTCCAATAGCTGAATCGATCTCGCTACGCAGCGCCTCGACCTGTGAAAAGGTGCCGTCAATGGCCTGTGCATAGTTTTCCACCAAGAGTTCAATGTCTTCGTGGTCCACGCACCAAATCTCCTCGCGATCGTCATTGTAGTAGTCTGGGAAATTGTGAACCTTGTCAAGGTTCATGAGCGCCATGTCGCGGTCATTTTCGAGAAGCTCTTCAAAAGCGGCTTGGACACCGAGAAGACGCGATGAAATCTTGGACACGCGCGACTTGGCCTGGCGCAGACGCTCAATTGTTACACCCGAGGAGGTCTTGATAATCTCTTCCACAGTACTATGGACCTCTGGCGTCAATTTCGTCACCTCGTCGTGCAAAAGCTGGCACACAGTGACGAAAATGCTCTCTAGCGAGCGCATGGAAAAGGAGACGGAGGCCGATTCCTCGCCAGCGTCGCGGAGACGCTGCATTAGAGTAGAAAGGATAGAGTCAGCGCCGTCTGGGACAAAAACGAGTGTCTTGTTGTAGAACAGCAGCGCGCGAATGGGCTGCAAATTGACCAAAATTGAGTGTCGCCGGGCGAGGATGCCTGGGTCCCGGGACTGGGCAAACGAGGGGTCAAGAACGCGGATGTCACGATGCTGCAAGGTGCCCTTGAATCGCCTACGCACAGCAGCAGGATCTTCAAGTGCCGCGGCAGTGATCTCGAGCTCCTCGAGTGTATTCATTGGCAAAAGCCGCGGTTCGGGAACCATGCGTCTCGCTTCCTGCATGATATCATCGCGTCGTAGTTCGACAAAATCCATCTGTCCGTTGTCTCTAAACTCAAGCACAAGCATAGGCTGCTGTTTATGCACGAATCGTTTCTTTGTCGACTTCGTGTGAAAGAGCGGTTCTTCGAGATCGAGGCCGAGACTTGAGAGCCGATCGCGCGCCATCATCACCTTGGGCGAGAGTCGGGCGTCACTAATGTCGCTGTTACGCGGCTCGTCTTCGTGCTCGCGTTCGCAGGCCTCGGTGTTCAGCAAGATACCATTGGGCTCGTCCCCAGGGTAATGATCGATCTGAACATCGATGCGGTCACGGTTCTCTTCGTCTGCGAGAGCACTGTCGTCCTCGTCTTCCTCTTCAATGCCGTGCTCGTTGGACCCGGGATCGGAGTCGCCCACCTCGTCGCTATTGTCCCTATGCCACGAAACCTCCCCCGCAGCGTTCGACCCGATCGACTCGCAGTATAGCGCCTCGCCGCCTCGCCGTGCTTCGCTATCGCGCGGGACCATGGCGGCGCGGGCCGCCGCGGAGTCTTCATCGCTGGCGCTCGCATTATCGTCGTCCGCGCCGCGGCTCTCCACGCGCCCATTTCCCCCGTGGCGGTCGCGTCGGCGCTGCGCCCTCGTAGGGTTCATGGCGTTCTACGTGCGTCGTCGTCGCGACGCCGCTGCCCTCGGCCACACCGCCCCCGTTCGCGCAGCAGCCGCCGCGCGGGGATGTGGACGTGAGGGGGGGGGAGGAAGAGGCGAGGCCGGCCAGCCCGCCGGGCCCTCCGCAGGCCGTCGCCGTCGCCGTCTTCGTGGTCGTCGTCGCCGTCGCCGTCCCCGTATTCGTGGTCGTCTTCCGGGTCTCCGCCTCAGCGCCGCCAGGAATCGGCTTGGGCGCGCAAGTCGGTTATAGCCGCGCCCGCAAGTTTCCTGTTCCCGAGCTGCAAGTGCTCTATTCACGAGCCGCAAGTGGCCCTCCGGCCTTTACCCCACTTGCCAGGGACCCTTTCGGTGAATCTACAGGTGCCACAGGCAGTGTATGAAGTGGCATTGGCATTGGCATTGGCATTGGCAGTGGCAGTGGCATGCTGGCCTCGTCATCGGGGCGAGGGTGGAACTCTCTGCGCGAGGCTTCCTCGATCCTCTTCCTGCGCTCCTCCCAATTTCCTCTTCCCGCCGCATCGCGGCTGCAGCGTTCAGCTGCAGAGGTTCTGGCGGGTGGCCACGAAGGGCAGGCGGGACCAGGGCCAGAGCGCCCGCGCCACCCGTGCGCGGCGCGGCGCAAGTGGAGAAAAGCGGTATAAATCACTTGTGCTTCCGCCGCGCAAGTGGAGAATGGACGGCATCTTCCCGCGCGGCGCCGGAGGGATCAGGGACAGAGAGAAAGGGGCGTAGGGCGATTGATGATTGATCGATCGATGATTGAGAGATCGATCGATCGATCGATCGATCGATCGAGCAGAGCCCAGACGCGCAGAGCCCGGGCGAGGACGCGCGGGCGGAGAGAGAGGGGGGGAGGGAGCGCGCCTCGGCGGACGCGCAGAGACCGCGGCCGCGCTCTCGCGCTCTTTGCGCTGTTTGCGCGGGCCTGGCGGCCCGGCGGAGCGAGATTTTGGGCACCGCGGCGACGGGGACGAGGATGATGGAGGACAAGACGGCGCGCGAGGGCGCCGCGGGGTACGGCAGCATTGGCGGGGCGTCGGGGCGGTCGGACAGCGCGGAGGCGGTGGCCTCGGAGAAGTCCTTGCTCTTGAACGGGGAGGGCAGCTCCTCGAGAAGGTCGAGCGCCCTGGACGCGCCGTCGCTGTCAAACTTTGTGGGCTTCGTGGAGTACGGCAAGAGCGAGGACTGCGAGCCTGGCGTGCAGGAGTCGCCCGAGTCCAAGGCGGCCCGGCGCAAACTGGTGCGCGCAACCCTGATCTGCTTCACATTCATGCTCGTTGAGATCGTCGGTGGCTACATCGCTGGCAGTCTCGCAATCATGACCGACGCTGCGCACCTGCTCTCTGACGTGGCCGGGTTTCTGATCTCGCTCTTCGCGCTTTACCTGGGCAACCGCAAGGCTACGCCCACGCTTAGCTTTGGGTTCAAACGGGCTGAAATTGTTGGAGCTGTCATGAGTGTGATGCTCATCTGGTTTCTCACGGGCGTGCTTCTTTGGGAGGCGATTTTGCGCACCCAGGGCATTGTGAATCACTCTCGCTCTTCTATGGTGGACGGCAAGGTCATGACAATCGTTGCCGGATTTGGACTCGTTGCAAACTTGACTCTCCTTCTCGTGCTGGGGCACGATCACAGCCACCTTGGTGGGGGCCACGGTCACAGCCATGGGGGCGAAGATGACGATCATGGCCACAGCCATGGAGCCAAAACAGATCATGGTCATAGCCACGGTGCTGAGAAGGACCACGGGCACGGTCACGACCACGGACACGGACATGACCACGGCCATGGTCACGGTCATGGTCACGGTCATGGTGGTGATGACCATGGCCACGGTCATGGTGGTGATGACCACGGCCACAGCCACGGGGGTCACAGCGATAGCAAGCCCGGTGAACTTCGTGTGAACGTGGGCGAACCGACAAGCAAACCAAAGCACGCTAATATTAACGTGACCGCCGCATACGTTCACGCAATCGGGGATCTTATTCAAAGTATTGGCGTTTGCATTGCCGGCATTCTCATTTGGATTTTCCCCGGCGAGACGCATCCTCATGTGCAGCTAGCAGACCCAATCGTGACGTTCTTGTTCTCGATCATGGTACTCATGTCAACGTACAGCGTGCTCAAGACATCCATGAATGTGCTCATGGAGGGCGTTCCGGACGGCGTGGATCCCCTCGACTTTGCGCGGGAGCTCATGAGCATCGAAGGTGTCGAGGACGTGCATCATTTGCACATTTGGAGCCTTACGGTGGGCGAGCCTTCTCTTTCGGTCCATATTGTGGTTTCGGATAGCTGTGACATGGAGCTGGCGCTGCAGCGCGCGCAACATGTTTTTCGTGCGCGTGGTATTTCGCATACCACCGTGCAGGTTGAGCGTCGCGCCACGGATCGGATTTGCGACGCAGAAATGGACTGCCTCGGATCCCCGTGCGACCGCTACGCGTTGGAGTGCTCGAAGAACGGAACCTGCTTTGTGAACGACCTCTCACTTCCTCCAACTAGCATCTGAGTTCGAGGTTTCCTGAGCCCAAGTTCGACCAGCCCGAGCACCGTCATCCTTTTCATCCAAGATTCAGGTCTCACTGGCATTCGAAGCTGATCAAGTTTTGAAGCATTTGTTGTACCCCACGCTTGATCCCGACAAGGTTGGATTACAGGAGGAAGCGAATGAAGCTCCTAGTACTGAGGTGAATACTGGGGAGGAGGAAAATGTAATGTGGCATGCTAGAGAACGTAGTCATAATGCCATCACGAAGGCGCACACGAGATGGAAACGATAATTTTTGATATTTTTTTTTTCACAGAAAGACTCCCTGTCTTCGAATCATGTATTGATACCATCTCAGCGCGGCGTGCAACGATCTCCAACTTTCGTGTGGGGGCCTTTTACTCCCGTGTGACGGGTGTTCGGGTTCTCGATCTTTACAGAATCGAGTGCGTGCTCCTTGGTTTCTGGAATTGTAAGTCCCTCTGGCATTCTATTCGATGCTCGCGCAAGATTGAGTGTCTTGTCGGTGCTATGTAATGAAGATTGGAAACTTGCGCAAAGACAAAAAGGCACAACGCGCCATAGCAGGAGTGTGATCGGATGGATGGAGCCTCGCACATCTGCCGTCAAAGTTTGAATTCTCCCTCATTGATACCTCTTGGTGACCGACCCCCTACGGCTGAGATCTCTGAACTCTAGTTGCGCGATGTCCTCAGAGGAGTTAGATTCCGCATCTTTGTGGCTCGACGCTTTCCGTATGTGGTGGGTGTCCTTCTAATACACCTGGCAGATTGCAGACTCTGGGTGGTAAATACGCAGGGCAAGCAGGCGCAGAATAAGATAGGATTTCGGGAATCTATCGCGATCTGTGCGATGATGAGAGAAAAAGAAAAGAAAAAGAAAAAGAAGAATCTGTGCAGTAAGATTTGGAGGTGAATTGCTTTTTTCCATGTTTGCGTTGGGCTGGCGAATTGGTGCGCACATCAGTCTCAAGCATCTGACTTTTCGCCTTGTGAAGACGAGTCAACTTTAGAGATAGACTACTACATGCGTTTTGTTATTGATAATATGGAGAGAGGTGGCGGGAAGCCACATGAGGAAAACGGCAGCTCCTTGCCATGCCATGTCGCAGATAGTGCGTTGCCAGCAAGCCTGAAAAGACAAAAGTTTAAAATTGCAACGCCGCGAGAGAAAACGGTTGAGCACACATGAAGAGGTTTTCTACATTGACGGCGATGCGACACAGAGGCGGCACATGACTACGTACGCACTTGGGTTCGCTGGAAAACGGGACTCGGCGCAAGACATGACAAGTTCTGGCTGCAAAGTGCGAAGTGGCGCAACGACAAACATTTTAGATGTCGTCGCCAGTGGTCTTGGACCTGTCGTATGCGAGACGCAGGTAAGCAAAGCGGTCCTTGATGGCAAGCACTGGGATACAGCCAATGACCATAATAACGCCGCCAATGATGAAGGTCAAATCCACGCTGCCAACGACTTCGGGAGCAAGCGCACTGACGAAGACCAAGTTGGAAAGGTTGATAACAGCGCGATCCCAGCCCGTGATGAGACCCTCCAACGAAGTGTGCGCAGAAAAGACGTACTCGAGCTTGGTCTCGTAAACCGCCGTCTGCCAGGCGATAAAGACCATCAAGGCAAAAACGATCGAGGTAAAAAAGGCCCAATGTCCGGCAGTGGTGTCGGCGATGTAAGAAATTGTGGCAATGATCCAGAACATGGTTCCGAGCGTGTAGCCGCCAGCCGCAAACGTGTAGAAGCGTTTGGTCTTCTCCATGTAGTATGCTGCGAAGATGGCAGTGGGGATGGCCAACCCAATGCCAGCGGCCGAGGCCAAAAAGCTGTACGATGCGATCTCGGCGGGGAAAACGCGGCTAATGCTCGAGTAAATCACCAGGACAGGGCCAGAAACGATAAAGTCGCTGAGCGCCAACTTGGCAAAACGCTGGTTGGTAAAGAGCATCTTGGTGCCGCGAACGAGACCCGTGTAGTCCTTGGGCTCACCAGCAGCAGAGGGCGCTGTGGGCGGGAGATCGCGGACCGAGAGCAGCATGAGAATGAAAAAGACAGTGGGGACAACAGCCATCATGACGTTGAAAGCACGAATATCTGTGGGCTGGTAGCAGCAAAAGGCGTCCTTGGCGTCAGCATAGTCGTCGAGGCAATCGACATAGGTATCGTTTGCAGCAGCAACAGCCAACTCGCTGAGCTGCGAGGCAGAGAAGATACTCGTGTCGCAGGACTTGAGCGTGACATCGACGACTTCGTTGTCCGTGAGGGCGAACATGTCAGCGAGTACAAGCGCTGCGCCGGAACCGAGCAGGGAAAGCAGACTGATGAGAGCGGTAGCCAGGGCGCGCTCTCTCTCCGGGAACCAGCGGTTCGAGACTGCGAGAATAGATGCAGACACAGTGGTGCCCACACAGGAGGCCAAAGATCTGCCCACGAGCACGCCGGCATAGTTGGTGCCGCTGGCGAGCCAAATCCACGAGGATGCCATGATGGCAAACCCACCAACGAGCGTGACCTTGAGGCCCCATCGGTCGATGGCATAGGCGCCGGGGAAGTAGGCCACGAGCAGGATGATGGAGTCAAGCAC
Source organism: Schizochytrium sp. CCTCC M209059 (assembly GCA_000818945.1). Classification (NCBI taxonomy): domain Eukaryota; class Bigyra; order Thraustochytrida; family Thraustochytriidae; genus Schizochytrium; species Schizochytrium sp. CCTCC M209059. Next base: position 96,245 of record KN805403.1, read on the forward strand.
GCTCATAAAGTCGACGCCGAGGCCCTGCGAGCTGAAGGACTCGTTGGGAATGTCAAAGTACTTGGCGTACGCGGGCGCGATGGGCACCTGACGGGACGTGTGCATGTTCCACGACGCGTACATGAGGCCAATGGTGAGGCAGACCGCCCATCGTCGCTTGTACACCTTGATCTTGCCGGTCTTCTCATCGATGACATACTCGCGCGGCGGGTTGATCTCCTTCTCAGCGGCTACCACCTCGGCCGAGACCTTTGCGTCTTCTTCGGCCATTATTTCCCTCGCCTGCGCCCGCGTCTGCGCGCACGCTCACGCTCTCGCTTTCGCCTCTCGTCTCCTCTCGTCTTGCCGTACGTGTTTTGCTTTGCTTGCGTACGTTGCGGTGGCCAGCCGCGCGTGCGACTCTGCTCACTCTCGCCTCGCGCAGGCGATTTGGAACTGCCGTGCGTCGGCTGCTGCGCTCGCTGCTGCTCGGTCGGTCGCCGGTCGCCCGTCGCCGTCGCTTTCGCTCGCAGGCGGTCGCCGCGTGTGCAGGCAGCCTCAAGCTCGGTCTCGGTCCCGGTCTCGGTCTCGGTCTCGGTCTCGGACTCGGACTCGGACCCGGGCTCGGGCGCGGCCTCGGTCTCGAGTTCGTTTAGTCGCGCTCGCAGTCGCGGGCGCGCCCGTGGCCGCCGGAATGGCGCGGCGTCAGCGGCGCAGTAGGGGCGGTCGGCGTGGACTGGCCTCGCGCTTTCTTTCTTCCTTGCCCTCTTTCTTCTCGTGCTCCGCCCCGCACCCCTAGCGCCGCGCCTAGCGCACCTCTAGCGCACCCCCGAATCTGCCGCTGCCTTCCGCGCGCATGCCGCGCCACGAGGTGCGTGCACGCGCCGCGCGGGTTGCGGCTTCCTGCAGCAGGCAGGCAGGCAGGCAGGCAGGCGGTCGGGGCGCGCGGGAGAGGGGGAGGGAGAGGAGCGGCAGGAGAGGGGCGGAGCGGAGTGGATGGAGTGGACTCGCGCGGCGCAGCTGGCGATCTTTGTCCTTGCTGCGCCAGAGTCCTTTCTTTGCGCGCCACTTCTTTCTTTGTTATGGTCTCTGTGTCTGTTTCACTTTCCTTCTTTCATTCTTTCATTCTTTTTTTCGCTTTCTTCCTTTTCCAGCCAGGACAAATGCCAAGTGGATTACTAGTAGGAAACGGAGAAGACGCAGCAGCAGGACTTGCTCGTGCTCGCGCTCCTGCTGCAGGCGGCACCGAGGCGAGCACGCTCGCACGCTCGCATGCGCGTGCACGAAGGGACGCGCTGAGCAAGCGACTGCGTCTACAGACTACAGCGGCAGCAGCAGCTGCCACCTGGCTGCAAGGAGCGAGCGGGCACGGCCCAGCTAAGCACCCACCGAGAGCGAGTTCCAGACGTAAGAACTATAAACAATGTAAAGATGAGCCTGAGAAGGGTGCGTGCACACAAATGTGCTGTGAACACACGCGCTCGCGACACAAGACTCGACTAGGCTAGCGCGGCGAGATGATACGATACGATTACGAGACGAGACGAGACACGAGCACGCAAGCATGGCCGAGACCTTCTCTGCGCGGAAAAGTCGCGTTGCTGTCGAAGAAAATGCAGGGCGCCGGCGATGTCTCGGCGCTTGATCCCGTGGCTAGCGGCTTACGGCTTACTGTTTGTGGGGAAAGCGGGGGGGTATGTATGGATGCCGCGCGTGTCAAGACAGGTCAAGTCAAGAATTCCTCCTCTGTGCCGGTGCGGCGACACACAGCAGTACTTGGTTCATCCCAGCCTACCCGGCCCGCCGGTCACTTTACAGCACCAGCACCAGCACCAGCACCAGTCAAGGCTTTGATGATGCTCTTGCGTAATTATGGTCGTCATGATGATCGATGAGGATGATCGATGAGATCATCGTGATCATCGCGATGAGAGCTGCGATCGGAACTGGGTCGGAGGTGGGCTCGTAGTGGCACGCTATACCTCGCGACAACCCAAGCAAGCTCAAAGAAGAGGCGTGGGAATAAAGGCAAGACAGAACAAGACATGGAGACGTTGGCCCTTTACGCAACACAATCAAACAAATCAAAACATCCAGCCATTAAAAATTGGCGCCACCCGCACGCAGCACAGCTGACTGACCGACCGGCAAATGTGCACAGCGGATTCCAACTTGTGAATCTTCATCACAAACCGCGAGTCTTGGCGGCGCGGTCCTCCTTCTCGCCTAAGTTCTTGTTCTTCTGCTCGTCGTCCTCCTCACCGTCGTCCTCCTCCTCCTCGTCCTCCTCCTCCTCCTCGTCCGTGGCGGCCTCCTCGGTCGAGGTCAAGGGCGGCTCTGCAGAGGTGGCGCGCCGGAAGACGCGCCTGCCAATGTCGGCGGCCGTGGTCCGCACGCCGGCGTCGGAGACGTCGGGCACAGACTGCTGCCGCGGGACCGGGACCGGGACTGAGGCGGGCGGGGAGTCGAGCAGCTTGGCCGCGGCGAGCTGCGACTCGTGCGTGGGCGAGGACGACCTCAGCCGCACCGACTGCGCGCGGCTTGGCTTAATGGCGGCAAGCTCTGGGTTGGCTCGGAAAACCTTGTTCGTGTTCACCGTGTACTCGGGCGAGGCGGGCGACTGCGCGGCAGCGGGATTCTTCGAGGTCGGCTGCTTTGCAGCAGCGTCCTTGCCCTTGGAGCTCGCGCCAGAAGAACCAGGCGCACCAGGAGCAGGAACAGGAGCAGTAAGAGCAGGACCAGCAACAGCAGCAGGAGGTCCGCTTGTCGAGGCCACGCGGAGCTGCTCCAAAGATGACTTGGGCACCGCGCTAGACTCCATGCGAAGTGCTCCGGCGGCCATGGCCGCGCTCGCAGACGACTTTCGATGGCGCAAAAGAAAAGAGGACGACGGCGACGACGTCGAGCCATCCGCTGTTGAGGACGCTACGGTGCCCGCCGAAGACGTGGTTGAACTCATGGTATGTGTAGATGAAAAGGAAGCTTCCTTGTCCTTGCCTGACGACTTCTCCTTGTCCTTGGCGTCCTTGTCCTGAAACCAGCTGTTAGGCCTAAATATGCGTTTAATGACGTCGCGCTTGCGGCGGCGCGTCTGCGAATCGCCCTCCTTGGCGGCCTTGTTTGTTTTATCGAAATCGCGCAGGGCGTCGATGGCCACATCCAAGTCCGGCATGCACGCTTTAATGTAGCCCCAAATGCGATGGCCAAAGAGGATCATCACCTCGAGGCGTGTCTGCGGTGGTTCGCGCTTGTCGACCTCGGCGGCACGGCGCTCGTCGTTCAGGCGTTTGATCGACTTGTGCTCCTGGATGAGCTCCATGGGGTCCCGCGCACCGCAAATGGACGGAAGAAACGGCACAAAGAGATCGTAACTGTGCATTTCGAAGATACGCCGCCGTGACACGGTGCAGAGCAATGCAAAAATTTGCCCTGCAAGGCTGATGGCGGTGCTCAGCACCTCGTTCGAGCATCCTACGTGGAAGGTCACCATCGTGTGCATGAGATCCTCGGCAAGGTTTGATCCAACCTCGCTGCGCTTATCGTCGTCGCGCGACTCACCAAGAGCAAATTTGCGCAAGTCCTCTGTGCAAAACGTGAAGGGAAGCAGCGGTTTGGGAAGGTCACGAAGGAATCCCTTGAGAAGCGAGCTGATGGCATTCGCGCACTCTGCGAGGCCCTACGCGGCATCAACAATCATAGACACGCGGTTGCAAGCATTTCGGGCGTCAGATCATCACTTCGGGCGTCAAATTACTGGGCGATCGATGCAGATTGTAGACCGGAAAATGGAGAACAAAACGAAGACAAACTCACCTTGTTCGCGCGATTTTCCTCGACAAAGAGGCTGACCTTTTGGTATGGCAAACCCTCTGGATACTTCATGATGGCCTTGAGCCTGTCGAGCGTGCTGTCTGCAGCCCGCACGCGAAAGAGTCCTGGCTCAAAGTCCTCCACGCCGAGCGCGCCCTCGACGTATTTTCCCAGCCACTTCGTGCACGCCAGCGCGTTCACGAGCTCCGGGAGACATCCCTCGATGCTGGCGTTCTCGGCGCTGGGGGTGGCTTGCATCGCGCCCCTCCTTGCCGCCTTGCCACCCGTCTCGCCACCCGCCTCGCAGCCCGCACGCGACCGCGCTACGACGGCCCGCGCAAGGTATGCGGAATGTTTGTTGTTTCCTTGTTGCTTGGCTTTCTCTGGCTTGTTCGCTCTTCTGGCTTGGCTTGGCTTATTCCGCGCGACGTGACTGTAGCTCGACACGCGCGCAAGTGCAGCGAAACCGCATTTTTCACTTGCGAGCACGAGAACCCCACTTGCGCAGGTTGCGCCGCATACCACAGCGAAAATCGTTTTTCTCCTCCTCTCTCACAGTCAGTCATTCAGTCTCGCCGCTTTCTCTCTCTTTTTGAGCAACCCTTTTTTGCCATTTGCGCGCCGGCCTTGCCTTGCTTGGCGTGCCCGGAGCAGACTCGCTCGGGCGTGTTTGGGCGCGCGCGCTCGGCGGGCACATGGCCGAGGAGACGGCGCGCAGAGCGGCTCAGGAGGCGGCGACAGATGAGGATGACGTCGCCGAGGATATTGCAGAGCTTGCCGACCTGGCGGCGCGCGATGCCCGCCGGGAGAGGCTCGCCAAAGAGCTCCTCGACTCTGAAACGCGCTACGCCAGCGTCCTCGAGGCCTTTGAAACCGTGGACCAGCTCGTAGCCGCGACGATTTGCGCCGAAGGGTTCGGCGAGGGCCGGGACCTCGACATAGATTTAGATTTGAACGAGGGAACTGCAGATGCCGCGCTTGCAAGACATCAACCGCTCGTTTCTGCCCGAATGCGATGCCTCTTTGCAACGATGCGCCAACTTGCCGTCCTCAGTCGGGCCACCGCGCTAGCGCTGCAGAGGTCTATGCGAGAGTATGGCCCGGATCGCATGGGCGCAATTCTCGTTCGTTTCGCAGACGCCACCTACCTTTACGAGGAGTATGCCGGCGCGCACGCAAGTCTGCGGCAGGAGATTGCACGTTTGGGGTCTCACCCTGAGTTTGTGCAAATATGGCGCAGCGCTGCACGCCTCGTAGCAAACAAAGGCCTCGCTCTCCCTGCGGTTTTTCCTGCTCAGGACGCGGCGACTAATGCGGCAACGTCGGACTCTAACTTTTCGTCTTCTTCCTCGCCCTCGCCCTCGCCCTCGTCCTCGCCCTCGCCCTCGTCCTCTTTCACGACGTCTAGTCAGCTGCCAACAACATTGAGTAGCTTTCTAATATTGCCCATTCAACGTATTCCGCGCTACGAAATGCTTCTCGAGGAAATGCGCCGAGAGGCCAATGCTGTCGAAAGTCTCGAGGCCGTATCTGCTCACCTCGGTGCAGGCCGTAAATCCTACGATTGGTGGGCCAAAGAGCAGCGTCTGGTGGTTGAAGCGCGGGATCTCTTTCGCGAGATAGCTGGCCGCATGGAAGTTGCCATTCGTGCTGCGGACAGCAGACCGTTTCTTCTCGCAGCAGCGCTGCCCCCTCCTCCATCGCGGCCAGACCTGCCAAAGATACAAAGTACCGAAAGGAATGCAGAAGCGAACACAGACGCCAACAATGATTCTTCTCTCGTCACAAAGACCATGCTGGCAAACGAGTACGAACATCTTCGAGATCTCATTCTCGCCGAGGAGACGTGGGCTCTGGCTCGCATCAAAGAAGCGAGTGCAACGGATGCAATGCAAGTCGGCGCGAATGTCGCGGACGATCAAGCTCTCTTGCTCCTCGCGCAAGCTGTAATTCATACTCGCCAGGTCAGTGGTCATTTTGTTCGAGTCCTCCAACGAGAATTAGTGGCCTCAACCTCTCTATGGGACGACATTTGCTGGCTTGCGAGCCTTGCACATTTGCACACCAGTTACGCAGTTGCGTTTGCACACGCTTGGCGATTAGTTGCGCCGCCGCTTCAGTCATCCAAGGAAGCAGTTCCCTCGTGGCTGCGTGCGCACGCCACGCTCTCTCGCAGGCTCTGTGGACTCGGCAGGAATGCAGGCAGCAAAGGTGGCGTCCTACGCAGCGCACTTGGCGCTGCGGACTTTGCTCGCCTTCGCGAGCCAATGCAGCGCGTCGTGAAGCTCGAAGCAGACTTTGCCCGTCTGGTCATGCATCCAGGGCCCTTTCGTGCACGGCGACCCGACTTTGCCGAGGCTTGTAGCTTTGTGCAATCGGTGGTCTTGCACGCGCATCGAAGTTTGGACAATTGGTTTCTCTCTCGATTGCTTACTTTGCTAAGTCCGTTTGTGGATCCGCTGCAAGATACCATTGTGCGTGTCGGCATCTTACATGTGCGCAAGCGGGCCCATTTGGTCTGCTTGTGCACCGATCGCATGATTTCAGGGCCGCTGCTGTACTCCAACAAGGGTTGCTTGGAGCCTGTGCCTCGCGACGAGGAGGTAATCGACCTCGGCAGCCCGGAGGCTCGCGGACATGCTAGTTCGGGCAAAGTAGCCGAAAACGTGGCGACGTCAACGCAGGGATCGACTTCTGGAATAGGCAAGGGAGGGATGGGGAGAAAACGCAATAAGGCGGGTACGCCCGGATCGGGACGATTTGTGCAAATTTATTTACGAAACGTGGATAGGATCGTGGCGGAGTCCATGTCTGCCACAGTCATACTAGAACCCAATTTATTGTCGTTGCGCGCGCCAGATGTCTCGGGCAGCGCTACCGACCCAGAAAGTGTCCTTGCGCTCTGGACGGTGCCTGCGCCGCCTCGAGGCCAGACGCGAACCGCGATTTTTGAGGCCTGGGTTCATTCATTAATGAGATTGCAGCGCCAGTAGGCACCAGCGAATTGTAGTTTTGCTTTTGGGAAAGAGAAAGAAAGGGAGAGATGGAGGGAGGGAGGGAGGGAGGGAGGGGCGAGAAGCGAGGGGCCGCTTTGGGGAAAACAACAGAGAAAACAGTGATTGTGCTTGCTTGCCCAGGGAAGGGACAAGCTTGCGTGGCCCTTTACACATAAAAAAAAAACTATTCCCGACACCCTCCCCCACTCCTTTTTCTTCACCATTGACACATAATTTGAAGAAAGAACAGATGCACAGCGCATCGTCATAAATTTGACCTTGCCTTGCCCGAGCGGACAAGGTGCCGCGCACGCGCTCGTCGAATCTTACGTTAAAATTCCGGGATCGACTCGGCGCGCGCGATTGTATTTTCACCCACAGAATCTGGAAACGACGAGGCATCATCGTCGAAGTCGCCATCATCACTAAAGCGAGCCCCGTTCTTTGGGCGTCCAGAATCGCGTGAAAAAATGCCGAGATTGCCAGCCTCAGGTCCCCTCCAGCTTGTGATGTTGATCGCCTTTCCCCTGCGGCGACGTGCGCGGAGAAAGAGCACCACGACAAGGGCAATGAGCGCGACGCCGGCCGACGCGCCGGCAATAATAGGAATCTCACTTGACGCTTCCGCGGTACCAGAACCGGGCGTGGGCGCTAGCGTGGGGGACTTTGTAGGTTTTGGCGTGGGCGCTCGCGTGGGGAAGGCGGTCGTGCCCTCGCGCCGAATACAGTTTTCGTCCAGAAAGATGGGAATCTCGGGAGGTTCGTCTTGCGCCCTACAATATTCGGACGGGACGCACTCCCCGGTATAGTCGCCGTCCTCGACACAGTCATCGTCGCTCTCGGGAGGAGTACGCATCACGCGGCACTTGGCGTATCTGTAGTAGCAGAATCTTGTGGGCTCGCAGCCGCTGGGGCCTGAGGAGCTATCGCATCCCCCCTGCTTGGTGCACGTGCAGTCATAATCCGTCTCTGGGATCTCGGCGCACACGGGGACGTCGGACCAAGTCGCCCAGTAGCACCTCTCCGCCAGCTCGCACGAGGCCTCGTCCTCGTACCCGTTGCACGCCATGCTCCCCGTACCTGATCACCTCCTCCGCGTCCCACCCACGCGCGTTTCACCCGCGCGAACCACACCGGCGCGCCGCAGCGAAGCTCGCTCGCTCGAGCGCGCTCGCTCCCCTCGCCGCGTTTCGGTCTGCCGCGGCTCCGCTCCAATCTGCTCTGCCCCGCCCCGGTCTGCACGTGCGCGAGGCGCGCCGCGTCCGACTCGAGCAAGCTACTAGCAATCTGCGCGATGCGATGCACGCCATGTGCGAACCGGGTTCTTAGGGCTGCGGGCCGGTACTGCTGCTTCCCCACGCGCATGCTAAACTTGTAGCTGCGGAGACCGGCACGTGCACGCCGCGGTGAGGTAGGAGACCGGGACTCGCGGCGCTCGAGCGAGCAAGACGTGCCGGCACGCGCGCCTCGGCGGGACGCGACGCGACGGAGGAGAGCGCGGAGCAGGGCGCGGAGAGCGCGGCGCAGCAGCGGAGCGGGAGGTGGGGGGCCGGCCAGAAAGGAAATGGAGCAGGAGGTGAGCTGCGCTGCGCTGCTCTGCTCTGCTCTGCTCTGCTTGTTGCTATGGAAGTTGCTGGATCACTGTAGGCCTTGAGCGAGATGGATGAGCCGTGTTTGCGCGTACTGGACGATTGCGCGAGGCCTAAGTTGGGATCGGCGGCCTGTGCCAGGTGCGGAGAAGGAGAAGGAGAAGGAGAAGGAGAAGGGCGGTCCTGCAGCAGCGGCTGCGGTGCGGGCCAGAAGCTGGGCTGTCGGAGATGGTGCGCTCGGCATGCGGCGAAAGCAAGCAGCTGCAGCGGCCGCTGGCTGCTGCTGCTGACCCGGACCGCAAGACAAAATAAGGCCAAGCCGACGCATACCGTACAGCACATGCACGATAAATGCACGCACGTCCTTTTCATCGTGAAAAGAAAGACCACAGGTCGATCATCTTACAGCAGCAGCAGCAGCAGCAGCAGCAGGCGGTTGGATGGGACGCATCATGCATTTGTGGAAACACCATCCACAGCCGCGCTGCTGCCACATACTACATGCCTGACCTTCCGCTGCTGAGGCAGACCTATGGTCTCTGGCCACATATTTGTGGGTGGCGCCAAACAAGAGCCTCAACAAGTCTTATGACGAAAGAATGCCGAGCGTTAGCAGCAGCCAGGACGAAGCTGCCAGCGTTCCCAAATCTGCCCAGCTATCCTGCCTTCCATCCATCCATCCATCCATCCATCCATCCATCCATCTATCCATCGATCGACCCACCATGGCCATCATGCCACACGCCCTCCATCCCGAGTGTTCATCCACGGCTGTCCCTCCGGCCATCCATCCGTTCATCCACCATCAAGTAGTCATCATCCGCCAACCAAGTCGCCGCGACCACTCACATCCAACCTTGGCATAAACGGCTCGAGCCTGTACAAGTTCATCGCGTGCGTACGCTGCCGCGCATGTGGCACATGCATGGCCCTACTCTTCTCTCGCCGCAGTCACTGTTGCGCTGCTGCTTGCCATAATGTCTCCCGCTTTTTTCCAAGCCTGACGCTGACGGAATAGTCCTCCCTTTTCGGCGAACTGTAAACCACGCATTTGCAAAGTTTGTTCCGCCGCATCATGCCTATTTGGCGGCTGGCTGAACGTCTCTCGCGTTGCGGGTGGTTCTCCGAAGAGTCCGGGCAACTACCACTACACACAAGGCGTACATTATACTGCAGAAGTTCTTGGTTTCAGTCTCGCCGTCGATGCCGTCACGGAATGCAAAGCGCTGCAGCCGCAGCTTCTGACAGCGAGGGCAGCTTCTCGTTCTGCGTTGCCGCGACAGACGTGGAAGCGAAGACTGCGCTCGCCGTCTGCCGTTCGCTCTTGTTTCTTGCAACCAGCACCCGTGACCGGGATGCAGAAGAAGCAGCGAGCGGGTGATCGATTCGCGACCTTCGGCGGCGCCCTGTAAAGGCAGGCGGCTCAGCTCGCGTCGTTCGGCGAGCGGCGGCACCACGCATGTGCCCCGCAAAGGGGCACATTCGTGCCGTCTGGCGTCTCTCGGCCGATCGACCGACACGGGCAGAACCTCTTCGCGTCGAGTCCGGTGCGAGCAAGCAAGCGAGCGAGCGCAGGCGACATTGCGCGGCCGCGGAGGTCAGGCGCAGCGTGCCTTCAGCGAACGCTCGCTCTCGCTCTGTCCAGCGGAGCTCGCGCAGTCCGTGAAGGTCGCGTCGCATCGCATCTATCTCCCTGCGGCGAATTTGGTTTTCATCGCGGCGAGGCCCCGAACGTCACAATTCCTTCATCGCAGCGCATCCCTCCTCGTCTCATCTGATAACCCCACCGAGCCCGTCTCGGCGGCGGCGGCGGGCGCGCGGAGGCCTGCTCCGCGCGAAGCCTCGCGAGGCGCGGTGCGCGCACAGGCAGGCAGGCAGCGCAGGCAGGCAGGCGCGCAGGCGGGCACGCAGGCCTCCCTCCCTCCATCCCCGCATCCCTCAATTTCCGCGGCTCGTCATCGCTTCCCGAGCCCAGCCAGGCTCGAGGCCGCGGCTGCAGCGCGAGCGGCGCAGGCAGCGCAGGCAGGCAGGCAGCGCAGGCGCGCAGGCTGCCCTCGGGCGCCGCGCAGGGTCCGGGTCCCGCGCCGAGTCCCGCGCAGGCAGGCAGGCAGGCAGGCAAGCGAGGCGAGGCGAAGAAAGAGAGGCGGACGCCGGGGCCCCAGTTTGCGCGAGATCAGGGGCCCGCGCAACGCAACCCGGCGCGGCGCCGAGAGCGCGCACCTGCACACTGCTGAAAGAACTGCTATCTATACACCGCGAGACGCGACGCGACGCGACGCGACGCGACACGCGCGCTCTTCCCCGGCTGCCGCGCCTGCCGTCCGTGGCGCGCGACCGCCGGCGGCGACACAGCGCGCACGCGCGCGAGCGGGCGGGCGCCCGGAGAAACGCGCAGCGCGAGGAGAGGGCGAACGAACGAACGCTAGAAAAAAAAGCACGCATAGGTCTGTCTCGCGGGTAGCATATACTATACGAGACTATAGGTGTGCGTCATCGTGACACATTGCGAAGATGCCGCAGGAGCTGGAGCCGTTGGTGACGGCGGACCCCGTGCAGGGCCCGGAGCCGGCAGGCGCGGCGGAGACGGCGGCGACGTCGACGGCGGCGACGAGGAGGCGGACGAGGAGCAAGATGCAGCACAAGGCGTTCGACGAGCCGCAGGAGCTGGACGCGGAGCTGGAGCGCGGCGAGGAGGGCGCGGCAGGCGCTGCTGCGAGACGCGGCAGTCCGCGGAGGACCAAGGCCGCCTCAGCGGGCGGCAAGAGCGGGAAGAAGAAGACGCAAAAGAGTGAGAAGCGCATGAAGAAGGTCTCGTCGTCGGTGGTGGACTGCGAGGATGAATTCCTTCCGGGAGACGCCCCGGCGAGGAGAAGCGAGGCCAAGCAGAGCACGGCCAGGAGCGACGTCGAAGCGTGCCCGCAAGAAGAAGACGAAGAGTGCAGAGTCGTCGACGAGGAAGACAGTCCAGGACTCCGATCGCTCAATAACTGCAGCTATGATGACTCAGATGATGAAACCTTGATCAACGACGAAGCAACGGACGACGGCGAGATCGAGATCGAGATCGATGATTGCAACGGCGACGGCGAACAGAACGATGACAGCATTCAAGCCATCGAAACATCTTCCATGCCCGATCTCGGCTACCTTGACATTGAAGTTTCCCGAAGCACTCGAAAGCGCGCGCGAGGCAGCAAGAAGACCAAGTGGACCTCCAGCAAATCAGACAATGATCCTCACGAGGTGCGTGAGAGCGAGCCAACAAGCATGCATGGCCCAGACGTTCCTGACATACACGTTGCCTCAGAAGAAGAGGATCGCGATGATGCCGAGCTTGTCCACGATATTTCTATTTCCAATCTGGGGTGCCCGAGCTGCTGGACGGGAATTTGGCAGTCTTTGCGACATTATCGACGTATGCGCTCCAAACGCTCTCGCAGCAGATGCCGCGCCTCGCGCAAATCGCAGACGATGGCCGAGTCACATTCTTCGGCGCTTCTGTCAGAGTCCGAAGACCCCGAGCGCTCTCCCGCCGTGGCTGTGCAAGAGGAGACCGGTCAGGTCGGGGAACGTGCGCAGGCGCTGCGCGCCTTATTATCGCCAACATGGGGAGAGTTCATGGAAATCCTCGAGGCAAGAGATCTTGACGGCGTGCGCCGCATTGTGGGCCAACCACAAGTACAATGCGCCCTTCCCGTCTGGAGAAATTCTAGAGGCGAGAGCATTCTGCACGTGCTCTGCCGCACACATGGGGCCGCGGTCCTAGACCTCGTTCTCTCGGGTATCGATTCTCCCACGCGTGGCTCGCTGGTGTCTGGCGTGACGGAGCGCGGACGTGGCATGCTTCCCCTGCATGTTGCAAGCGCCGAGGGCGACGTGGACTGTGTACGTGTGCTTCTCCGCCATGGGGCTGCTGCCCGCTGTCCGCGCGACAATTATGGTCTCACGGCTCTGCATCGCGCTGCCGGCAACGGCCACGGTGAGGTTTGCCGCGTCTTGCTCGAGGCGGGCGCCGATTCTCTGGTCCGGGACCACGGCGGCTTCACCGCTTGGCACCGGGCATGTTTTCATGGCCATGTCGATGTCCTCAAGGCCCTCATGATCAACGAGGAGGATGAGCATCACTCGTGTGCTCGCTTCATCGAGGAGGATGCCAAGCTCACGAGTCGTGGGCGTTCTGCGCTTCATCATGTCGTTTCCAACACCTCTTCTGGACCTAATTGCGAGGAGATGGTGCGCTTGCTGGTGCGTGGCGTTGGCGTCAACCCCAATTTGCGCTGCAGCGAGGGACGCACGCCGTTGCACGACGCCGCCCTTAGTGGCAACGTCTACGCGGTGGATGCTCTGCTTCGCTTCGGAGCGAATATTAACATGCAAGTGACCGGCTCGGGCAGTACGCCGCTGCACCTTGCCGTCGAGAATTTCCAGATTGGCGTTTGTGCGACCTTGCTGCAGCATCCAGATATTAACTTGTGTGTTCGGGACGCATCTGGACTTACGCCAGAGCTTCTCGCCGTCGACGAATCTCGCTACGAGATTCTGGATGTTTTTGGCAGTCCTGAAATTGGCCGCGCAAGGGCCAAAAACAAGGCCCTTAAGAGAGCTCAGGGTCAGTCATCTCCGCGGGCTCAATCCGCTTTCGTCAGTCCTGGTGCAGGCGCGACTGCTGCTAACAGCACTGGCGCTAAACGTGCCACAAAATCTTCGTCTCGATCTGTTGCCATTTGGTGAGGCGAAACTGTGTCTACTAACTATGAATTCTGTAAACAATATGTTTTCTCTTTTTAAAAAGCATCATTGGCAAATTTGGCTGGACTTGCTAGATACCATTTGGAGATTCGCCGAGATGAGACATACATTGGCTTTTCGCTCGCACCTTCTTTCACTCAGACTTGTTTTTGTCATTCTCGCGATACCCCCATCATCTCAAGAAGAATGCTGTCGTCATTAAGCGAACCACATCACCCTCTCTTGCAAGGCAAAGAAAGGGCAGACGGTCGGCCAAACTTCAAGTCGTGTATAGGCCCAATGCGAAACAAAAAACCATGGTTTGGCATGCGAGAATTTAACTTGAACGCGCCACCGTCTCAAGAACGCTCTTCATGCAAATAGCCTCCTTTCTGACCACGTGTGTCGTGCTTCTCGGACACAGCGTGTGTCGTGCTTCTCGGACACAGCTTGTCCTAAATGAAAAAGCTGATAATCAGAATCATCAGACCAGACCAACATTGTGCTTGCATGCTCGTAGCCTTTGTGATCGATGCGGTGTTTGTGCGACATGAGGTAAGCAACTCCTGGGTCTGCGCGCGCCAAATTACGTCCCTCACGTACCAATACCGCATCGCAAGGCGAGACAGTCGCCACGGGCGTGCACCTTTGCGCGCGCGCGTGCTTGCAAGCGGGCGCGACTAAGCAGTTCGCTCTGGGGATGGCCGCGTATGCGGGGCGAAAGCCGCGCTCAATATGGATTTCGTTGACGTACTTTGGTCGGTTTGGAATGAGTGGAAATTCAGACGAAGGACGACACGCCAAGTGATCAAAGCTGTCAGGGAGGGCAACACCAGGCTTGAGTACGTAACAAAGCGCGAGCGATCTCGCGGAGACCAGACTAGTTCTCTTACTCACACGCTCACACGGCTTGTCGTGTAGTAATGCATTGGCTCGCTTCCTTGATCAATCAAATGCGTAGGCTTTCTCACCATGAACTTGGCGCCAAAGGCACGAAGCGGCTGGCCAAGATACTCAAGCAAAATGAGACACTACACATCCTCCTGTGAGTTCTAGCAACTGAGGCCAGGAAGAGTTTCGGCAGAGCAAAGTAAACAACCACGAAGAAAGTTGGCTCACGTTTCTCTTTGCGCTGACGGCTCCTTGGTTTCTCTTTTTGAAATGTGCAGTCTTGAATACAACCGAATTAACGCCGAGGGCGCCATAGCCCTGAGCGCAATGCTCAAGCAGAACCGATCTCTCAAACATCTTGAGTAAGTTCTAGTACGCTTCATGCAAAAATAGGTTGCAGATGTAAACTCACGCATCTGCCTAAATTATGGGTTTCTTCTGGTGTTGCCACTGTTTGGCTGCACAGACTTCATTGGAACAACATTGGCAATGAGGGAGGTATGTCTCTGGGCGAGATGCTAAAGCGCAACGAGACGCTGGAGCTCTTGAGGTAAGTTGCGGGACCTACAGTATTGGTTAAAGTCTAGTACTAGCTCCGACTTGCTCATGCGCCAATGCTCTCGGTCGAATTTTTGTTTTTCGCATCCTTTGTTTTTCTCGATAAACGCGCAGCATCTCTTGGAATGGGATCGGCGTCGAGGGCTGCAAGGCGCTGGCAGATGCATTAGTGGAAAATAGGACATTGCTAATTTTGTCGTAAGTTTCAGGGGCTGACTGCCTGACTCAGAGACTGGCTGCCTAAAAAGGCATGCACACACGCACGCAAAGAAGCGCGTCTCACTCACAAACCTGTCTCTACGGCTCACCTTGAGTTATTCCGACAACAACGTGTCTTGCTGCTTCTTTGGCGTCGAACTCACAGACTTGATGGCAACCCCATTGGCAATGGAGGCAGCAAGGCGCTGGGCGAGGCGCTCAAGCAGAACAACACGCTGTCAAAATTGTAGTAGGTCGCATACATCGAGGCTGGCAAGGGTAAAGGAATACGAGTTGGCTCACTCACGCATTCGAGAATGTTCGTCATTGTTCGTCTTTGTTGATGAGGAATGCGCAGTCTTGACAAAACTCAAACGGGCAATGATGGCGCCAAGGCGTTAGGCGAGGCACTCAAGCACAACGAAATTCTATCAATATTAAAGTACGTTGCCGGACTAGCGGTTTGCAAACGACGCAAACAGGATTTGCATCTGTATTGACTTGCTTCAATTGACAATCCACAGACTTGGTACCAATAGAATCCACGACGAGGGCGGCACAGCCCTGGGCGAGGGACTTGCGCAAAACAAGGCGCTGAAGAGGCTGATGTAAGTCACGCGGACTGACAAAGCCGTAAAATGTGGTAGGCGGCAGCAAACAAGAGTGGCCCACTCACATTAACGCTCTCCTACGCGGCTTATTTTTAATTTGAACTCGCTTGTTATCTCCTCATCGACAATTGCGCAGCCTTGAGGAGAATGGGATTGGTGTCAGAAGTGCCACGGCGCTGAGCGTGGCACTCAAGCAGAACAAGGCGCTCGAAGAGTTAAAGTAAGTTTCAACCAGGCAAGACTCCAGCTGGTCTCTCAATCACTCACTCACCCACGCACGGCTTTTTGCGTCTTACTATGGTTCGCTTTCTCCTTGTCAATAAATCTTCAGTCTAAGTTACAATGTAATCAGAAACGAAGGCGCGAAGGCTTTGGGCGAAGGACTCAAGAACAACAAGACTCTAAAGGACCTTGAGTAAGTTATGAATGAACTGAAGAAAAGTAAAGCAAAGTAGCAGAGCAGAGCAGAGCAATGTGGCTCACTTATAAATTCGAGACTTTGGCTTGCCATGTTTGTCCATCTGCTTGGAAAACCGCAGCCTTGATAGCAATGAAATCGGCGACGAGGGCAGTAACGCCCTGGGCGAGGCGCTCGAGCAGAATACGACGCTGAAGGGACTTAAGTAAGTTACAGAGTCTTTAGCTGGCACCATGAAGCAGGCAAAAAGCAAAGCAAACAAAATAAAGGGCAGCGCGGTTCACTCACATACACATACGACCTTGCCCATCATGATGTCTTTACTTTTGCTCTCGTCCGCAGTCTTGGTGTCAACCGACTCAGCCATGAGGGCCTGAGGGCGCTGGCTGAAGCGTTGACGCAAAACAAATCGCTTCAATCTCTGGGGTAAGTCGCAATGGATAAGGCTGGCAAAAGTGATTTGCAAACCCATACCAAAACAAAGTAAAGCGGTGTAATCACGTACCGGGTTTCACGACTTGCCTCATTCCAATATAAAAATTGACTTGCCCACTCACTCTCGACATATGTGCAGCTTACATAGAAATCAAATTGGCGACGATGGCGCAAAGGTCCTAGCCGAGGCGCTACAGCAGAATGAGGCGTTGCAGAAGCTTGAGTAAGTTACGAAAACAGAGTCGAGCAAAGCAAAGCAAATTCAAGGATGGACGAAGCGAGAGCGAAAGCGAAATAAAGCGAGCGATTTACTTACAATATCCGGAACGATGGTTGCCTTTGATCTGAATTGGGTTAAATTTGCTCTCACTCTTAAACACTCACACGTTTGTTCCCGCTCGTTTCTACGGGTGTGTAGCCTCAGCAAAAGTTCAATCAGCACAGAGGGCTGCACGGCTCTAGCCGAGGCGCTCAAGCAGAACAATACGCTTGAAAGTCTGAAGTATGTCGCAATCATTGCCGTTGTCGGGTAATCTATACAAAAAGCGAAACAACAACCAGAATTTACTCACGCATTTGCAAATGAACGTGCGGCTCGTCCTGTCATGTCGTCGTGAAATGGCGTGCTGTCTCTCATTTTCAACGATGCGCAGTCTCAGAGACAATCTTATTGGCGATGATGGCGCCCAAGCGCTGGCCGAGGCTCTCGAACAGAACACGACGCTATTGCGTTTGTAGTAAGTTACTATGTCTGATCCAGGCGGAAATGGTGAATGAAAATCAAGGCATAACAGATGGCTCACCAGGGTATCCGGCGGGCCTACGATTGCTTGGCTTGAGTTCTTTGATTTCGTCTTCAATGAAATGGTATTCTTTTGGTCAACAAATGCGCAGTGTGGAAGAAAACAAATTTGGGCCTGACGGACGCGCCGCGCTGTTTGAGGCGCGTAAGCGGACTCGATGGGTTCAATTGGATTTGCGGGAAGTCACAGTCATCGAGGCTAAGGATGAGAGGGAATGCGAACAAGCGGCATAAAAATGGCTCACTAACAGACGCGAACCTACGGCTTATCTTGACCTGTCTTATTTGGAGATTTCAGTTGGCGCCCAGGCCAAAGTACTAGATCCCCACGAGCACCTGAACCCGGCTCTTAACATTAGTAATGGCCTAGGCAGCAATGATATTTGACGTTAACCCGCTCATGATTACCCTTGTTGGCGTTGTGATGGGCTTTGCATTGGTGCGGTAGCCAGCGATGGTCACCAAGCTTTTGGTATTCATGTCTCGTGAGCAGAAGGAGGCGTTCTCGGCGGCGCGTATCGTTGCAAATCTTGCTTCATAGCCCCGTGTCTCGTGTCGAGGAGAGTACTTTTTTAAAGAACATGCCCTTGCCCTTCATCTCCGTAACTTGCGTTCGTAGAAAAAGTTGATACTTTCAAGTAGAATCAAAACATGAATGAGAACGATGCAAAGACAGTGCCGATGGAGAAGACAACACCGGTAGCGCAGATGGATGGCGATCCATTGCTAGAAGTGAGAGCGTCTTGCGCAGACATCACGGATAACAACAACCTGCGCAGGGATCCATTAAGCAGATCCCCTTTGTTCATAAAGCTAAATTATGCTGTGCGGTCTGTACGAGTGTTCGTCTGACAAGCATTTAAATTTCGGCCTAAGATGCTGAAATACGTTGAGCGAGCTACATGCGAGTGGTTCTTGCACAACGAAGAGTCGCCGCCGGTGTTGCGCCCCGAGGAGAGTCAAAGCTTCAATGACGAAGCGATTCGTAGATGCTTGCAATACAGCAATTGCAGAATTAGTAGTGACGGGGATAGAGCCCAAATACAAGTTGCAATTCTGAAACTTATGGCAAGGGCTAAATTATATTTTAACACCGGCGATTCCTATGAGTTTGTTGTGCGTTTGCTCGCTCTTTTAAAAACACGAAACACTTCCACTTTCCCTGCGCAGAAAGAAGAAAGCTGAGCGGCGGCAAAGAATATGGACAGATGCATTACGCGGACTCGTTCTCAAGACGCTGACGCAAGTGCTCTTGCACAGCAGCTACAGGGTTCTGCGCCATTGACGGATGGTTGAGCACCTGCTTAAAAAGCGAGACCTCGGCGAGCTGGATTTGCTTGCGCGCACGGTTGCGGAGTCGCTTGCGGGAACCAGTTCCAGCATTGCCCTCCTCATCTTCCTCTTGATGGCCGCTCTGCCGCCGTGATTTGTTCTTGCTGCTGCCTGCGCGGGGCTTCAAGGCCTCGATTTCACTGAGCGAGTTCGTGAGCGCCTCTGACAGCGAGCTCACGTTGCCGAGGGCCTCGCCATGGCTACGGACAGCTTTGACCACTTCAAGTTCGCGTTTGGACTCACGCAGCTTGTCAAGAAAACGGTCTCGTTTCGTCGCTCTCCTCTTCCGAGCTGCTTCCACGCCCGCTGGCGCCGCGTGGCGCTTGGCGGTGGGCTCCTGCTTGCCCGCCGCCAGCTCGACATTCTTTGCGCCGTGGCCTTCGCTGGCGACAACCTTGGCCCGCGCCAGGGACTGCGGCTTAGACCCTAGAACAAGGTCGGCGCGCAATGCGCGCCGTACGCCGTCCTTCCTTCGCGCCTTGGGCATCTTCGCGCGCGCCTTTGCTACTCTGCCGGCGTCTTGCTTCGGGTTTGCGCACCACCACTCGCTCTGCCCGTCCTATAATGCTGGGACAGCCTCCAAGAGAACAAGGGGAAGAGAACGGCCCCGAAGCAAGAAACCATGCACGGCCTGCGCGGGCGCGCCTCCGACTAGGTTGCCTCTCTTTCTGACGCTCGATACAAGACCTCTGGTTGAGGGTTGCTTTGCAAGCGTAGACACGTTCGACCTTGATACCGCGTCGGACCGTCAAAGATGAATGTGCGTGCTAGCGGCGGTAGCTTCGAATTGATCGTTTTTGCGCGAGGAAAAATTGGAACGCTCTCAACACGATGACGCCATGCCAAGCAATGCTATGCCAGTAAGGACGAAGTGAAAAGGTAGTGCGACTACAAGTAAAATGTCAAGCAGTTTGTAGAATCCACTGTCAACATTTGCCGGAATGGTTTCTCACGATAGCCCAAGGGACTTGAACGATCTTGTCAAATGGAGCGAGGAAAGTAAAAGGAGGAGGTACAGATGAAATGATTTTTTTGGCCATCAAGCGATCAAATACTAGCGATTCCCAGCTCATCAGCTGATTGAGACGCAAACAAACAGATTAATGTTCGCGCTCATGCGGGAAAAGAAGAGGGAAAAAAAAAAACATCCTTAGTCTTTTTATGGAGGCGCGGCAGTAGCGACAGCTTTGAGGAGCCCTGGACGCAGTCGAGCGATAGATACAAGTGTTGAATCAGAACGCACTGCGCTCGCCTGCATTATAGGGTGTCCATAAGAGTCGAGGTACACATGCGGGAGACAAAGACAGTACAATCTCCCTGGCGCAAGTTCGATGGGGCGATGCGTAAAGAGCGCATTGCCAAAGTCTTGAAAGTGAACATGTGCGTGCATGAGCACACGGTGCGAAGCCGTGGGTGGCACCCGAACATAAATGCGCTGCAACTGTAAGAAGGAGTCCTGCGCCACATTATCCGGCGCAATGAACAAGTCAACGTCCTGAAGCGGCCACTGTAAGAGATCGTCCGCCTCACCTTGTACCGGTCCTGGTGCGGCCATTGCGGCAGCGGCAGCAGCAGCAGCAGCAGCAGCGGCGGCGGCGGCGGCGGCGGCGGCGGCGTTCGGATCTTTGCTCATGACGGATTGCCGACCTGAAACAGGATAAAAGCGACGGTTGCCCGAACTCAGACTCTCGTACTCGAGACCAATATAAACATCTGTCTCGTTCCAGCGCTCAAGTCGGTCGTATCGCGGCACAAAACCCGTAAAATCGAGTCGATCCTGTGGAGGGAAATCAACGGAAGCGCCCAAGTCGTGCAGCATCCACGAACCGCCCCGGCGCACAGGACGTTTCGCAGTTTCCGTAGCACTCTTGTCGTCACGCTTGACACTTTCCGTTTTGAGGGTTGCACTTTTCTCGCCACCACTACCACCAATTGCGAGGTCGTGCGTTCGTGCACCAAGCTCGGCACAGCACGTGTGACTCGGATATGTATGGTTGAGGAGCCCAGGCAAGAAAGGGTCAGGGCGCTCGATCATTGACCGGCCACATGAACATGCCATGCGAATCGTCGTCTCGCTTGAGCAGGCACGAATATCAAAGGCCCCTGGCCGGCCCGAGGCGCCTCGGGACAGATTCTCGCGCAGAAGCCGTACGCAGGGGCGCCCGGTGAGCGAAACAGCATCGCAAAGTCGGCGATCCGGACCCTTTTCAGCGCTAGTGCTGATCGTGCGCCGTGTCGAGGACAGAACGGCCTGGCCGCGCCAAATCCGTTTGCACTGGTCGGTAAGGCGCTTCTCAGCACGTCGGGCCACAGCGCCACGTCCACCCGTAAAGCGTCGTAACTCTCGCACGGCTAATTCCAAGTGCGACTCGTGCACCGCCGTGCCGTATCGCGAAGGAAGTCCACGCACATAGGTCTCGAGCGCGAAAGGCATGCCACGGTCCGCCAAGGACCTACACAGCGCATCTTCCGCCCTCGTCGCGGACTCGAGTCGGGCTAGGGACTGAACATCCTTTTTCGAGAGAAGGGAAGAGGCGCTCTCACCGCCTGGCACATTGACGCGGCTTGGCGCAGAGCCTTTGTTGTTACTCGTAGTATCAAAGTTCTCGTCCGCAGCATTGGTTCGGGTGCCGACATCGAGCGTTGAGACGAGTCCGCTGGTCGCTGACACTCGAATGACCGATGCAAGAGCAGAAGCTGCCTGGAGCCACTCGTTTCGCGAAAAGGCGTCGACGTGAACCTGTTTGACTAAGCGATTCACGCACGGACGCAAGCTGGAAATTGCGCAGCAACAGTCATTCTTGACAGCGCGACAAAAGGGCGTGCTACTACGTGTTGGATTTCCAACAAGGCCACACGCTTTAAGAGTACCCATGACGACGGCTTGCGTGCGCGGGCTCTCGAGTCCAGCGGCAAACGCAAAGACGAGGTACGGCATGCTACGCCCTGGCCAGCCCCGCACCTGATCGGGCCGACTTTTACGTGGCCCACCATTATTATTGCCGCCTCTGCTCTTGAATTTGCCAGCAACAGCGTCGTCTCCATGCTTGCCTCCCTTGCCACCTCCAGCACCGGCTGTTGCTACGCCCGATGGGATGCCTGATGTAGCTGATGATGATACAGTGGTGAAGCGTGGCCGTGCGGCCTTGAGTGTATTCAGCAGCCCAAACGTTGTCAACGAGAGCGCTCGTGGACTGGGTCGAACCCAGATGACTACGTGTGCGCACGAGAACACAAAGAGGAGTCTGCGTAGCGCTTCAAGATCGTGCTTGCACTCGGTCGCGAAACCTGCGTTCGCATCGTCCCCAGTCGAGCTCGCTGCGGTACCTGAGGCACCGGACACTATCGCGTTGAGCCTAGTTGGATCCACAGCCAGCACCAGGTACAGGACACCATCGCAGACCTCTCTTTGCACGTCAGCCTCTTGGGATTCGCTGTCGAGCTCGCGCGAGAAGATCCCACGGCCACCGGCGGCCTCGTTTGCAGCCTCTGCAGCCGTGCTCCAGCTCGACGCGACCACTGCAACCACGCGCGAGAAGTGCATCTACGAGCACGTCGTCTTCTCGCAGACGCGGCGCGTATAAGTAAGCTGCGCTACGCTCCGCACGCTTGCGTCCTCACGCCGGGCCGCGGCAAGCTCGCTCGCGAGCTTTGCTCCCTCAGATCGCGCGATGCCGCCACCGCGCCGGGCCGTCGAGGCTAGCCAGACTCCGCTCCGCCCGCCCCGCGGCTCCGCGTCCTCCGGCGCGGCGCCTGCCGGCCGGGCTCGACTCGCGCCTCGCGCCTCGAGATCGCAGCGGCCGGATGGTTTTTGCCGCCGCCGCGACTTGAAGAAGGTCGACCACGAGGCGAGGTTGAGGTTGGTTAGGTTGAACGATTGACGACTTACTCGGCCTGGGTGACCAAGACCAAAGGCAGGCAGCCAGGCAAACTGCGACGCCCGGAAGAGGCCGGCCGTAGGTCGCGACGCAGGAGAGAGACGAACGGCCCGTCGTCTGGTGCCGGAGCCGCTCCGCGCGGCACGAGCAGCGAGTGGGAGAAGAGGATAGATATCGACGTTGTCGATATCAATTTTGTCGATATCATCTTCGATATCATCGACGACGACGACGACGACGACGACAACAACAACGACGACGACAACGACGACGACGGAGAGGAGGAAGAGAAGAAGAAGAGTGGGCAAAGTAACGGAAGAGAGGAAAGAGACATGTCGGCAGCGCTAGAGAATGACTTTGCAGAGGGCGTGGCAACGTTCTACGAGGAACTCGTGGGAGGCAAGGTGGTCGACGCCTTTGGCAGCGTGCTCAAGTTAGCCAATGTAGAAGCCAGGATCGCGGACGAGAAGAGCTCAGAGGACGCAGCCGCAAATGCGCACGGAGAAATGCTGCTGAATTGCGAGGTCAAGCTGGGCCAAGCCATCGTGCAACAGATCGAAGAGCTCGTGCGCAGCCGCAACGCAGCAGCCGAAGAGCAAAAGAGACGAAACGAAGAGGCCCGAGAAGCCAAGGCCAAGGCCCACCGAGAGCGCCAGATGCGTCGCAAATCAGAAGGTTTTCGTACTTCCAATGACATGCGCGCCCAGCTTTTGGAACAGAGTCGTCGACACAAGCTTAAAGAGCAGCGCAAGGCCGAGGCCTCGCAGGCACAACAGGACGAGTCCCTGCGTAAACAAATGCAGCGCGAGGAAGAAGATCTCCCTCGCCTTCAGCGCGCTGCCGAGCTCTGTAGACTCGCAGAATCCTTGCGCGTTGTCACGAACAAGGACGGCCGTACGGACGGAAACGCTGCCGCGGAAACCTGTCTCGAGCAGTACTCCCAATTGGTCTGTGCTGGCCTCAATGAACGTTACGAGCTCATTCTGGACGAGCTCAAGACACATCGCAGCCTGGCCCACCAATCAACGAGCTTTGGAGCCCAGGTGGAGACGTCCGAGGACGATCCATACTTGCAAGCGCTCTCGTACATTCTCTTGTACGCAGACAGTCTGATTGAAAAGCTCATGTTGGGCGAGTACGCCGTGGCCTCAACAGAGACTGCCACGGAGCTTGCAACAGCACCTATCGTCAAACAAGTCGAAGCGCGCACAAGCGAGACGGTCGTCTTTGTGCTCAACGCCTTTCACAAGGACCGTCGCATCGACCAGTGGGTACGCGCGGTGCAGACGGAACGCCAAAGTCTCGGCGATGCTCAAGTCACTGAGCTTGACAACTTATTGAACGATATGATGGAGGTGCAGCAATACTGTGGTCACTTTACTCGTGCGCTCCTGGGCCTCGGCGTCTTGGACCCGGCAAAACTCGCGGCCGGGGGCATTGCCGAGAAGCAAGTTGATCTTGCATCCGCGTACATTCAACTGGAGGAGGCTTGGCTCTCGCTGAGCTTGAGCAAGGCGCGGGCCATTGCGGATCTTTCTGGGGAAGGTCAGGAATGCGTTAATTCACTCGTCAAAGATACCTTTTACATTGTTAGCAAAGGCTTCGCACGCGCTGTTCATACGGAAAACAGTCAGTCGTGCTCCGCCATGGTCAATCACATTTACCGTCTGCTCGAGGATGACTATTCAAAGGCCATCAAGGCCATTCTACGCGGTGCAGAGGCACACGCCGGGGGTCGTGCCGATACCGGGTCGGGGAGCGGCGCATCAGGACACCGCGGTGGCGCACGCAGCGAGCGATCTGATGGCCGTCGCAACGAGGACCACTATGATGCAGCCGGAAGCGAGGTAGATCTCTTCGCGGCTGCGCTCGAAGGCGATATTCAGGGCACGAGTCGGCTCGACTCGGCGCTGCTCATTGCCATCAATACAATCGAGCTGAGCAGTATCTTTATGAACGACCTCGTGGGCCAAATCGAGGCCGAAATCGAGGCACGCTTTCCTGACCAGCTCGCGCTCGTGGACATGGCGCTCCATGATTTGCGTGCTACCGCCGAAGAGCACAAGACACTTCGCACGCAAGCGCTCGATGAAGTCGTGGCCACATGCTTTCGTCCAATGTTTCTCTCAGCTGCCGATGCGGGGGTGGCGAAGATGACCTACAAGGTCAACAATGCCATTTACGAAACCTACGAGCGCGAGGATCCCTTTGTGTCTAAGTTTATCGATGCCCAAATCGAGCAATCGCGCATCTTTCGCAAGTGTCGAGCACACCTTTCCAAGCAGAACTTTGGCACGCTTCTGGGTCTCGTTGCGCGCGAGATAGCATATGCCTGGGAGACAGCGCTCCTCAAGCACCAAAGCTTTAATGACCTCGGCGCTTTACGTCTCGCGGATGAAATTCGTGCCATGATGGCGCTGCTGTCCAGCTTGTATCTGACCCGCGAGGAGCGCGAGCAGGCCGAGGTCCGCCCAGACTTGCTTGAACATCTGGCAGAGGACCAAGAGTCAATCCAGATGAATATCCGAAAGCACTTTGCGCGCCTTTTGCAAATCTCCTTTCTTCTCAGCCTCGAGCTTACCTCGCACGTGCAAATGTTGCCCTGTCCCTTTACGCCAGTACTTTCCGATGCAGATGTGCGTCGTGTGCTTGCCAGGCGCGTCCCGCCCGAACCGGGGGTCAACATTGCTCAGCTCGACGTCTCGCAGCATGTATCTCCGGACGAGTCGGTCTCGGCCAAGCCAAGGACGCCGCCACGGGCGCCGCCGCATGTCTAACGTTCGATTTCTAAAATTGCTCGTAAGATTGGCCAAGAAAACTTGACCCGGCTTTTTCCCTCGGGTTGTGTCCTTCAAAAGGTGTGGGGCACCCAACTTCGAAAGGAGGCTCCATTTAAAGTTGAAAAAGCGAAGTGGGTCAGCACCTTGGATGACGGAGGAAGCACCAAAAAGTCATCTACGTGGGGACCTCAGGCCAGGATCCTGAGCCAGTGCTTTCTACGGTGACCCATTGGGTCTGCCCGTCAAGCAGACGCTCAACAAAACTAGTGAGCAAGGCAAAGTTGTCTGGACTCACAGGTGCACGAAGTCTTGCCATTTTCTTTTTAGAAGGTCGCAGAACGACGACGGCGCTGACTTCGTCCGCGTCCTTTCTCTCTCGCGAAGCGCTCCGGGTTTCTGAAGAGGAGGAGGAAGGAGGAGAGGCTGACCACGGCGTCTTGGCTTCGACAAAAGCTTCCCACTGCATGAAGCGCGTTTTGCCCATCGTCTGCTGCGAGATGCCACGGAAATAAACCTTGTCGTTGCGATGTCTGGCATTCAGCGTGGCAATCCATCGACTTACGCGCGTTGCACCCCCGCTCTCCGTGACCAGGGGCTCTCGCGTTATCACCACAACGACAAAGGGCTTATTTGGGTACGTGAGATCTGCGCGTCGAAGATGCCATTGCGACGTTTTGCTCTGGGTCGCGCCGCTTCGGCTCTGGGCGCCTCTGGAACTATTTCTGCCGTTCCCGCCGCCACGATTTGGCTGAGGATCGAAGTGCTGTGTAAGGAAAAGATAGGCTGCAACAAAAACGAGAATGAGGACCGGCAAGTTCGCCAAAAGATCTTCGAGGAGAAGCATGAGCGGCGGCTGTGAGGCTCTCCACTGCTGCTGCTGGTGGAACTGCTGATGGTATCGCTGTTGCTGTCTCTGCCAATGTTGCTGCGCACGATGTTGCTGCGCACGATGTTGCTGCTGATGAAAATGATGAAATTGTGTATTGCCTCGATAATTGTTGCCTCGTCCAAAATTCTCGTTTGCCTCGGCTTCGCGCCTCTGCTGAGGGTCCATGAGGACCTCATGCGCTTCGCTGATGCGCAGGAATTTGTCGTGAGCCTTGGGGTCTTTGTTTCTGTCAGGATGGTATTCGCGTGCAAGCTTCTTGTACGCAGAGCGTACCTCATCGGTCGACGCCGTCGGTGAGAGCCCAAGTGTCTTGAAATGCGCGCTTGCTGGCGTCGACGAAGTCCCTCTGCGCCCTCCGAAGGCCTCGGCCTGCGTCGTCAATGCCAAGATGAAAATAACCAGCGCCACGACGCCGCGTGCCAGCACGCTCATCCTGAACATTGCGAGACGAAACGCGCACGTGGCGGCTTTCGTTTAGCCGGACGTAGAGCGCGAAGATCGCTTTGCGTCGCGCCGGCGTGCACTCTTCGTCTCCTTCTTCTCTTGCTGCTCCCTCCCTCCCTCCCTCCCTCCCTCACCCTCTCCTCCCGCGTCGTCGTGCGCCCGACGACGAGGCGCGAGCAAGGATGGGGTTTTGTGTGCGTCCTTACGACACGACGTCGCGAAAATATTCCTGACTGCAGTATTACAGGCAACATCATCGTTACGACTTTAGAGACAAAGGTAGTGCTTGCTCCGAAGATGGAGAGACTCTTTGCTTCGCGACACAAGCTACAATGGCGCTTGGTTGCCTTATTTCCTTGCCTTTTGCCTTGCCTTGCAGAATGAGAAAAGGCGTTCAAGCAGCCAAGTAAAACGGAGCTTTCATTTCGTTTGGTGCCAGAGAAAAAGGACGAAATAACAATAACCTACCAATAGGTCTAGCTGTCTGTCTAGCTTTTTACATGGATGTTCACTCACGAATTGATTGCATGTACGATGTCGGTGTTGAAGATTCAAGATCGGTTGCAAAGAGAGACTTTTGTATTGTCAACCTTTTGTATACGTCTGGGGATTTCAAATGTATGTTTTCGAAGCTAAGTTAACTTCAGCATGATCAAGCAGATCTTGCAAAACTTGCAAAACACGTGTTCAGCATGATCAAGCAGACCTTGCAAAACTTGCAAAACACGTGCATCCTCATTCTCATCGAAGATGGAAAGGATCGTTTCCTTTTCCCCCGTCAAAGATGAAAATGAGCTTGAGGTCGTTTGTCATTTTCACCATTCCATGCTTGATTCCACGAAGTAGGGCTAACTAAAAATAAGCTTGGTTGAAATTGCAAAGAAAGCTCTTCCCCCAGTCCAATAGTCCCGTTTGTCTCTTTCCCGCCAATCAGCTTAAGCCTGTCGCAACTGGGCTGCATACAGTAGGCCCGAGGCCCTTCTTGTTTGTTATACTCCTCGGAGCCACGCAAAAGCCAAGCAGAACAACCAAAGCCACAGAGCTCTGCAAACAAACTCCTTTCGAGCATCAATTCGCCAACTCGCTCGGTCGCGCGGGAGCGCCAAGGCCGCACGCCGCGATGGGCCGCACGGAGGCAGGCGCCGAGGCGTTCGCAGAGAGGCTGGAGACCTACCTCGCGTCGGCGCTGAGCGCGGAGGCGCCCGCGGAAACGCACGTGGAGGCCGTCCATGGCGTCCCCGGGGCGCGCGTGGTCCGCAAGGCCTTGCGCGAGGAGGAGTGCGCGGCGCTGGAGGCGCTCGTGCGCGAGGTGCACGGCAAGTCGGTGGGCAAACACAGGGAGGACGGGCACCAGAGCAGGAGGCAGTCACAACACCATGTCGCCCTCCAGGTCGCGGACAAGGCCGTGGCGCGGCTCGGGAAGCGACTCCGGCCGTGGCTCGACGCAGAGGCCGGGCCCAAGAACCCGCGGCCCCTGGAGCCGGAGGGCGGCGAGCTGTCGAGCTTCTTGCGCACATATTGCTACCAGGAGGGCGACTCCAGTACGCCGCATTTCGACAAAGCCTTTACCGAGCATGTCGGCAAGGGCTCGGCGGACCAGCACCTCGTGCGTTTTTCTGCGTTCTCCGTGGTCATGTATCTGAATGAAGGCTTTGAGGGCGGCGAGACGACGTTCTTTTGCCCAGACCCAGCAATCAAGCCCTCTCGGCGCGGCAATACGCCTATTATTGAAGACACTAGCGTGCTGCGCGTGGCTGGTGCCAATGTACCTCGCAGGGGTGACATTCTCGTCTTTCCGCATGGCGCCATGCCGGGGAGCTACCCCAATCCTTTGCATGAGGGTTCGGTGCTACGACGTGGGTCCAAGTGCATTATTCGCACCGATGTGCTGTATCAAGGCGCGCGACAAAAGACAAAAAAGAAGAACAAATCGAAAACAAAATCGCAGAACATCCCGTCCGCGCCGCACGACGCGGGCGCGACGAGTGAGGATGCCTCTGCTGCCGGCAGCGACGCGTCAGACGACCAAGACGGACGTGAGTCACTGCCAACGTCTGCAAGGCGACCACGATCGAGTTTAGGCACCGAAGCAGAACGCACGAAAATGGCTCGTGTGCAACAAGAGGATCATGTCTCGGAAGCGCCTTTGGATCTTCAAACGATTGTTGAGAAGATGCTGGAGGAGCGGCTAGCACATTTGTGTCCTTCACAGCGTCATCTCGCAAAGGGCTCTTTACGCCGTCTGAATGAAGCGAGCAAGCCCGAGTTTGAGTCAAGATTGCCGTCATCCGTGTACTGGTCGCTCTTCCGGACCCAACGCGCTGCGCGCCCAGAAGCGCAAAAAGTTCTTGTTGTTTCGGCGCTTGGTCTGGAGCGCGAGCTGTCTCGTGACGAATTGGCGCGCGCGCTCGTGGACGAGTTGCCGAGTGAACACCCTCTTGCTTTCATTAGCGCAAGCGAGGATGGTTCGGGCAAGCTGACAATGTCGTCCAAGACCTATGTCGCAAGACAAGGTGCACAGGGTCAGCTTATGTGCGTAAAGTGCGGCGCTTTCGTCCGCGCTGCAACTGGTGGACTCGAATGGCATCTCAAGACCGCACATGGCGTCGAAACGCACCAGGTTGCCTTTGAAGCGGTGCAACGTCAATCGGATGCGCTCTTTGCTTTGAGAAGCACGCCCGAACTGGCCCCGTTTGCTGCTGCTGGTGCTGCTGGTGCTGCTGCGTTTTCGTCTGACGTGCAACGTCTTGACCCAGACGACGTGACGCGTGCGATTCGGGAGCGAGCGTCCCTGGACGCATCCGTTGCCGCAGGTCGTATTCGTAGTCTGGGACCTGAGCTGGACGCATGCCGAAGTGGCGATCTCGAGACGCTTCGCAAGGCCGTTGCTGCTGGTTGGGACGCGCAAGCTGCAGTAGATCGCAATGGTGCGAATGGGCTTCTCTGGGCCGCGGGCTTTGGAAATCTTGAAGTGTGCAAGTTTCTTGTGCACGAATGTAAATTGGACCCCGTAAACGCTTCGCAAAAGGCGCGTCGGGGCTACAGCATGCGCACGGCGCTGCATTGGGCTGCACGAAACGGTCACATGGATGTCGTTCGTTGGCTCGTCGAAGACCAGGCAAGCCCAGCTGACGCGGCCACGGGAGACGGTACGACGCCGTTGTGTTTTGCAGCCTGGCAGGGCCACGTTGAGGTTTGCAAATATCTCATCGAAAAGGCGGGCGCAAGTCCGCATACGAGCAACTCTTTTGGTTGCAACTTGGCCATGTGGGTTGCGCAGAGTCCTCAGCACGAGAGCGCTTTGACCTTGTGCGAGTACTTGCTCGAGCGTGGGGCTGATTTTACGCGCATCAACCATAATGGCCAGGGATGTTTGCACAAGGCGGCGCAGCGAGGCAATCGGGCAGTCTGTGAGTGGCTTTTGCGGAAGGCTGGTCTTGGGCCGGAGCATTTCGCGCCCAACGAGAACGAAAAGTCGCGTCCATCGGAGCTTGCCAAGTTTGCGGGTCACGATGCCTTGTCATCTTATCTCTCGTTGCAAGAGTCGACAAAATAAAGAAAGGATTATTACCATGTGAAGAAGAAGAAGACAAAGAAGAAGAAGAAAAAAAAATCGTTCCAAGTGACCCACATCATCATTTTCTCCTTTTTCCTTTTTCACAGCACAAGAAACGGCTGAAAGTGCCTCGCACTGAAGATGTCATTTTCCATCCCACAAAAAGCATTCTTCTACTAGCTACACTACAGCACAGACGAATACGTATCTTCTGCTTTAGGCCTTGTCAAGAGACGTAGAAATCTATGTTCTGTTTTCGGATTTAACTTTGGTACAAAGGCAGGCCTCTGGGGTCATGATGGCATTTTCGTTTGGTATGTACACATGAACAAAGGCGTCAAGATCTTACAGAGGAAAAGGTGTGGCCATGGATTGGTAGAATGTGCGCAAGTTGGCCTGGTACAACTTTTCACCTTGCTTGGAAGGATGGATAAAAAGATGGTCCTTGAAAGCTTGCAAAAGCTGGAATTCAACCGTGGCGCTCTTGATGAGACTCACATGAACACTGCTGAGACGGGAGTGAAGCAAATTGAGGCAAGCATACACCTTTTCGTGGCTGTCGCGGAGGCGTTGGTACTGGAGCAAAAGACCTTCAAGCTCCAGTCGAGACTTGTCGCTAAGCCTCGACACGTCGAGGTGGCCGCGTCGAAAGTGGCTAAAGCTCTCCTGAGACTGATGGGACTTGCGGAGTCTACGGTCCCACGCCAGGCGCATATATTGCAATGCTTTACGATCGCTTTCCAAAGAGTCGATGACCTCAAGGGCCCGATTGAAGAAGGAAATCTCTGCGCATGTGCGCACGTAGCGGCGCAAGGTGCTGATGGCGCCTCGCAAGTTACGACTGATGCTACGATGTGCGGCGTACTCTTTGAGTCCGAGGACAGTGGCAGTCCCACGCTTAATGAAGTCGTTCAAAATGGCAGCCTCATGCCCTACACGCTTACGAAGGGTAGGCAGCTCGTCATAGAGTTCGCGGATATGATCGGGTTCATTCTGGCATGAATGGAAGCGGCGCTGTTTTGCGACGGCCCAGCGCTCCGATCTCGTGGGAAGCGGTAGATTGGCCGTGGTGAGCTGATCTTGCGATGTGAAAAAGGCTTCGAGACCTTGCTGATAAGCCTCTTGCAACCACTGCAGCGTCGCGCCAAGCGGGCTCGAGTTCGCGGACATGCCGTTGCGTCGCACGCGGGCTCTTCGCTGGGCGCGTGTAAGTGACTTGGACGCAGGCGAAGCCGGGGAAGATCTTGGCGACATGAGTGGCGTTGACGCTGACGAGTCGGAAGACCACGAGGACAGCGGAGATGTTGGCGAGAGCTCGCTGCCACTGCCGCTCCCGCTCCTGCTGCTCGCACTGCTGCTGTAGTACTGCGTCTCCGAGGGTTTGAGGGCGTCGACGATCCAGTCCTTGGCGGTCGCGCGGATGTGCGGCGCGACGACGCTGGCGACGATGTCCATGGTCTCAATCTCAATTTGCCGTTGCTCGCACCGCGTGCAGTGCGGTGCTCCTTCCTCCCAGGCTCCCTTCCCTCGGGCCCTCGTCTGTGCGTTTGCGGGGCTTGCTTACTCGCTATTCTGCCGCCGCACAGGTTCCCCTCGTCGTTCTCCAACTTGAAGGCGCTGGGGGGTGGGTTGGTCTACTGCTCTCGGGAACCGAGGGAGGCCGTTCAGCCTCGCCTTGCGCGCGGGTCCCGCCTGACTCGAACTTCGTTCTCGCGTGGGCCCTGAAACTCGACGAGCTGCTGAGCAGGAATCCCCTTCCCTTGGCGGTGTTTTCCTCGGCCTCGGAACGGTCGCCGCGGGCGCCCAGCTCCGCCCCGTCGGCCGGGCCCGGCCGGCGTCTCCGTCGAGACCGAGGAATTCGAGGTCTCGCCGCGGACGAGCTCGCGCGCCTGCGCCGCCGGCGAGCGACGGCCTCTCCGGCGACCGCGAGGCGGGCGAGCGAGTCGCGCGAGGCGCCTCGAGCCCGGGCCTGGCGCGCGGAGAACGTGGGTCTGTCTGTGTGTCGGGGTGTCGGGGTGTAGGGGTGTCGAGGTGTCTGTCTGTCTGAGCGTGTGTCTGTCTGCCTGTCTGTATCGAGCCCGCCGCCCGAGCCGCTCGCGAGCTAGCTGCTCTTCGCTCGCCTGCAGCGCAGCGCGGCGCCTCGCAGCTGCTCTCCGCTCCACTCTCCCGCCGAGCTGTGCAGGTCCTCCTCGTCGCTGTCGATGCCGCGGACGATGCCGCTGATGATGCCGCTAATGACGCCGCTAGTGATGCCGCTGGTGATGATATGATGCCGCACTGCTAGCGCGACTGCGACAACGTCGACGTGCACAGCAGCAGCAGCAGCAGCAGCACAGCAGCAGCAGCAGCTCCGGCCGCGCGAGAGGCGTGCGCGAGAGGTCTTTGCAGCGCCGGGCGCGACCGCCGGGCGCCTCGGCAGAACAGGCGTGCGCGCGCGAGGCCGCGGGGCTCCTGGTTCGGAGCGGAACCCCAATTCGACACCTGGCTGCCGCGCCGCGCCGCGACCCGCCTCGGCTTCTCCGCGACGCCCGCTCGCCCGCCCGCTCCCGCGCGCGCTCGCTCGCTCCCGCGCCTCCCGCGTACGCGCGCGCGCGTGCGTGCGTGCGCGCAGGGCTCCTCCGCTCGCGCCGCCGCGCTCTTGCCCGCGTGGGCGCGATGCGCGTCTGGGCTAGCCGCCGGTACACACCCGGGTCCGCGCAACGCAGCGGGGACTGACGAAGAAGACACGGCTGACCGGGAAGCGGGAGGGAGCCGTTGGGCGGGATGCGAGGAGGGCCACGCACGGTGGACACGCAGAACAAGGCGGGGCGCGAGGAGGAGGAGGAGGAGGAGGAGGAGGAGGACGCCGAGGAGATGATCCGCCCGCGAGGTCTCGCGTCGAGGGGAGGAAGGGAGGAAGGAAGGAAGGGGAGGAAACGCAAGTCAAGCCGAGCTGGCGAGCTGGTTGAACAGGGTTTCCCGGCAGCGCCGAACAGAGAGCAGATACATTAAACTCACATCAGGGCTTGCTTGCTTCGCAGTCGTCACAGCCACCATGGCCAGTGCGCTGGCAGCAGTCGGCGGGCACACCATGCAGCTGCAGCCGCTCTGTAATAGTAGAAGTAGGCCTAGTAGTATAGTAGTATAGTAGTAGAAGATGGCTGAATGGAGGAAGCTGAAGTTGGGCTTCAGTCGGCGGACCTACCTCGATCTCGGCGAGGACGAGGACGAGAGCCGCGCAGCCATCGAAGCCGAGAGGAAGCGGGCGTCAGGCGCGCAGTAGACCTCGTCAAAGGCAGTCGAGAGCGGAGCGTCGCTCTCGTCGCTCTCGTCGCTCTCGTCGCTCTCGTCACTCTTGTCGCTGCCATCACCACGATGATGATCATCAGCTGAAGCCAGCTGGGACGGCCGGAGGACGTCACCCAAAATGACGCGCAGCACATCCCGGACGGTGCGGAAGCACACGGAGTCCTTCCAGGCCGTTTCGCTGGATCGCATGGACGTGTGGCCCTCGAGCGCAGGCCCGTGGTTCACCTCGAGAAGCTGCAGCGAAAAACCCTCATCTTCGCGGACGATGAAATCGAACCCAAAGACCTCGAAGGCGTTGAGCATGGGGAAAAAGTCGCGCTTGTCAGCTTGGCAACGCAGCGCCTCGAAAACAGCGCAGACCGCACGATGAATCCCGGCACGGATGCGGCGCTCTGCATCGGTTCGTCGTTGACGCGCCTCATCCAAGAAACTTTCCAACCTTGAAAGCGTTATTTGCGCTTCTGCCGGATCATAGGATGGGTGTCGGCTCTGCACGACATGATTGGTCACATGCACAAAAGAATTGGACCAGTCTGCGTGGCGGTATGGCTCGCAAGCGACGTGAAGCACTACGTCTCGGTGCACAAAGACCCGCAGACTCCCTACGGCAAGTACATTGACGCGCATGTGAAACTTGCGCCCGCGATAAAGCAACGGGCGGTCCACCAGCCCTTGCAAAAGCCACGCGCCAAGTCTTGGACGGCTAACCGCCTTGGGTCTCTTTGACGTGGCCTCGCGATCTTGTGCATCTTGCCCTGTCTCTTTGTCCTTGTCGAGCTGATTGCGCTTCTTGGATATGTTCATCTCGTTCTCGCGATCGCCATCGTTTTGCTCTTCATCTAAGTGATGAAGGACTCGCACGAGTGAATTGGTATCGGCGCCTTGCAAAAAGTGCACCTCGGTAGCATTGTTTGTCTTGCTAGCCTTGAGAACCCAGACTCGCTGAGGAGAAGCGGAAAGGATATCTGCGAGAACTGCGCCGCGCACCTCGTCGTTACTAAGCACTTTAAAGTCGCCAAGGATCTCGCGGGCGGTACCTTGAGCCGAGGAGGTTTCTTTCTTACTTGTTTCATCACCAAGACTTCCTTGCGCTGTGTCTCGGCCCAAAGAGGTTTCTTTTTCGCTTATATCATCACCATAAGTTTCTTGCGCAATGAGTCCGGTCGAACAGGTTTTCCTCTTGCTTGCATCATCGCCCAAAGCTTCTTGCGCTGTGTCTCGGGCCGATGAGGTTTCTTTCTCGCTTGAGTTATTTCCAAAACTTCCTTGTGCAATCTTACCAGCAGCAACAAACTTGTAGAGTATTTGCATGAGTCGCGCTTTGTCCGAGAGACCCGCATGGGCGAAATAGCTCGAGACGATGAGATCTCCTTCCAGAGCGCGATTCCAGTTGATCCGCGTATACGGCGACCATTGCAAGATACAATCTCGCGAGCGCGCAAGTCGCGGAGCCAGACCCCATTCATTGCGCAGGACCTGCACCATGGCCAGTCGCGTATTTTCGACCGGATACGAGCAAAAGAAGCCAATCGTATCATTCTTGGCCTCCTCGTCTTTGAGCGCGTGGGTCTTCTCCGTTGTCATCGTCAGAGCCTCGCCCTTTGCTTCGCGGCCCCGTGCATCTCCCCCTGCTTCCTCGAGCTCACCACGCGCACGGGCCTCGGGGCCCTCTCCGTCAACAACAGAGGCGAGCGCCGCGCCCAGCACGAGCCCAGCTTTCCCTCGCGGGCCATCCGAGGGCAGCATGTGTCCCCGCCGAAGTGCGTCTCGCCCGCCGCCGTGCACGCTAGCACGCACGCTAAACGCTCGCTAGCACGCACGCTAGCACGCTAGCACGCTAGCACGCTAGCACGCTAGCACGCGGGTCCCTGCGTCGCTGCCGTCGTTGCGGCTGGCCGAGGTGCGCCTGCGACGGCTCCCCCTCGTTGCCGTTGCCCGGCGCCTTCTCCGCGCCCGCCTCCTCCCAGTACTAGGCCTACTGCGAGGAGTGAAGTGCACCATCGCCGCCCCTCGAAGTGAGCCGGCCCTCGCGCCGGGCTGGGCTCGCACAGCTTGCGCAGCTTGCGCAGCTCGCGTCGAGCGAGCTTGCCTCGCGTCGCGACGCCTGCGCGCAAGCCCCGCGTGCGTGGAAACGTGCGCGCCGCGCTCTCTGCTGCGCGCGTGCAGAGGCCGCGCAAAGTGTCTCTTCTCTCGCCATTCGCTTTCGGGTCAGTCGCTCGCGCCCTCCATTCATCCATCCCTCCATCCCTCCATCCCTCCCTCCCTCCATCGCCGCCTCTCCCTCGCTCCCTGCACGCGCCGCCCCGCGAGGACGCAGCGGCGGAAGCAGACCCGAAACCGCCGCTCCCGCGCACGCCGCGGCGGCACGAAGGCGGGGCGAGGCTGCGCGAGGAAAAGCGCGGCGCGGCACGTGCAGGAGCGGCACTGAGGTGGAGCAGGAGGGAGGAAAGCGCGCGCTTTTCCAGCGCGTGCCGCGACCAACGGTGGAGCAGAAGAGCGACTGCCAGCGAGCGAGGGAGCGAGGGAGCGGGGAGGAGCAAGCGCAGACGTGCGTATCTCGAGGTATCGCTACCGAGGACGACCCTCGCGCTCGGGGCTCGAGCGAGGGAGCGAGCGAGCGAGCGAGCGAAGGGCCGCGGCAAACCCGGACGAGGACGAGGTTGCGGCCGGCGCACACGTCCCTCGGCTTGGCCGTCGCGGGTCGCCGTCCCGAGCGTGAAGGACGCGCCTCGAAGAAGAGCGGTGGGCAGACCGACGGGCCTTGCTTGGGTCGTGTCGAGGCAAACTGCGAGCAAGCGAGCGAGAATGTTCAAGCATCTCAAGCACAATGTGCGCAAAAGCCTCGATCGGCCGCGCAGCGACATGTACACGAACCGCCAAGCGCCAGTGCTGCGCACAAAGGTACAGAATCTTATGCCTCCCCCGGAGGTGAACGCGGAGCTCGCCGAGGACGAGATGGACGCCAGCTTCTTTGTCACGGCTTGGGACATGCGCTCGCAGAGCATCGAGTCGTTGGCCGAAATGAAGGATCTCTTTCCTGTCGGCTTTGACGTCTACGTTGTCGGACTGCAGGCCTGCACGGACCTGCCCGCAACCGTGGACAAGTGCATGCAGCACCTAACCCGCGACGGCACCGAGTTCAAAGAGTTCTCGCACCTCATGGTCACCGCAGAGGTCGGCCGTCCTGCTCTCGGACTCATGATCTTCGTCCGCGCTTCCCTCGTCGAAGATGGGGCCATGGAAATGTCCCAAATGGACACCGTCCGAGACCGGAGATTCTCCATGCTGCCGATGCTTCTCGATCGCTCCGTGCTCGAGCTGACAGGCCCAGGCGTGGACACGACGCGTGGCTCTGGACAGACCTCGGCATCGCATCGAACGCATTCGGCGCCTGCCACGGGCAGTCGCGGCGCCCTGACGATGCGTTTCAATTACTTTGACACCAACTTGCTCTTTGTCCACATCAAGCAAGCATCCGTGGCGGAGCTAAACGAGATGCTCGAGCGCGTGCGCCCAGAAAACTTTGCGCACGTCTTTCTCTTTGGCGACTTTGGCAGTGACGCTCTTGACGCGTACAGCGAACTTACCTCGCGATTGTTGCTCGAGGATTTCGATGAGGTACCCGCACTATTTCAGAGGTCTCGCTACATGGTGCTCACCCGCTCGCAGGACGAGGAGATGAGCAAGCTTCTCTTCTCAAACGTTCATGGACACTATCTCATTTCGCAGCAGCGCAGCGGCACAACGTCGCTGCCAGAGGCCCCTTACTCCACCTATAGGGTCCACGGAGGCGCCGGTGTGGCCCGAGGAACCGTGCCTCCTCCCCCGTCGTCGCATGCGCAAATGGTGACGCGCGTTTCGGCCCACTCGCAGCTGCCCCCGCCGCTGCCGCCTCCAGAGGAGGCTGACGAGGAAACAGATCGCGACTTCGAAGACTGGAATGATGACGGCGCGTTTCCTCCGCCTCCGCCGCCACCGCCGCCCGAGCCCATGTCCACTCATTCTCGACAGGGCCGCGGTGGTCATCGCCAAAAGGGACCCTCATACGAGGCCGAGCACAAGAGTCAATCCAGCGATGAGGGCCCTCCGGGTCTTGGACGCCATGCTGCCCGCGGACATCAACGCTCGGGCCAAGGCACCCTTCTTCGCAAGGCGATTCAGTCGCTGCGGCTTACTGCCGACTCTGTGCGCCACAGAGAGACCCTCGGCAGGTGCGCCGTTTGTGAGGAAGCGATCAGGGACGCGTCGGATATGGTGCAGTCAATGGGCAAAACGTATCACCGGGATTGCGTCCGCTGCGACGACTGCGGTAAGCTCATTAACTCGCAATTCTACGTTGTTAATGGTCGCATGCTGTGCCAGCGCTCCTACGCAAATCTGTACCTAGCGCAACGATGCTTTGGCTGCGGCGAGACCGCCGATCCCAAGGACCATTTGCTCCGCGTCGGGGATAAGGTTTTTCACATTGACTGCTTCAAGTGCACCGAGTGTCTCGTTCAACTTTCCTCACTTGCGGAGAACGGCACGGACCTTGAGGCCGATGACTTTGTCCTTGACGAGGATCGTGGTCTCCTCTGCGCTATTCACGGTGCCAAACAGCAGTGCGTTGGCTGTGGTGCCCCGGCCCCTGCAAAAGACGCCGTGCAAGTCACGCTGGACGATGGTCAAAAGGCCGTTTTTCACAAGGACTGTTTCCGCTGCGCCACTTGCGACAAACCAATTGCCGAACTTGGCGGCGTCTACGTCATGTACAAGGAGAACTTTTTCTGTCAAGAGGACTACGACAGCTTGCGTTCCGCCGCCAAGGCTGCTTTGCAAGAGGAAATGCGCGAGCATGCATAAATTCTTTTCGGGGAAGTTCTCATGCATGTCATGTCGACAAGCGAGACTCCGTACTTGCTTGCTTGCTTGCGTGCGTGCATGTATGCAAGGAGTGGCCTTATCGCACCCGTGACGCACGATGCTGGTTTGCTTGTTTCTCTCTCTCTCTCCCTCTCTCTCTCTGTGCGTCACCTTAATTCTACTTCTTTTATTCTTTTTTCTTTTTGCAACCCTTCTTTTGCCCATCATGTCAACTATACCTGCGTGCGTTGAGATTGCTGAAACCACAAAGACGGCTTTATTGTGATGGAGATTTTACAAAAACTTATTTTTCTGTTTTGTTTTGATTTGCTCTTTGTGTTCCTGCCCTCCCACACTCGCAAATGGAGAACAAATGGATCATGCAGAAGAGCGTGAGAACCAGTAATTCACACTCAACGACGGAGTTAGCGACCGCACATAATGCCACATGCCCTGGGGAATATACAAGGTGTCGCCTGGTTGCAAGACGACACATTTTCCTTGTGCTTTGGCATACTTGGGATACTTTTCGAGGTCTGGCTTGCCCACATCTACGGCGCTCGTGTTACCCTGCGCCAAAAATGCCTCGCCATCGTGTTCATCAACGTCTTTGGACGTAGAGGCATCGGCGCTACTCTGGGCAGAGCGAGACCCCTTTGAAACATAAAGCTCTTCAAATTGACTACCATCGAAGAGGACCACATACTTGGCACCCGCCACCTGTATGAGAAAGTTGTCGTATGAATCGTAGTGGAGAAGCGTCACGGTCTCGTCTGTTCCGAGCCACACTGACGAGGCATCGAGCGTTGCGCCTTCGTACGCGCAAAAGCGGGGCATTGGCGCCATGCGAAGAAGTTCTGGGAGCTGCTCGAGCAAGTTGTGCTGAGCAAGATAAGCAACCTCCTCTCCAGCAGGAACATTTTCGGCGGTCTCGCGACATCGAGGCGCAACATAATTGGACAAGAACTCTCCCAGCTTGGTCACTTCCTCCTTCATGCTTTGGAGTCGAGACCCAATTTCTACCGGGACGCGACGATTACCGTACCGCGACACGAAAAAGTCGAGGTCGCACCACGATGTAAGCGCAGGCCAGTCATCTACCATGCCTTTGATGACCACTGCGCGGCCCTGGTCGCCTGGGAGACAGTACTTTGCCAAATCCTCCAAACTCGGCTTATTGAGCACCTCCTTGTCCCCTTGAAGTGGTTCAATTTGAGCGCCAGGCGAGAGTTTTTGGCGCAATTCTCCGGCGTCAAATTCTCGAGCTTCTACGGCAGCGCGATCAGGGAATCGAACGCCCTTGACTTTGGCGTCTTCATAGGCTGGGCATTGCGGAGCCACCAGACGGAAAATAAGGTTTACCTCTTGTTTGGGTGCACCCATGATAAAGGCCAAGTCAGCGTTTTCTACGCAGCGTTCGACATCTCCCAGGGCCAAAGCAGCGGCAGCCATCATGGACCGGGAAAGCACAAAGGCTTCCTTCCAGCAACGGTGCGCCGTAGATCGGTCGGAGAGCATGGCCTTCCATGCAGCGTCTTGGACTTCATCGGCGATCTTGAGGCACTTTTCGGCATCTTCGTCGTTGTGCTGAAGGGCCACCACGGCTGCCTCAAGCTTATCGCCCAGGTCGGGCCTGTCAACAGCGTTTCGCAAGTCTTCCGCTGTTGCTGGCACGGTCTGCGAAGCAAAGATGCGGCATCGCACCACTACTGCACGCGTTGCCGCAGCGAGACGAGGGTCTTTGCTCGAGTCTCCGCGAGGACGCTTCGGGTCCGGGCCTTGCTCTTTGGGGCCACCACCATCTTCTTTGCCCTTTTCCTCAACAAGGGGCCTCTTGCGACTTTGTGAGTCCGAGGATAGAGTCTGTTTCGCCAACGGCGGTTGCGACGGAGAGCTCGATATCGCGGGCCCGGTCACGGGCGGCGACTCTTCATCGCTGCTGTCAGCGAAAAGGTCCATGGCGTTCTCGATTGATCTATGCATCCTGATCAGGGCCACAGATTTGTTTTCTTATTTTATGCGCTTGATGTGCGTACGAGCTTCTAAAATATTTCTAAGTCAAATTCATCGTGAGCTTTTCCACAAGTCGAAGGAGTTATTTAGATTTTTACTTTGCGTGAAAGAAACGAAACCATCACAGATAGGCCTAGGCCTAGGCCCCTAGACCTTGGTGGTTCCGAGTCGTGCAAGAAAAATTATTAAATGTCGTAAAGAGCTTTTCGCAAAAAGAATTAATAAAATTTTCGAGGGAGCGAAACGAGGTGATGGTTCGTCAAAACAGTAAAGTCCCACTCTACACGCGATGACGAAATCGCGCAAAAAAAACCAACTCGTTCAAAGATCATTTCTCCTTGCAGGTCGGCAAGAGTCATGACTCGTGGGAGTTACTTGAAGGATAAACGAAAGCTTCAATGTTGCTAATGCACCAGAAAATTGGGGGAAGGCTTATGAGGCAAAAGCCATGAGCACGCTGACGAGACCCAAATGCGCGATAGCGACCTGATGATTGGTCGACTTTGTTCGAAGATCGATGAAAATTATGCCTTCTTGTTCTCCCCCCTCCTCAATGAAAAAAACGGACAGAGAGAAGAATGACAAAGCTTCATATTTTTGCTAATGTTGAGGATTTGAGGAGCGATGGTAAGACAATGCCATGAGCACGCTGACGAGGATGCAGTGGCAAAACTCGTAGCGTCTCGGCCCGCCTGCTAACTGTTGACGAAAAGGTAAGATGCATCGTTCGTTCCCAAGACGGGCGCGCACGTCGATGAAACGCCCAACCAAAGCATCATTCTACTTTTCCCTGTCTGTCAGCCTGCTTCAAGTTACTCCAAAGCAATATGTCGAGGCGAAAAGGGAAAACAAGCCGCAGAGAAAGGGCGCACGATGGTGGAGCCGAAGCTGAGGAGAGGAAATGTCGTTTTGCGGCTGTGAAAATCTAGGCAGAGCTGCTCTCAGGCGCAGAGGGCACAGGGGCAACGGCCTCCACAGGGTCTCCGGACAAAGGCTGCGCGAGCGCATTGTCTGCGGACGGATGCGAGGTGGTTGTGGTCGCGGCGTTGAGGTACGGGTTGCGAACGGTCTCGACAAACTTTTCGTATCCAGAGCGCAGCGCGGCGTTCCAGTTGCGGCGAAAGGACGCCGCCGCCTGGTCAATGTACGGGCTGAAGAGCGTATCTTCCGCCGCGGGCCGCTTGCGCGCGGGCGGCGCGCCGTCCGGGTTGATCTCGTGCCTGAGGCTCCGGAGCCCGACGTCCATCTGGCTCAGGTGCGACATGACGTACGCGTCCATGGCCACGTACGCGCCGCCGCCCACCAGCGACCCCAGTACCAGCGACCGCAGCCGACCCATGCTTGCGCTCTCGCGTGCTCGCGTGCTCCCTCCCTCCCGCCTCTCCCGCTCCGCTCCCTCGCGCCCGACCCCTGCCGCAGCGCCGCGAGCTCGCTTTCGATCTGCTCGCGGTCGCTCCCGCGCTCCGAGTCGTCACCGGTGTCGCGGTGCAGCTCGAGGCCGCGCCGCGCCGCACACTGCAGCAAACGCCGCCACAATCGGGAATGCGCGCGCGCAAGTGGGTTATAGCAAGATACGGCCGGTCGCCCTCGCCGCGAAAGCTTCGAGGCGGATGTAGGCCTAGGTATAGATAGTATAGACGGTCATGCAAATAGAGGGAGTGACGCCGGCTTGCTCGAGGCTGGATGTCGAGCAGCTGCACAAGGCCGCTCGCAGGCTGCGTGTTTGGAGGAGTGTTTGTAGGCGGACGCCAAGAGGAGGAGACGAAACGAGGTTAGTTACGTAAGGATCTAACATGTAGATGTAGGTAGACCTATCCAACCTCCATTTTTATTTTTATTGATTTTCTACCATACAAGTGGCAGAGGAGTACGTATCTCGACGAACGGGGATATCGCCGCTATGCAGAAACTCTTCACGAACTTTAAACGTGCATGAAATTGCATTAGAGCGCAGCCTGCCTTGTAGACGCGAGAGCTTTCTTCTTTTCAATAAAAAATGGTCATTTCTTCTAACTATGACTTTTCCAGCTTTGTGGCCCGCGCGCGGTGGCCCTTCTAGGCTTCAGACTTTGCATGATCTGCCTCCATTTTGCACGCCAAGCTCGCCGAGGATAAGGCATCTCTCACGACCTCTGCAATAGCCTCAGCAGTCCCAGGAGAATGACGTAGGGCATGCCAAGCTTTCTCGAGAACCTTGTCGAAAACGGGGACGAGACGCGATGTACGAAACAAATAATGCCCACCGGCGCGCCTTTCGCCCAAAAGAGCTCTGCGAATTTGATCAAAAGGTTCCTTCATACGCTCTGTCAAGATGACATTGGCGCCAAAGGCGAAGGTGTCAGCGCGCAAGGCATGAAGAACCTTGAAATGAGCCTTCCAAGCGCTCCAAAGAATTTCCCCATTTAGCTTCAGTTCGAAAACGCCAGGCTCAAAACTAATGCATGAAAAGGCGTCTAACGTAGTCGAAAACGCATATTTGACTGGTTGGTCAGCATTTCCCGTCAGTAGAATCGTGCGCAAAGGCGCGACAGCCTCGACCCAGCCTGGATGTTCACTCCGCGTGAAGTCGCTGATCACTGCACGAATTGCTTCGGTTCCTGGATGAGCTAGCCGCACGCTGCCTGCATCTCGAGCGGATTGAGCTTCCTCTTCAGCAATCCACGCTTGAAGAAATTGCTCGCTCTTTGCGCCCAGTTGTTCTTCGCCACCCGACACTTGTGGGTGCTTAGACTGGTGTACAGGGGATTTTGGTCCTTGACCAAAGATTTCTATAAATCGAGTCTCAAGCTCGTCAAGCTTTTTCTGGGTCGAAATGATGGACTGTGACAGCTGCATTCGCAGTTTATCGTCTTGTTCGTGTGTCCCTTTATCTCCGACTGTGTGCGAGGCATTGGGTCCCTCGCTTCGATTCGTTGTCGAAGCATGGCCCAGTCTGATGCCCGAAGGAAGAACTGGCGCGCCGTCCTGCTCATAGTGTGCAGACGAGCTCGAGGTACTCGTTTGCGCGGGCTTGGGCGTGCTAGGGGCAAAGGGGCGAAGCAGAACTTCTGCATTCGTGCCCATGGTCTCGACGAGCTGATGAAAGATCCGCGTACGGGAAAGCGCTTGAGCATGCTCAACAACCCACCAAAAGTGCACTCCCTGATTCAGGTATTCCTTGGGTGGAGTAGGCCGAACGCGGCCAACGCAAAAGTAATGTTTTGCCGGAAGCCGCACAAACAAGTACACCGGCAGGTCGCCGTACGCAAGATCGTGCACCAGGGGTGAATCGATTGTCAAGCGCGCCTGCGTGAACCAGCTAAAGAAAAGGCGCGGCGTCGCTTTCGAAACCTCGCATCGAAACAAATTGGCATAGTAATCATCCGCAACAGGTGTTGCATTGACAAAGAGAGCATAACAGTTGCGGAATTTTTGCACACCGCTATACTTGTTGAAACGCGGGCGTTTGACACCCATTGCGTACATCACAGTCTGCTTGGGTGGGTATCGTTTAGGTACCCCACCCGGGAAGACAACCATGCCGACCCAGCTTTCCACAGCGTTGAGATTTGCCTGCGTGTCATTTATGGCTCCTCCATCTTGGAGAGAGAGCGGTGCGTAAACGTGGGTATCGTCTTCGATGCCCAATTCATACTCTGTGTGCGGTGTGTTGTTGGATTTTACAACGGGGTGAAACACATGCACCTCGTCATCATCGCCCACGACGTAAGCGCGAAGGTTGTCGCGTGAGGAATCTTTGTTACCGCGACGAAGTGGTCTTTGCTCGGACCTGTGGCCGACACCATCGAAAGCATGCGCTTCACCGCTGCGCCTGCCGCCGCCATCATGCACATCCTCGTTCTCCGACGAGCTTCCGCTCCCGAGTCTCGCGCGCCGCACGCGTCGCGACCTTCGCGAGGACGCGGCGCTCGGGCGAGGTCTTTTCGACGCTCTCTGGCCTCGAGAGCGCGCTCTCGGCGACCTCGCGTGCGCTTCGTCGTGGACCAGACCCAGCTCGCGCAGCGCGGCCGCGTTGCGCCGGATGTTCGCGAGGCGCCGCGCTTCGTAGTCGTCCTCCATGGCGCCGCGCGTTCGCTCGTTCTGGTCCTGCTGCGAACGGGTTTTGCAGCGTCCAGATAGCTCAGATCGCCTTTCCGCGGCGGCGAGGCAGCGGCGGAAGCGGCGGCGGCGACAGCAGCGGCAGCGGCGGCGGCGGGGACGATGAGGAACCG
Organism: Schizochytrium sp. CCTCC M209059; assembly: GCA_000818945.1. Lineage (NCBI taxonomy): Eukaryota > Bigyra > Thraustochytrida > Thraustochytriidae > Schizochytrium > Schizochytrium sp. CCTCC M209059. The sequence continues at coordinate 140,493 of KN805403.1, forward strand.
ACGCGCGCTGCAGGGCTGGCTGGCGACGCTCCTGGTCTCTGCGCTGGCGACCTGCGGCGGACGCGGCGCGACCGTGACGCCCAAGCTGTTCTCGTACAAGGTGGTCCGCGAGCTGGCGCACAGCACGAGCGCCTTCACGGAGGGACTCGCCTTCCGCGAGTGGGACGGCAAGCTCGTGGAGAGTACGGGGCTAAGTGGCGGGTCAAAGTTGATGCTTTACAATATTGACAAACAGGGAATTACCGTGGAGAAGGAGGTCAATTTTCCCAGCAGGCATTTTGGCGAAGGCATCGAATTCTTTGATGGCAAGCTGTACTCGCTCACATGGAAGAACCGCCGCATGCACGTCTTCGATCGCCATACGCTCGAACTTATTGATGGATTCCACTTTGATTTGGGCATCTACGAAGGGTGGGGTCTCACTGTAGCGCCGGACCGCTCGGGGCTTATCTCCGGCGATGGCTCGGAAATGCTGCATCGGATCGATCTCAATCACGGAAGCCCGCGAATAAGTGCACATCTCGCCGTTCGCGACTGTGCCAACGATATGCCGAGAGTTCGCGGTATCAACGAGCTCGAACTCATCCCCCGCGTCGTCTCGCACCCGGAGCAGGTTCCGATGCAACATGTAAATCATCCGCCTGCCAGGTTTGAGCGTCTCCGCGCGAACGTGTTGTATCACAATGAGACCGGAAGCAACAGTACTTTTGCGAACGTTTCGCCAGATGAAGATCCCCCGCTGACCACGGACTTGATTTGGGGCAACATCATATCGACAATGTGTGTGGCGATGATCAACCCGGACTCGGGCGACGTTGAAGGCTGGCTCTTGCTCGATGACATCTATGACAAGGTTGACACGTTCAACAAAGTTGCAAATGTAAGTTTCGTTCCTCTCCTCATATCCGCCGTGCGGAAAAGGACGTACATGATCAAGGTGCGAGACGACTAACGTCGTGAGTTTTTCTTTTCGTTGCTATCCATCCTGACGGTCCAGGGTATCGCTTATCGCGCCATTGATGGCACCTTGTGGGTCACGGGCAAGGACTGGGAAAAGCTTTTCCAGATTGAGCTCGTCGATCACCCAGATCCAAGTAGTATTGACATCGCAAAGACGTGTCGTACGCGCTGGCATCTCGGGTACAGCGCTCTCAGGTCTCCCGGTAACGACCGCAACGATGATCGATGCGGCAGTACCGGAAACGCTCACTGACCCGATATTTGAGGAGTCTACGTATACTACATGTAACAAGCAAGTTTGATGAAGGAGGAGGATCATTTCTTGTTGAACTTGCCCCAACCTCCGCCTCCGCTACTTGCTGCGGGGGCGGGGGCTGACGCTTGAGCAGTCGCCGCTGGTTGTGCCTTGGTGACACTTCCCCAGCCGCCGGATGCGGCTGGGGCTTGGGGCGCTGCTGGCGGGGGTGGGGGTGCCGGTGCGCCTGCGGGTTTGGTGTTGCCGTAGCCTGCGAGACTCTTAGGAACGCCTCTTGCGGGCTGGCTCGGTCCGGATGGAGGCTGTGCTGGCGAGGCGCCTGGCGGTCTCGGCGGGTAAGGCTGATGCTGCGGTTGTTGTTGTTGCTGCTGCTGCTGCTGCTGCTGTGGGGGCGGTGGCTGAGGCGCGGCCGGAGCTGGCGCAGGCGATGGACGCGACGTTGCGCCAAGGCTGATCTCTTCGCCGGGACGACGGGCCGCTGCGGCCTTGCTGGCGCTCACTTTCGCAAGAAGAGATTGCGCCGATCCAAGGTCCAATCCGGTTCCAGGAGGTCCTCCCGGACCACGCTGTGGAGGACCTGGAGGCAGCGGGCCTCCTCGCCCATTGCGATCGTACGGGGGGGTTCCACCAGACCGAGGTCCGCGATCATCATAGCGGGCAGCCCCAGGCCCGCGGAATTCGCCTCTATCGTCGCGATCTCGGTAACCCCCGCCGCTGCTACGGTCTCGCCCTCCGGGCCCGTCGCGATCACGATCATATCGATCACGATCACGATCACGATCACGGTCCCGGTAATCGCGATCGCGATCATAAGGAGCACCACCACCACCACCACGATCAAAACCGCCACGGGACTGGTCACGGTTGTAGTCGCGTCCACCACGGTCGCGGCCCCGGTCCCAGTCGCGGCCACCGCCGTTTACTGGACCGCGAGAATCATGGGAAAACCCTCTCTCACTGCTTGAACCATGATTGTATTGGGACGCTGGAGCCCTTGCGCTGCCTCCGGCTCCTCCATGGTAAGGTTGACCGCCTCCTGGGTACCCATTATTCCCACCACCGCCACCTTGCTGCCCTTGAGGGGCCTCGCCCTGAAAAGAGGGATACTGCTGGGGAGGAGGTCCTCCAGGGCTAGGGCCTCCCTGGCCGTATGGAGGGCGGTCGCGATCGTAGCCAACATACTGCGTAGGGGGTGCATTGGGAGGATACGGCTGACCGGGAGGTCCTCCTGGAGGAGCGACGCCTTGCGCGGGTCGTTGCGGCAATGTGGACCCTGGCCCGCCCGGGCCCGTGCTACTGCGTGCGTCCTTGGACTTGTCTGCCTTGGGATCCACGAGTCCAACCGTACAGCCAGACTTGGCGGCCCATTGGTCAAGATCAGTCTCCGAGAAGAGCTCGTACTTCTTCCACCGTCCCAGCACTTTGGAAACTTGGCGTTTTGTATCTTGATTCGCCGACCGAAAAGCTTCAATCATGCGACCAAGCCTTGGACGGAACATTTCCGCCATGTACGATGTCTTACCGTCAGCCTTGCTTGCTGATGACTTGCCACTCTTTGTTCTCTTTTTCTTTTCCTCGACGAGCGCAGTATTGAGAACATAGAGAGCCCTGAGATACCCATCTGGACCATGCTCGGAAAAGTAATCGGTAAGTCTACGCACAGTGGCGTCGGCGTCACGCTTGAAGAATCTCCGCGCCTGCTCGGCTGCGGCGTTCACCTGTCGAACGTCACGAAAGCGAGTGCCCCATAGTGCATAGTTTGTTGTTTACAAATGAAAGTATGGCCCAGGTCAGTCATCATCTTTGCTCGATGGACGTCCATCGCATTTCTCATTGAGAAAGGAGGGCAGACGCGCCTTGCCAGTCTGCAACGCGCGCTGCCGCCGGCTTTGCGCGCCCCGAGCTGGCTCGCGTCGTGGCCGTTGGTTGATTAGTGCGCCTCGTGTCGAGCTGGCACCAGACCAGCTCTGACGCTCTTTGCTTTGCCTGTCGCGGCACACTTACCCTGGACCCAGAAGTCTTGTCCTGCCTGGCCAGCTTAGCGAGCGCCACGTTGAGTTCCTGCATCGCGCCCGCGTCGCGCGCGCAACTTGCTTCTCGCCTCGATGCGTTTTGCCCGCGCAGAAGATTGATTGCTTTCGACCTCTTCTTTTTATGCCCTTTGCGGGTTTTTATGCCCTTTGCGGGTTGATACTAGTTCGTAAGTAGGCAGGCCTTGGCCTCCGTTCGCATCGCATCATTTTTTGATGATGGCGTGCATTTGCAGAAGAATACAGAAAGGTATGGAGTGACTTGAACCTTGGCCCATCACAATCGCGGTTTCGAATGCACGTTCAAAAATTCATTGCAAAAGGGGAGAAGGGGATTTAACCCCCCCCCCGTGATGGAGGTACAGGTGGAGCTTCTTCATCGTGAATCTGGACATGCTCAAAGAGGTTGAGATAAAAGTCGACACCTTGAGCAGTCTCGTCGCGACAAAGGTAACCAAGTTTCTCGGCAGTCTTGAGCTGCTCGAGCGCGAGCTGCAACGAAAGCGAAAAGGCAGATGCAACAGAGACAGCATTGATACGTGCCGAAAAGGGATCATTTTGGTTGCGCAAAAGCTCAACGAAGCGAGAGGACACGGTGTCATCGTTGAGACTGATGGATTGTAATACGGAAACGCCGCTTTCAAAGGTCTTGAGAACAAAATTAAGCCCGAGTGGCTTCATAAGGATACAGGCCTGATACAGATCATTCGGAGAAATGAGTTCCGTGCCTCGCGCACGATTGACAAGACAATACAGATCTGTCAGTGCGATGGCGCCCGTAGCGGAATGCCGTGTAAGATGCTTGGCGAGGAAATCAGCGAGCTCGCGTGCCAGTTCCTCATGGTAGCGACTCCCGCAGGCTCGTTTCGTCGCAGGGTTGGCGATACCCATGTCATTCAGGAGGGCAAAAAAGTCATCCTCTTGTTTCCTTTCCACAGATTCAGAGGATCCACCCGCTGCTGCAGCGGCAGCAGCCTGTGCTTTGGCCTGGTTTTGGCTGATGGCAGAGGAGAAGCGATCCGCGAGTTTGACAATTTCGGATGCAGAGTCTAGCAGCTGCTTGAGATCTGAAAAGGCCTCTGTGGTCAGGTTCGCCGTTTGTTCGCGCTCCTGTTGTTGACGCCGCATGACGCCACCGACGCCGGCAAACTGCGTGTTGAAGCCGGACTCTCGTTTGACCACCTGTTTGGGTTTTTCCCAGTTTTTCCGCGCCAAGGACGTCTGAAGACGCTCAAAGACTTCCGCGCATTTGTTATCTTTGAACACAAAGCGCAGAAGAGGTGCCGAAGGATCGCTGGCGAAAAAGAGGTCGATCCGAGGTTCCCTACGGAAAAGGCTCGAGTGCGCCTCTGCCTTGAGAATGCGCTGGAGTGGCAGCTTCATTGCGTGCGCTTCATCGGGGTTCCGCCCCGGCTGTGGCGGCGTCCACCACCACACGTGGTGCGTCGTCACCGCGAGCATGCCTTCCTTGCACTCGTGCAGGAGCTTCTTGTTCCTGTCGCACAAGCTCACGCGCGTTGCGGTCGCGACCTGCGTCTCATCTTCCTCGAGCGCAGCGCGACCTGCCGAGGTCAGCTGCGCCGGGACCAGCTGTTCCATAGAGCCAAGCTAAGCCAAGCTAAGCCAACCCAAGCCAAGCCAAGCCAACCCAAGCCAACTCAAGCCAACCCAGCCTCGTCCCGAGGTCTTGCCCAATTTCTCGCGCCTTTTTGATCTTGCTGTTGCTGCGGCACTCACTAGGGCTGACCCGCCTCTGACCCCTGCAAGGGTCATAAAAGATGTGCGACCCTTGCAAGGGTCGCAACGTCTTTCTTGCGAGTTTAGCACCTGACCTTCATTCTGCAAGTTGTCTTTCGCCGCTCGCGCTGGAGTTCGCAGACGAGCAGGCAGACGAGCAGGCAGGTAGGCAGGCAGGCAGGCAGTCGAAAATCTGTGGATTTGTGGACGCCAAGGACTCTCCGTGCTACCACGAGGAGATTCTGCGGGCGGTGAGGAAGGGGAGAGCGAAGGAAACGAGAACGTGCAGCAAGCAAGCAAGCAAGCAAGCGAGAAAACGAGAATGGGGTCCTTGCGGCTCGACGTCTTTCACACGGGCCTGCAGCTCAATATGCCGGAGCTGGTGTTTACACGGGACAAGAGCGTGCACGATCTGAAGGAGAACTTGTACAGAAGGACGGGAACGAAGCCAGAGGATATGGAACTCTGGCTTGTCGACGCGCTCGATCGAAGGCGCGAGATACTCAATGACGATGCCAAAACTCTTGGCGTTGTGGTCCCACCTGAAGCCGAGGGCGCCGGCTGGAAGCTTCATATCGTCGACACGGACGAAACGAGCATCAGTGCTACGCCAGATCTTCTTCAAGGCGACGTTCCGAAATACGAAGCTCCGCACGGCCGAAAGGACTTTGCAGAGTTCCGCCGTGCCAAACGTGGCGAGAAACAGTCAGGTTCCCCGGCACCCACTTCAAAGACAGGGCTCAAGGAGGCAGCCGAGTTTGAGGAGGACGAACGGGTCGTAACGCTAAAGGATGGTCTTAAGGGCACTGTTCGATACATTGGAAAGTGTGCGACTGCAGCCCCAGGATTCTTCGTTGGCGTCGAACTCGATGAACCAAAGGTACGTTTTGAAAGGAGGGGCCAACTCACACAATATAGCAAAAAAAACAAAAACAATGCTACTTCTACACGCGCCCATGCTTTCGTGAATGAATGACTGACCAAGAGACCAAATACGACCTTTCGCCCATTTGATACCTTTGGCGATCTGAATGAATTGACTTGGACTTTCGCTCTTGTTTTTCCCTGAATCTATCTAGGGCAAGCACGACGGCACCGTCAAGGGCAAAAAGCTTTTTGATTGTCCTGAAAACCATGGTATCCTCGTACGACCTTTTGCATTGCGCCACATGTGTCATGCTGACACCGGTGACACTCGAGAGGAGCTTTAGGCCCAAACACAATTGTATTAGCCACCGCTGCCGATAAACAATGGAATAGCCAATTGATTTTTTTTTTCCTTTTACACGTAGAGCTTGCAACCTGGCTTTTCCTTACAAGACGATGAAATTGAAAGAGAGGGAAAAACTAAAAATTGAATTTGGAAGAGAGCCGTTGGGTCCAAGTGCGTCCGAATTTCCTTTCGCCATGCTGCTTGTCTTGCGCCGGCTGGCTCGCCACTGCACAGCAAAGCCGTGGCGAGTGCACTTCACAAAAGGGTAGACACGAGTAATGTTCTTTTTCCGACAATGTGTTCATGTATATTTTAACGGGAGCACCGAACAAGACTTCACACTCCATCCAACCAGATCAATACAAGAGATTGACGCAGCCTGGCCCCGCTGTATGCGGCAGCGGCGGCGGCGGCGGCGGCGAAGTGATCAACGTAGCACAAAGATGCGAGCGCTCATGCGCGTGGCGCTCGCCAGCGTCGCTGCCGCGTGTTTGGTCGACCAAACCTTTGCAGAAGATGGGTTGACCGAAGCAACTGCTCCAGAAAGTCTCGAAAGCTTGCACTTTGGCGCGAGCTGCTACTTCCGAAGCCACTTTATCGGAAGGAAAGACCTTGTAGATTTTGATATCGCCGTGCTTCGCGACGCCCAGGACGAGCTTCTTGATCAAAACTTGGAGGGATTTGCAATCTCTTTTCACGACATTGTGGATCAAGAGCTTGATCTTGACCGCGTCTTTGCTTCGAATGTCACAGCAATACTTGCGGAAACCTTTGCGGGTCCCAGCAACGAGTTGACGTATGAAATGTATCAGAATGCTTACTCGGGGGAACCCTATATGAGGTATTCGACTTCAGAAAGGAGCAAGTTTTACCAATTTTTCAAGGACGGAAAGTACAAATACAGCGGCGATCACGAACACATTCGAAGTGCCTTTATCGTGTGCGTCGTACCTCCTGCGTGGGTAAGCGAAGCAACGCTTGACCGAGTGGAGCTCGTTGAGGGCATTGAGCTCCACGTGAAAATCGAAGAAACAGACTTTGAGCTCCGGGTGTGGAAGTCATTAGTCTACCGATTAGTCTTCCAGTACGGCTCGATGATAGGCGCCCTTATGAACATCGTCGAGTCTGCGTTCGGTCTTTACATCTATTATTTGTTTTGTTCCTTGGAGGAAATTCGCAAGGCTCACACCCTTCCAGTTTTGTGTCTGACGCTCAATCTCATGTCGACAACAACGATTGGTCTGGTCATGGTTTTGGATGGCTGGGGATCCACGGGTTTTCTCACGGAGGAGACCCAAAGTGTTTTTGTTACTTTTACGATGAGCACAACGCTGGGGACGGTGATTCTAATTGGCGTTCACTGGATTCGTCTGCGGCGAGTCATTGCTTCTGTTCGCAAAGCTGCCAGGTACAGGACCGCATTGAAAGGCTCATCGAGTTCGTCCCAAAATCATCGTTCAGATAATGTCACCCCAAATAAGGGTCTGACAACTCAGCCAGAAGCCCGAGGAGGTTCATCGTTGCTCGATCGATGGCTCAATCATCCACGGGCCGCGCTTGCGCTCAAGGTCCTTGCTTTTTTTTGTTGTCTTGTGGACCTGGTCTGCTTTGTATATGCCAAACTGTTGCGGCGGTCTGTTGAGGATATTTGGAAGCCTCTTTTGCTCATCTTAGCATTGCTTTCGCTTTTCTGCGCCGCATTTTTCATGAAGGAGGCGTCTGGTTTTGCGCGTGACATTGCCAACTTGGTGCATGCAAGTAACTTCAACAACCCGGAAAATTTGAGTTATTTGCAGCGTACAACGTACCACATGGAGGGAGCGAGCTTCTTTCTCATCTTTACTGTTCCCTGTACCACTCTTTTGGCCTTTGCGCCAATCCGTACCAAGGTCGGTCTATGGATTTGGCTTTGGGAGTTCATGTTTGTGGTTCGCATTGGCGTCGCTCACAATGTCAACTGTGTTTCATATTTGAATCGCACCGGTCGAAAGCGACGAGGACATAAAATATCGCCCTCAACAAGCCCTCCGACATGAGCTGCAAATAGAATGCGTACCCGATAGCACAACAAGGTTAGATCATATATATTTTTTTTGATTTGCTGCCGGCAAGGCTAGATAGCTAGCGTTTGCTTTGTCCTGCTTCGTTCCATTTAGCTTTGCTTTGCTTTGCTTTGCTTTGCTGATGAGCGTAAGACGGCTCATTGTGGGTCTTGCTGATGAGGTCAAACAGCTGGAATGTGTGCGTGCGACTCATGTGTTCCAACCGGCTGGCTTTAGGCGAGGCGCTCCACCATGAGCGCCGAGGCCCCGCCGCCGCCATTGCAAATGGAGGCCACACCGATGCTAGCGTCGCGGCTGTGCAAGGCTGTAAGCAGCGCCATGACAATGCGGCTTCCGGAGGCACCGATCGGATGACCAAGAGAAACGCCGCCGCCATGAATGTTGATGCGATCGCGGTCAATGTTCATGAGCTCCATGTTGGCGAGGGCCACAGCAGAAAAGGCCTCGTTGATTTCGTGGTACTCAATGTCACCAAGAGTCATGCCGAGGCGGGAAACAAGTTTGTTTACCGCAAGCGCCGGGGCAACGCCGAAGCGGTACGGGTCAACGGCGGCATCTTCATAGCCGACGATGCGGGCAAGCGGCTGCAGACCGCGGTTGCGTGCCTCTTCCTCGCTCATGAGCACGAGCGCGGCTGCGCCATCGTTGATCTTGGACGCATTGGCAGCTGTGATGGTACCGCCGTTCTTCTTGAAAGCCGTGGGGAGCGAACCAAACTTCTCTGGCTTGAAACGCTTGCACTCCTCGTCCTCCTCGACCACCGTCACGTTCCCCTTGCGGTCTTTGATCTCAACGCGGGAGATTTCATTGGCAAAAATGCCATCCGCTTGTGCCTTACGGGCGCGCTCGTACGAGGAGATCGCGTAGGCGTCTTGGTCTTCGCGGCTGATACCCATTTCCTCGACGAGTCGTTCTGTGCAAGCGCCCATGATTTCTTTGTCGTACACGTCCCAAAGTCCATCGTGCTGGATCGAGTCAATAGCAGTCGAGGCACCAAATCCCGTGGGCTTGCGTAGGTACATGTAGTGCGGGGTGTTGCTCATCGACTCCATGCCGCCGGAAATCATAATTTCGCGGTCTCCGAGCGCGATGGCCTGGGCTGCCATCATCGTGGCTTTGAGACCGGAGGCGCACACCTTGTTCACCGTGGTGCAGGGGGTGTTCAGGTCCATACCTGCGCCGAGAGCGACCTGGCGCGCGGGCGCCTGGCCCACGCCGGCCTGCAGCACATTACCAAAGTAGACTTCCTCGACCTCGCTCGCGTCGATCTTGGCCGAAGCGAGGGCTCCTCGAACGGCAATTTGTCCCAATTCGGGCGCTTTGACACTCGCCAGCGCGCTCTGAAAGCACCCGACGGGAGTCCTGCTCATTCCGCAGATCACCACGCTACGTCCAAGCGCTTCCTTCTTGCCGGACACGCGCAGGTTCGTGCTCACCAGCTTCTGGATAGTCTCCATCTTGGACATCCTGGCCTTTGCTTCCTTTCCTCGCGCTGCTTCGACAGCGGCTCCTCAACTCGCGCTCTCTCGCCGCCGTCGCTTCTCGTTTCGGGCTGCTGCCGCGCGACGACGGGATGCAAAGCGATGCGCGTCCCGTGTTCCGTGTCTGCTTGCTCGCGAGTCACCGATCTTCTCGCAGCGTCCTGCCTCCTTGTCCTATCTGAAGATCTTTGTGCCCGCTGCCTCTGCCAGTCCAAAACCAAAAGCAAGACGTCCGAAAACCAGTCCTGACGTAAAAGCGAGAGCAAAACTAAAAGCAAAAGCAAAGCGTCTAATTGCAAAAGTAAAAGGGAGAGAAAGGCATCCAAATGCGAACGGAAAAGCAAGAGCAAAACGTCCGAAAGTGAGAGTGAGGCGGCCAAACGTAAAAAAGCAAGGCGTCCGAAAGGGAAAGCAAGACGTCCAAAAGAAAAAGCAATATAAAGGTGCAGAATCGAGCTGGACGGAGAGTAAATTGAGCGACCAAGAGTATGTTCGTAGGGGTCTGGCGCTGATATTTACCATGAGCACACGCACGAGCTTTGCGATACATGACCTGATCTTCTGGAGAACGAAGCAACACTCTTCATGTAAAAAGCGCTGCCAAGAATAGCGGACGCAAGCGGGCTTGGGAATGTCGCAATGAAATTCTGCGAACAAGGTCTGACTAGAAACGTCGGAACCCCAAGTGCAGATTTCTGGCTTTTGCAATGGTATTGATGAACGCGACGTGCATTGTCCCTCTCGGAACACGCTTCACTTGGTGTGAGTCGATATCATTCTCTTGAATTATCTCCTCTTGGTGTAGCCTCCTTTTGACCTTTGCTCTGCCCTTGCTCTGCCCTTGAGCTGAGCTGAGCTGAGCTGAGCTGAGCTGAGCCAAATTTGGCCCCCAAAGTAGGGGCTACTTTGACTGAAATCCCTTCCCGGGGCGGGAAGCAACTAATTGGGTCTCTTTTATACTTCATTTAGGTCCGTTCGAGAGAAGAGGATCACGCACTCAGACGCAGCCGAGAGTAAGGCCGGCCCATCAAGAGCCGGGCCGGCCATTGTGACTGTTCACAGTGCAAGGTGAGGCCTTCGCGAAGGTTCTGCGTCGCCGAATGAGGCGATTCATGCGTAAAGACTTCAGGAGTGGGCTCGTTGCTACTAGCTCATCACAAGTGAAGAATGGCTCCTATCCGTTGAAATTGGAAATAAAGCCCCGACCGATCGCCTCGACTGCGATGCTCTTTATTTGGCTAAATTATGCAGGGTTCCTCGCAAGTTATGCTTGCGTAGTACAAACTCAAACTCAAGGTCGAGAGGGGATGAAAATGATCAATAGCAAATGAGGCTTTGGAATCTGTTGTTTGATGACTCAGCTTATTCCTTTTTTTTTAATCGGGCCAGCCACAAGACGAATTGGTCGGAGGTGGGAGAGGCCTCCCGCTCCGTGATCGAATGAAGTTCAACGGGCCAAGGGCCGGAGAAAGAGCACGGAACCACAGGTGCCACGCCATCTCTGTTGCGCCGAGGCCAGCGACCACCACCGTTCTGGACCTCTCGAACCTGCGAGAAAACTCTGCTCGAACTGTTCGAGCTGCTGCTGTTGCTGCTGCTGCTGCTGCTGCCACTGCTGCTAGTAGTAGTCTTGGTGTTGGACGCGGGGGCCGGCGACCGACCAAAATGGATTCCTCGGCCGCACTTTCCATCGATTGATTGCCCGAGGTGTTCTTGGTCGCACAAGCACGACACAGCAGCCAGACCTGGCGGGCTGAAGCCCTGCATGCTTCGAGTGGCGACCGCCCGCGAGTCCAGGGCGCGGGCCTTGTAGGAAGCGAAACGAGTGTCTGCAGCTGCGCTCACAGCGCCCCTGCTCTGCCAGCATCGCCGCGGCGGGAAGCTCCTCAGTTCCGCGCGGCGGGCGGTGAGGCGCTCTCAGCCGGCCTGGACCGGCCCGACTCAGTTGCGCTCTCACAGGTTGCCTTCGCAAGCAATCGAGTCGAGTCGAGTCGAATTGAGTCAAGTCGAGTGGAGTCGAGCGCGTGAGCAGCCGGAGCTTGCAGCCAGGCGGCCAGATCCCATACGCCGCGCCGCACGCACGCCGCGTCGCGCCGCCGGAGCAGCCGCTGCAGCCTCGGCAGCGGAGCAGCAGCCTGGCAGCCGCGTGTGAGGGAGAGGGAGAGGGAGCGGGGGAGGGAAGAAGAAGGAGAAGAAGAAGAAGAACCAGGCAAGGCGCGTGGCGCACGCGCGAGACTCTATACATAGCGTGGCAGCACAGCATCGGAAACGAAGGCGTGCGAGCAAGCAGCCTGGCGTGGCTTGACTTGGCCCACGTACGCGCAAGAAAGCAAGTTTGGACACGCTCGCATTTTGGGACTCCATTGAATGGGCGACTCTCACGATGGACGGTCAATACGGCCGCTTCACCAGCGGTCGCAGCGGTCGCACGATGAATCAGAACAAAACTCCGAGTACAGCGCATCGGACGCGTCCCAAGACTTCAAGCTCGTTGAGTCCGAGAGCATGGACGACGTGTTCAGAGTTGAGCAGCGGCCAAGCTTCGAAAATCGGCTAGGGCTCCACGGTAAGAACAGGCCCATCCGACATGTCGATGAGGCAGCCCTTGCCATGGCAGCCCGATCCCCTGCCAGCTTCGTCTTCATTGGCAAGGACCTCCGACACTCGGCCGCTCGTTCCAGCGTGTATCAGATTACGAGCGGTCGACGTCTCATGCTCGATCGCGCGCGTCGCCTAGACAGCGAGGTCAATTCTGCGGCCGTGTCAGACTCTTTGGTCATGCAAATAAAGATTGTTCGCTATGACCCAGACGAGGCATACTTGGTCAACATGTATGAGGTTGATAAAGAGTGCAACATCTCCTTGAATTTGCGCTCGGCAATGCGTCTCAAGCTCGAAAAGGGTCGCCATTGGGGCGAGGCGGCCGCAGACTTGTTACAGAGGTACTTTCCTGCGCTCGGCGACTTGACAGTCAAAGTGTTCGAAAACAAAGGTGCATCGGGACAACCGTTTCGCCTGCCCGGACGCAGGTCCCTCCGCAAAATATCAGAGTCCGACTCTTTAGAGAGCATGGGAAGCTCGGAGAGCCACGCCAACGGCACCTCTTCACCGCGGCCCTTTCCACAACGCAACAAACGATTGGTCGAAACCGAGCAAGAAGAGGAAGAGAGCAAACGAGAAGACGATCAGGATCAGGATCAGGACCATGGCCATGACCATGAGATCGGCGCATTCGCAATGCGGAGCGAGAGCGATGACAATTTCCTCATCGACGGCGAACCGGGCCTCAGCGAGGATGTACAAATTGCAATTCACCCTCCAACTGGCAAGTCAAACGAAATTGTTATCGAGCTTGGCCCTGCGGCTGTTGCGGCTCTCGGCTCGGAACACTTAATCAAGTGTACGTTTTATTGCCCGCGCATCGAGCGCGAGCGCCACTTCGTATGGCAATGGACCAAGGATGGCCATGTCGCGTCGCCACTCAAGCACAGCGTTGGTTTCCAGATGAGCTCCGTCGCGGTTGCTCTCTCGCAAAATAATGATGACAGCGCCACGCTAAGGCTTGCAGGCCGGCCGACCTCGCTCCCATCTCGAGCCGTTGCCCCTTCGTCGACCTTTATTTTTGATCTCGATGCGTCTGCGACCAATGGAATCATTCCCGTGACCGTGTTGCGGAACATGCTGCTTCACCGCTGGTTTTTCCCTCCTCGCATTGTCGACAAGCACATTCTACGTGACATTCCGCCAGACCTGGAAGGGATCGGGCCCAGCTGGATCGAGCGTGTGAATGCACGACTACGCGAGCACATTCTCGAGGGCGATATTGACGATGTTGACGAGGACACTCGCGAGGCAATCCTCATTCTCTTTCCTTTCGCGTGCAAGGTTGCGCTCGAGACTCTTGGAGGCGGTTTCAGCGGCGCCAAGGTTTACCGATGCGTCAACACAAATTGGGATGGGTCTCAAGAAATTCCTTCTGTCGTCAAAGTCGACGATGCCGAGTCTCTTGAAGACGAATTCCGACGCATGGTCGAAATTACGCCGCTTCTCGGAGAAAATGCACCGCGCATTCTGGCGCGGGCCACACACAAGGACCTTAGCGCTCTTCGTATCGAGCTCTGTGGGGCAACCTGGTGTCTTCCCGGCGCTGGCGAGTACAACACTCATATCACAACATTCCGCAAGCTTTTCAAGAGCGAGCTCTCCCGTCTAGCGAAAATTCCAACCTCGACAAACGCGCAAGTCTCTCCTATATCCCGCGTTACACGTCGCCGCCGGGACAAAGTTGCTTCGACCACAGAGCTTCCCCACAAGCATTATTCGGGTGCGGAATACGGCTCCAAAGTTACGCGGCAGAGTAGCGGGGATGGAAGCAGTTGCAGCAATGGGAGCAGACGCAGCCTCGACATTTCTGGAAACGATAACCACGCTGTGGGAGACTGTGTCCCGCATCCAGCAATTGGCCGGTGCCGCCTTGTGCCTCGTTCTGTCAGCGAGACGCTCGTGCAGCGACCCGGTTCGGCGCAAAGGGACCCAGCCGTGGCGAGTCGCCGACTTCTCATGCGGCAGCACTCGCGGAGCGCCGTCATGCAAGACTCTCATATGCAGACGCTTGTGCTCAAGAGGTCTTCGACCATGTCAACAGAGTCCGAGATGACGCGTGGCACAGAGGATCAAAGCGTGGTGTTTGGGGAAATCGAAGCGGTTGTAGGCGAAGTATTTGGAACCATTCTTCGCGCTGGCGCCATCGACATGGGCACAATTGAGCAAAAGTCTCTCTTTGACAAGGATGGGTACCCGCTCGCAGCCACGGTTCGTCGTCATGTGGTGGAACGTGAGCATGATGCCACGGCTGATCTATTCTTAGGCCCTCAGGCGCGATCTCTCGTTCAAAAGTGGACCGGTCTCGAGCGTATGGACGTTCGTGAGTACTTTGTTCATTTTCTCGATGTCTTACAAAGTTACGAGCTTGACACTACGGCACCAAAGCAGCGACTCATGGGCCACGTGCATGGCGATCTCAACGGTGCCAACATTCTTATTGATGGCGAGAGCATCGTGTGGCTCATCGACTTTGCTTTCTCGGGAATGCGCCCCGTCCTCATGGATCTCGTCAAACTCGAAAATACACTTCTCTTTGAGTATACGCCTCTTCAAACGGAAGCTAGCCCAGAGGGAATTGCTGTCGCTGAGTTTGCCAAGGTTGTCGAGGCCCTGGTCAGTAGCACAATTACTGATCTCCCGCCTCTTGCGTCCTTGAAACCGGACTATCGGGCTCCAGGTCATTTGGCCCTCGATCAATTGTGGAGCGTGCTGCGCCGCATCCGACAGCACGTTGTTGCCTTTTGCGAAAAGGACCCACGTCCAGAGTATCTGCACGCGGGCAGACTATACTATGCGCTGAAAACACTCTCTTTTCGGGATCTTGGTGTGGAGCAAAAGAGGTTTGCGCTTGCGAGCGCACTTGGGCACGCGAGCAGGCTTACGCACCTGCTCGCCCCTGGCATGCTTGGTCCACAACGCGCGGTCACCGAGTACACGACGGCGGATAAGACGGTTATTGAAGCACAGGTTTCGGCACATTTCAAGAGTCTGCAGCGAGAGCAGGTCAAACATCTCACCATGGTTGGCGCAAAAGATGCGCTCTTTGTGGACCCTGTATCACGGAGCAGACTCTCTGTGCTGAAGCAATGTGTTAATCTCGAGATCGCGGAGCATCCTCTGGGTAGGGGCGACGAGACAGAGTCGAATACGGCCAAGTTCTCCATTATGGACGTTGCAAGTAAGATCGATGCACTGCTAGAAGCCTTCTCGGAAGCCGCGGACGAGCTTCCCATTGCGGGCATGGTGTGCCCAGGTGATATTCCCATGCTTTGTGCGCAAGATCAGGTGCGACTTTGCTACACGCTGCTTTCGTTGCGCACGCCTCTTGAGGAGGCGCTGCAGATCACTCTCGAGCCTTTCGCAGCACTCACAACGAGTATGCAATACGTTCCTGCGCGGGATCTCTCGCGGCGCCTTGTTTTCTCACTCGTCTACCTCGAAAGCAAGGCTTTTGCCGAGGCAAAGAACGCCACATCTCAGGTCGACGGGACGACCAAAGAGGCAAGCACGGTGGCTCTCCTCGACGAAGACACTGCCTCGGCGCTTCCCAATGGAAATGGAATGCGTTGCCTGTCGCCGCTGTGGTTGCGGCGAGCGGCGCTGACGCTCTTTAACGAGGTTGACGCCCTCCATTACGGCCAGTACTATTCTCGACTTGCAGAATTGCTTCCCTCTCAGCTACGCGTCGCGGAGTCGAGACTTCTCGTACTGCTGGGACCCCCGGCAAGCGGGAAAAGTGTTTTTATGCGTCAAGTTCTTGTCCACGGGACAATTTCGCAGAGTCACAGATCGTCGTTGTGTCTTGTTCCGCTTCGCATTCGGCTGATTGATATTGGACGTCATGTGCACGAGCTGCAGCTTACAGCGGATGACGATCTCATTATGCTCTACCTTACACACCTTTATGGCGCCGCGTCCACGAAATTGGCATACTTTCGAAGCATTCTCTTTTCTGGGCGGGTCCTTCTCTTGCTCGATGGCTTTGACGAAGCTGGAACCTCGCGCGATGTGATTGTGCAGTACCTGACGCGTTTCTTGCAGCGCAATCAGGACCTGCGCGTTATCGTCACGTCGCGCGAAACCGGTTTTGTCGAGTTTCAGGATCGTTTTCACGCCATTGGTTTCAAGGGTCTAAAGATGCAGCCCCTCTCGACGGCCATGACCCAAGATATTGTGTCGCGCCGCTTACATGATGGTGAGCAGGATCCCATAAATTTGCAGCTGCAGCGACAGATTCAAGCCGCAGAATTTCGAGGCATCGCCCACAATCCTCTTATGCTCAGTCTCTTGGTGCACGTGCTCAAGTCCCACAACGAGGCTTCTGCGTCTTCGGTGCGCCGGCTTTCTGGGCAGCTCACACCGATCGAAAGTACCAAGGCCCTTCCTGTGGCTCGCGAGGGAGCGCCAATGCTCCGTTCCCAGCTCTACGCCTTGGCTGTGGACCAGATGCTTCATCAAGGCGATCCAAAGTACAAACGACATCGCAGTCGCGAGGACAAGGCGATTGGGCGGGACCTTGGACTTTTGCAGGACCCCTTGGCGCGAAGTATTCTTTGCAACGTGGCCCTCTTGGTCCACAGCCGTCGGTATATCGAGGTTGAACTCGATGACTTTGCCGCGGTTGTAGTGGCTCTTTCTACGCAGGGACTCGGCGTCGAGGATGGCGAACGCGCTCGCATTGCCAAAAGGCTTGTGACTGTGAACAATGGACTGCAACGAAGTATTCAGCGTAACTTGGTACCGCTCTTTGAGCTTCGGGAATCGCAGACGCGCAATTCGGCACGCAGTCGAGAGTCTCAAGCCTTCTCGCGTACTCTGATCTTCACCCATCTTTCGCTTCAAGAGCACTTGGCCGCGGAATGCATTGCTGAGCGGCTCGCGCTTTGTCATGGCATGAATGACACGGAGGGCTTCCTGCATGTGTGCAGCGCGTACTTTGGAGGACATCTTTTGGAGGATACCTGGTGGCACGACGTGTTTCTAAGCACATGCGAGATTCTGAGCTTGTCCAGTGAGGGGGCCTTGCACCACTTGCTAAGGGCGCTCTTCGTGACTGAGCAGGTCTCGCGACATATGCAAGCCACGCTCATCGCGCTCAAGCAAGTTTGGACGACCACCGCGAAGCAAGGTAACGTGCCGGCTCTGGTGGGTCTCTTGAAGCAGCGAGTAGACATCAACGCTTCTTACGTGGACCCGAGCCTCGAAGGCGGTGAGGCCTTTGACTTGGTCTTTGTCGTTGACCAGTACCAGAACACGTGTCTGCATCACGCAGCTGAGAACAATCGGCTTGTTTACGTTGACGAATTGGGCGCGAATGTCAGTTTTGCAGACATTTCTAAGCTGCGTTCGACGAGCAATTTTCAATCCTGGAAGCCCAGCAACACGGCATTGTGCAACAACAATCTGGAAATCCATCGCAAGCTGGCGCGCACGCCGGGCGATGAAGACATTGACGAGGAAGACCCGAAGACGGCTCCAGAGATCGTGCGCGCCATCAAGGCTCAGGACGGCGATGCGGCTTGTGCGCTTTTGGCAGAAAACTCGACGCTCTTTGCGGCGAGTGGATCGACAGGCATGACTGCGACAATGTGGGCGTGCGTGATGAATATGCCTAAAGTGCTGGAAAAGCTGCTTGAGGCAGACAAGGAGCGTGAGTTCATGACTGCTTGCTCTCGCAAAGGAAACACGTGTCTAGCCTTTGCCGTGGAGCATAATGCACGCGAGTGCGTCGGTCAGCTCCTGGCGCGAGGGATGTCGCCCACGTGGCGAAGCCGAAACAAGGACACACTTTTGCTGGTCGCCACTTCGTTTGGCTTCAACGAAGTTGCTGCGCAGCTGATTGAGTTTGGGGCCATGTCTGGCGAAGCGATTGTGGTCTCTGCTCTCCAGGGCCGGGACGGCTTTGTGCAAAAGCTGCTGGAGATTTGTGGCGACGACGCTGCTCATCTTGTGAACGATGTCGTCAATATTGGGGTGAACCCGCTCGCCGCTGCCTGCGTTGCGGGTCATCAGAGTACGATCGCGCTGCTCTTGGCTATGGGTGCCGACGTGAATCATCCCATCAACGTACAAATGGGTACCTGCGCTTTGCATGTCGCGATGCAAAAGTGCAATTTTGAGTGTATTGATCTTTTGGTGAGCAATGGGGCCAATGTGAATCTTGCGAGCCCTGCGGAGAGCGCTGCAGTACCAGGGCAGACGGCTTTGAGCCTCGCTCTCAGTATGAGTGACCCGAATGCGGAAAGCAACGAGTTTGTAAGCTACTTGCGCACTCACGGTGCCAAGACGTGGGAGGAGATGACGCCTCAAGAGCAAGATGAGAATACGCGCTCCTGGTATGCGATTTTTGGAAACGCCACGTAAAACGAAGGATTTTTTGAATAGTATATTTGATTCGCATTTAATCTGCGGTGGCCACCGGGCTCGGCTTGAGGAGCAAGCTAGGCTCTTTATTTAATTCTGCAGTTCGTTTGTTTCGTTTTCGTGAAATGTGTTCTCGCGTGCCAATCTCTGAAATGAAGGAAATGCACTTGCCAGGGTTGGTTGGTTGGTTGGTTGATTGGTGCAGAGAATTGTGACAGAAAACATCTTTGATACTGGTATTCATGTTCGAGTTTATTCAGAGTTGACGGCGCGGATGGCCTCGTTGAGACGATCGACGGCACGCGGCGTGTGGTAGGGGCCAAAGCCGACGCGGACAAAGTTTTTGCGGAGGTCGATGTCAATGTTGTGGTTCTCGCTGAGCTGGGCAACAACCTTGGCGGCCACCTCGGCATTGTCCTGACGGAAGACGAGCGTGTGACTCTGCGTGGCCGGGTCATTGGCGATGCTAACGAGACGAGCCTTGGAGAAGGGCTTGTCGGCGGCTTCCTCAGAAGCGACGCCGTCCTTGAGGAAGGACGCTTGGGCCTTGAGAACGGCATCATGCATGAAGGTAACGGTGATGCGCTGCTCGCGCCACATGCGCATGACATGGACAAAGACGACGAGGCAAGGCAAGAAGGAAGGGGTACCACCGAGGAGAGAGAATCCCTCGCAAAAGTTGGCCTCGGAGCCCATCTTGATGCCGTCGCTGCCGTTGCCGAGGACCGAGGGGTCCGCGAGCCAGCCAGTGAAGAGTGGGCGCGGGACGCTGCGCTTGGGCGGGAGGGTAATGAAGCAGGCATTGGAGGAGGATCCGACGTGCTTGAGCATGCCGGCAACGTAGTGGAAGCGGGTCGTTTCAGCGCCGCTAAGGTCCGTGGGCAGGGCACCAAAGCCGTGGTAGCCGTCAACAATGACGAGCGAGTCCTTGTTGGCCGGCGACTTGTCGAGCGCGGCGGCGGCACGGTGCGAAAAGGCAGCGACATTCGGGAGGAGCGTCTGCTGCTGCAGGTAGGTGCACTGCGAGACGTAGACGAGATCAACGACCGAAGTGGCCTCGATGGTCTCGATGATGCGCGCCTCGAGCGTGTCGCGGGGCTCAATGGGGACGGTGATGACCTTGAAGTGCTCCTCGCCGAGCTCGCGCATGCGGTTCATTTGGCGGGTCATGGAGTAGAACTCGTTGTCCGTGGTGATGACGACCTCGGGGCGCTTTTCGAGGAGAGCCTTTTCGAGGCGCTGCGAGAGCAGGCGGGAGACGACCTCGTGGGAGTTGTGGCCGAACTCGATCGGGTGCGAGCTCTCGAGGTGCAGAATCTCGCGAACAAAGGTGCTGGCCTCCGGCATGATCTGGCCAAAGAGGATGTCCCAGCAGTGGTTGCCCTCGACATGGTAAAGTCGGTAGAGCTCCTTGAGGCCCGCGTAGAGAGCGCGAGGCGGGATGTCGCCCCAGGCGTGGTCAAGGAAGGCAAGTTTGCGATCCTCCGAGGTGCCAAAGCTGCGGGGCACGCCGGTCGTGCTGTAGAGCGCTCCGAGACGATCATCGACAACGACGGAGGTTTCGCTGTCGCTGGCCGGGTTGGGCGAAGAGGTACGCGACGGCGAGGAGCCGCGGTTCTCCTCGATGGCGTACATGATGCGGCCCTTGAGGTGTGCCAGGCGCTCGTCGGTGATCCGGCCAAGCTCGGAGCGTGCGTGGTCGAGCACAGGGAAGACGGGCTTTTCAAAGGTCTTCTTCAGAGCCATGACGCTCATCTTCATGGTGCCCTTGGCGGCGCTGCCGATGACGTTGGTCGCGAGGATAAAGTGCTTTTGATAAAAGCCGCCAATGAGCGCAGACTCGACGATCTCGAGGGACTTGATGTATTCATAAATAGCGGGCTGACGCTCGGGATGAGCGTAGAGCTCGAGAAGGGCATTTTGCACGTTTTCGTCTTCCTGTACGTTCTCCGAGTCGACGGCCGTTGCGTCGACGAGGCGGTCCAAGACGGGCTGCATGAGCTCTTCGACGCGCTTGCGGAACTGCTTGACCTGCGTGCTGCCGGCGCCAGAGGTGCCCTCGATCTCCACCTTGAGCTCGAGGTAGTCGCGGAGGACCATGCTGGTGAGCATCATGACATGGGCGCCGAGGTACTCAAAGGTAGAGGCGGCGACGCGCACGCAGGCTGCGGCGTTGCAAAAGTGGCCATTGCGCTTGATGTGGTTCTGGGCGGAGCTAATGCGGTCCAGGAGCACAAATGCCCAGCACTCGGTGCCGAGGTGAATGGCACGAAAGAAGAAGTCCTCCTTGTGCTGGTACTCTTGGTCGGTGAGCAGGCTTGCGACGTGCGCGGAGCGGACCATTTCCTCGTACGCGAGGTACTTGCGGCCGTAGGGCACGGCATAAGGCGACAGACCGACAAGCTCGCGCAGCGCAGAGAGCTGTTCCTCGACACCAACGCCGACGGACCAGTCGCCGAAGCAGGTCGTGAAGGCGCCGGTGATGTTGCGGACGATCTTACGCAGAGACTGGGCCTCGTGCGCGTCCTGGTCTCCGTCCTTCTTGACCCGCTCAACGGCTTCAATGACGAGCTTGAGAGCGGAGGACTGGCGCGAGCGGTCGATGTTGGTGTCGGCGGCGGTGGGTGGGCCGTCCTCGATGGGGAAACGTTGCAAGAGGGATCCGATGGGCTGCGGCGGGGCGTCGGTTTCCAGGCGCTCCTCCTCGAGCTCGCCGTCGATGACCTCGGCAAGGAGCTGGAACTGACGCTCAATATCGGCAGCGATCATTTCGATGCGTGGCCGCTTGACGACATACGGTCGGTCATCGTTGATGAAGTGCGCGAGGAGCACGAGGGCGAGCTCCACGCCCTGCATACCGGCAGTGAAACAGGGCTCGAGGCGCGCATTCTTGGTCAGGGGCGCGTTCCAGCTGTCCCTGAGGCCGTGCAGGAACACATAGTCTTCGTACAGGTCGCGGATGCGTGCCTCGCGCTTGGCCTTGGTCGCCGCCACCTTGGCCTTGACCTCCTCCTTGCTCTTCACCGCCGGCTGCTGCTGCTGCTGCTGCTGCTCCATCTTTGCGCGTTGCGTGTCTTTGTTTGTTTCGCGTTCGCTATGCTTTTGCTTTTGCTTTTGGGTTTTGGGTTTGCTTTCGCCTCGTCGCGGGTTTGTTTGCCGCGCGCCTCGGGCTGTGCTGCTTGCGCCCAGGCCTGCGCTCGCGCGCAGGCCTGCTCACCCTTCCTACTAGGACCACTCTAGTAGTAAAGGTGAGCGGGCGAGTGCGTCCTTCGCTTCGCGTCCATTCCCGGCAGGCAGGCAGGCAGGCAGGCAGGCAGGCAGGCAGGCAGGCAGGCAGGCAGGCAGGCAGGCAGGCAGGCAGGCAGGCAGGCAGTCTGAGGCAGGCAGCCAGTCTGGGGCGGCGAAGAAAGGTCCCGCGCGACTCCATCTTGCCATGCCTGGGACCGTCCGGCACAAATGCGCCGCCGAGGCGGAGCTGCAGCTTCCGCTGTGGGGGCCGTCTGGGTCCAATCGAGTCTTGGCCGGAAGAGACGAGACGAGACGCAGACGACTTGAAGCAGCTCATGTCAGCAGCAGCAGTGAGTGGCAACTGGCTAGGCAGACTCGCACGAAAACGCCAAGTCATCGCGCCCTGCCGCTCTCGCGCCCTGCCGCCCTCGCGCCTGTCGGCGAGCGGTGGCGGCGAGCGGTGGCGGCTGGCGGCGGTGAAAACGGCTAGCGGCCAACTGCAAGCAGCAGCAGGAAGCAGCGGCTGGGGCAGGAAGAAGCGAAATACTCATGGTTGGCGATGACCGCCACAAGACAAGCCCCAAAGCCGCGCGCGAGAAGCGTGTGCAGCGCGACGCCAAGCGCGCGAAGATTGCCGCCGCGACTCGCCGCGACGCGACGCGACGTGACCTCGGGCGTAGAGCTCGCGTTGGCTGCTTGCCCGGTTTACGCAGCCGCCAGGCCGGCTGCTGCGACGACGCGAGGCGATGGGTTGTGGACGGATGGATGGATGGATGGATGGATGAAGAGGACGAAGAGGATGAAGAGGATGAATGGGCGGTGCCAGCTCTGCGGAGAAGGTGCAGTTGCCGGGGACAGGCTAGCGTTCAGAGCGAAGAAGTTGTGCTAAGACGCGGCAAGCGCGCGAAGATTGCGGCGCGGCGTCCGGGAGTGGCAGTCGCGCCGCGTGGCGGTGGACCCGCGGAGCTCGTGGAACTTGTGCTGGAGGGGGCGAAGCGCGCGAAGATTGGGCGCGCCGAGGACGCACACGTGGAGGTGGAAGCGCGCGAGCTCCCATGCTTGGCGACCCGCGCCACAAGGGAGAAGCCCAAGGTGCGAGGTGTTGTCGTGGCAGCACATGCAGCTACTTCTCGGAAGATCAAGCAGCGCCACGAGATCCCATGCTTGGCCACGCGCGGCACAAGTGGGACAAAAAGGTAGAATGTCGCTGCTCGTACCCCCGGCGGCTGCGGCCCAAACCAAGCAGCGAAAGCGACCTTTAACGATTTCTGGCCTGGTTGTTCACGACGATGATCCGGCGCTCCGTGTGCACCTTCCTTCGCCGCTCTGGGTAATCAACGCAGCAGCAGAAGCGGGATCCGTCACGCACGGCACAAAGGGGGACGGACACGCCGTACTGGGTGACGGTACTCATCGCGGAAACAAGAAGAGGTCTCGGGCCACTGGCAAAAGGTCAGCGACCATGCCGATTGGCCGGGAGGGCCGGGAGACCAGGTAAACAACACGTGTCAAACGTTACCTACCCAAGTTACGCTCTACCACGTGAGAAGGACGTATCTGCTCGTGCTCGCAACAAAACCAAATGACAAAGTAGACTCAAACGACCTGACTACTCCCCTATTAGAATGACTGAGAACCTGTTTGTGTGAGATTCTTCGAGTCGAAAAATATTGGTCGTTCATTTATTATGCTTCAAATTAGGATCGAAACGAATATGCAAAGAAGCTCATGACGCAGATGCGCAAAGAAAGCTGAAGTGATAGGCCTAGCTAACCTAAGTCTACGCCATCCAAGTCGCAAGTATGGTTGGCTCCGGTTTTCTTTTGGTCTTAAAGTGGTTCTAATCGGGGTATGCGACTCGGATTTAAATCATGACCAGAATCCAGATGGATGTCTCAGGCACAGGCAACAACGGCGTCTTTGGCGTTCTCGTCGGCCTCGGTGTTGGCCGCGCGACGGCGGCGACGGATGACGACAGCGACAAGCACGGAGACGGCCCTAAATGCACCAGCCACAGGACCCGCAATCAGCGCCAGCGGCACAGCCGACGATTCGCTGAGGTTGCTCACCTGGAGCATCGCAAACTTGCTCACGACCTAAAGAGATCGCGTCGAGTCCGACTCAAGCGCACGCCGCTCCCCAGCCGAGGACGTCCAGGACGGTATCGAGCACGTGTCGATCACAGCCGTCGCCGTGATCTCCATGGTCGACGTCGTCTCGGTAAACTCGCCAGAGACCCACTCGTTGGGCGTATAGATGAAGCGGTCCACGTTGCGCATCGAAATGCTTTGGCACCCTTGATGGCTCTTACCAGGTCCTCGCAGCCCAATCTGCTCACGTCTCTCTCCGAGAGCATTTCCGGGCTTTTTGAGCTTACTCACCTGTAAGTCGGATGATCTCATCAAATAGTTGACGAGACCTATGAGAGTTGCCACGAACATCCGCTTTCTCCAAAACCTATACTGCAGATCTGTATATCAACGACAACCTCATTGAAGTGCCCTCTTCGATCGGGGCTTTGATCAAGCTGGGTGACGTGTACGTGAAACGTTTGAGGGACTTTTTTCCTCATGAGTTGCCAAGGGAGATATCGCATACACTCTAACGCGAACAAACCGTTGGAACGGAAGTAACATTTTGTTTCTTCTTAAAGATACATGCATGACAGCCCTCTTACCTCCCTTCTCGATAGTCTGTCCGCACTTACACAGCTCAGGCTCCTGTACTTTAAACACACTCGCTCATTGGAATCAGTGATCGAATGCACTCACAATCGATCGAACAGGAACATCGCCGACACAGATCTTACGGAGCTTCCTCAAGCGCTCGGTAGCATGACAAGTCTGACCTACTTGTAAGCCCTTCGCGAGATATAAGCGGTTCAGGAAAGCTCACATGATCCCTATGCGCAGGCTTCTTGAGAACATTCCTCTCTGCGGACCACAGCCAGTTCTTCCTATCTCACTCATCGGAACAAGTAGGCCTTGTGAAGGGGAACAGGAATGTTCCCTTCGTATACAGGGGACGATTCGTCGGCTACGCTGGGGCGTATCTTGGGTTCTCTGGCTGGTGCGTTTGTGACCGTCTCCGTGTTTGTCGCTGTCATTCTTCGCCGCCGTCGTCGTCGTGCGACCAAGGCAAAGCCCAACGCAGTCCCCAACGCAGTCCATTGCGCAGTCCCCTACACACCAGACGCAGTCCCCACCGCGGTTTCCTACGACCGAGCTGGCAGCGATAAACGAGTGCCACCAATGCGATACCGACGAGTCGTCCGTCGGCTTCGCCGCTGGCGCTCATTGTGGGTCCTCTGGCTGGTGCATTTGTGGCCGTCTCCGTGCTTGCCGCCGTCGTCAACCACCGCCGCCCTCGCGCGACCAAGATCGAGGCCAACGAGAATGCCAAAGTCACCGTTGTTGCCAGAGCCTGAGGCATCCAGAGTTCGGGTCATGATCCTATCGCATATATACATCACCGGCATGAATGAGCTCGAAGAGATGATCAATGTTATCAACCAACTAGTGCAAAAAGAAGCTGCAAGTGAAAGTTCATTTTCACCATTAATTGCATCTCCAAAACCAATCAACATCCAGTTCAAAGCCTAATTCAAGATTCACTCCAGCTCTGGAGTTCTGGTTTAACCTTGTGCCCAGGAAGGTCAACTCAAAGTCCCCATGACGAGTCCTCTTCTGATTAGGCACTCTTCGCCCAACGCGCCAGCTCGTGCCGGCCTCTTCGTTATGACATTTTGTCAGCGCATCGCAAGAATGATAGCAAATGACAAGCGAAAATAAGGTCACGTGATGTGCACGCACGGATTGCGTGACGCCAAGATCATACAAATTGCACTTTGGGGCTGGTATGTTTCTACTAGCTCAAGTGCTGTGGCGAATGTCAGCGCGCGAAAGATACGCATTTCTTTGAGGCCAGTCAACGATGAAGACCAGCGAGTACCCCCTCATTTAAGATCTGACCTTGGCCATGCGGCCACGATCAGCCTCAAGCTACCTTCTCTGCCAAAGAATTGTCTCTATGGTCATTATTGAAGGTTGCTTAAAGAAGCTGGCCAATGCTGCATCAGCTTAGAAATAAGGCGTCTCAGTTTCAGCCTCTCACAAGACAAACTCGTCGCGTATGTCTTCTCTGGCCTCTATTTTCCACAGATTATGCGCGTGTCTCAACGCAGCAAGCCAGGCCTGCTTGGCCCGAGAGATGGATCAAGGGCGTATGCTTGCTTGATTGCTTGCCGCTGGTCTGAAGGATGTGCTCATCATCGCTACCGCCATGATAATTTCGACCCTTCGTGGGAAAGAACAAAGTGCGTACGCTCAACTCGCTGCCGGTCTCGCCCAACGCTCTCGTCAGATCAATGATGCTCTCGCCGAAACGCCTTAGTTAATGCTGTCGCGCTAGCCTCAACGACACCCCCACTTTGACCGCTTATCCCCATCGCGCGCAGCAGCAGGAGCAGAAGCAGCTGTCGGCTCCGGGCTAGGCTGGTCTGGTGACCGGAGGCGCGCGAGCGGCCATCTCGCGGCGACCTTCGCGTCATGCGCGGCCCGGCGCCTGCGCCCGAGCCAAGAACAGCCAGAAACGAGATCTGCACGCGCGTGCAGGCCACGAGCCAGCGCGACGCACGTGTCAGCAGCAGCAACAGCAGCTGGCCGTCAGTGCATACTCGCAGTCCGAGATATCCATCCTCCTTGGCCCAGGGAAAAGGGTAAGTAGTAAGATGATGAGGTGGGCGCACGGCTTCATAATCCCGACGTTACGTCACGAGGGTCCAAGCCTTCATAAAGGGCCCACAGGTGGGTCGGCGGCCCGTGGCCCAATCTCTACTGATTGAAAGCTACCCATTTATTGACGCCATGTCTTAGAGTCAGAGCCACGCGAGCCGGGATAGACCTGCGAAGAAGAAGGTACGGCAGCAGAGCCGTAACAGACGCACACCACCCTCCCTGTCGGTCCGGAAGCCAGCAAAACCTCATACTTGGTCCTCTTCGAGCAAGTACGGCATGGCCGCGATGATGCTTCGGCATCTACTGCTTCTGGTGGTCCTTCTTTGCGCCTCAGCCTTGACGAGTGGCGCAACTTGCTTCTGCACCCCTTTCGCTTGTTCGAACTGGTCTACTGATGCTGACTGCGCCGCTCGCGTTGCCGACGGCGAGGACCGCAACACTGACGTCTTCCAGCCTCCCCTTTCCACCTTGACATCGCTCACGTCCCTGTAAGATTTCCTTCGTTGCAGAGTGCTGACAAGCTAAACTAATCAATCCTGTCTGTAATCGTAGTGATCTGGGGTCCAATAGGCTGACGGCTATCTCTGAATCTGTTGGCCAGTTGACAGATCTTGAGCATCTGTACGTGCATCAAGACCATCGATGCAACGAGACCAATAAGAGATGCCACTAACATTCGCTTTTGGACAAGATCCTCATTGTAGATATCTCTATCGCAACAATCTCAAGGAATTGCCCTCTTCGATTGGGGCTTTGACCAAGCTGAATCTCTTGTACGTTGAAACGACCAAAGCTGCACGTGCTTCTCGAGTACCAGAACGATGACCCTTACACTTGAACGCGAGCAAAAACAGATCTTCCTACAGCAACCAGCTCACGTCCCTCCCCGAGAGCATCTCGGGACTTTCTGAACTTGATTACCTGTAAGTCAGATGATACCATCGAATGTTGGGTGAGACCTAAAAGAGTTGTCCCTAACATTCGCGTTTCGAAATTTACCTGATCGCAGATCCCTCTCCCGCAACAACCTCACCGAATTTCCCTCTTCAATAGGGGCTTTGACCAAGCTGAATCTCTTGTATGTGAAAGTGGCCAAAGCTGGTCGTTCTCCCAGAATATCAGAAAGATGACTCTTACATTTGAACGCGAGCAAACACAGATCTTTCAATAGCAATCTGCTCACGTCGCTTTCCGAGAGTATTTCGGGACTTTCCGAGCTTACTTTCCTGTAGGTTAGATGATGTCATCGAGACGGCGAGGAAGTAACGGATTATACGAGCGAACCGCTGGAATGGAACTAACACCTCGTTTTATGTTATAGAGACGTGTCTTCCAACCCTCTCACCTCCCTTCCCGAAAGTCTGTCCGCACTCACAAAGCTCAGGCTCCTGTACGTTCAACGCATCGTCTCGCCAGAATCAGAGTCCAAGCGTACTCACAATTTGCCGAGTAGGGACCTCTCCGACACAGATATTACGAAGCTTCCTCAAGCGGTCAGAAAGATGACAAGTCTGACTTTGCTGTAAGTCCTTCGCGAGATACCAGCTGTGCAAGAAAGCTTACACGATTCCGATGCGCAGGTATATTGATGACGTTTCTCTCTGCGGACTACAGCCAGTTTTTTTACCTGACTCCCTCGCCTTCAGGCCATATGCAGGAACAGGGGCATTCGGCGCGTGTGAGGTTACGTCGCTGGCGCTTATCTTGGGTCCTATCTCTGGTGCGTTTGTGGTCGTCTCCGTGTGTGCCATTGTCGTCATTCGTCGCCGCCGTCGCGCAGCCAAGACCAAGGCCAACGCAGAACCCAACGCAGTATCCAACGCAGTCCCTTACGCAGTCCCCTACGCACCAGACGCAGCCCCCTCCTCACCAGACGCAGTCCCCACCGCGGTTCCCTACGGCCAAGCTGACAGCGATAAACGATTGCCACCAATGTGATACCGACGAGTGATCCGTCGGCTACGCCGCTGGCGCTAATCGTGGGTCCTTTGACTGGTGCGTTTATGGCCGTCTCCGTGTTTGCCACTAACTTCATCCGTCACCGCCTTCGCGCGGTCAAGATCGAGGCCGGCAAGAACCACAAAGTCGCCGTTGTTGCCACTGCCTGAGACATCCGGAGACCGGGTCATGATTTCCTCGCATGCATTAGTGACATGGATGAGCTTGAAGAAATTACCATTGATTTCAAGCAACCAGGGCAAAAACAAGTTGAAAGTGAAGTTCAATTTCATCTCCAATTGCGAATCCGACACCAACATGTAGTTCAAGTTCTATTTCAAGATTTACTTCAGCTTCGGAGTACCAATTCAACCTCGTGCCCAGGATCCTCAACTCGAAGCCACCTAAGAGTAAAGTTCAACTATAGTATACATCTTTAAATGCAACTCCCTCATCAACATCTATTTGGCCTATCGTTCAAGTTCTAATTCAACTCAACATACACCTCACTCTGCTTCGGAGTTCCGACTCAAGTCACCGTGACGACTCGAAGTCTTCTTCTGGGTACTAGGGTAAAACCTTACGGTTCGACATGGTTTCGTAATGTTCAGAAAATTTCTTCAGCAAGTCCACGCGCGAGCATCGGAGCGGGACACAGGACAGGCCCGTGCCACGGCGGACTGCACAAAATTTGCAGTAAAGGTTTTGGCCGAGTTTTGGGGGAGCGAGAGTAGTTCAAAGTTGAGCGTTCGAGGCCCCCGCGGGGCTGCTGCGCTTAAATTTCGACGGGGGGTATTGGCAAAGGGGTATTTAGCGAGTTGGGTATTTGCCTGTTGTTTATATGGGGCGTGCACATTTGCATCGTTTTTGGGATGGAAATGCAGTTGTCGCCACTGGCGGACGTCAGCAGCGCCACGCGCTCGTTGAGATGCCCTACGAGGACATCGGCGGCAGCGCAGGAGCGCTGGAGGTGCTCCGTATGTGAGCAAGAACGATTCGCATGAGATTCTCGCGAGGATCATGCCACGGAACACGCAAGCCTT
>KN805403.1:171586-252994 GCA_000818945.1 Schizochytrium sp. CCTCC M209059
GAGCGCCTCCGGCGTCGACGCTGCGACGACTTCTGCAAGCTGCTTCGTCGTTCTACTGGAGGGCATTGTCAACGGCAGCCTGCCTCTGCAGCGGCGGCGTGGTGCCGAGGAAGTTGCTCAAGGTCGTCGGCATCGACATGGCCGCGCGCAGTAGCGGCACGGCATGCGTTCTCTCGCCAAGGCGACTTAACCACCACCACGGCAACCTGTCGAATTCAAAGCTTGCGAGTTTTAGTTCGAGTACGCCTTAGTTGACTCCTAGTCAAGAGCCACGCCGCCAAAAATGTCGATTCTAACGAGTGTCGATTCTAAAGGTTTTACCCTAGGCCTTTTTCTTCAGAAAACATGAGGAAAACCTCAAGGAGAACGCCTCTGGTTTTTTTCCCGCGGCGCGTCCTGCTGCCTACCGGGTAGAATAAAGAAAGCATACGCGCCTCGAAGAGCGCGACTCGCAGCGCGGACGAGGAAGCCCACAGCGTGGTTGGCGCCGGGGGCGTAGCGTAGCGCAGCGCAGCGCAGCGCAGCGCAGCGCAGCGCAGCGCAGCGCAGCGCAGCGCGCGTCGCTGTTTTTGCGGCCCTGGCCCACGGAAAAAAAGAAGCAGGAGCGGAGGCCCGCTGCAAGGAGCGGGCTGCGAACGGCACGCTACACTCCGTCGACGTGCGGACCTTGTTCACTTGTGCCGAGGCCCACCCGCAAGGCCTTGCGGCAAGCCGCCAACGCCTACCCACTGTTCGTGGGCTAGTTCTTGCTCGCGCTCTCCGCGCGTGGCAAGCGTTAATTTGGCAAGATGGGGCCGTCACCTCAACCCAAGAACCTCGAGAGCGACAACGAGCAGGCCAACACCGAGACCCCTGTGAATACCACGCAAAACGCGGACACGGAAAACTCGGACCATGCCGATGTCGGACGCATGGCTCGCGAAATGATAAAGGCCCTTGATACAAAAAGCGAGGATGGAGTCCAAGTCGAAGCCCTGGTCAAGGCGAAGGGCTTTCGTGCGGACGTGGCAAAACGAACCGTGCGCCTCCTCGAGGAACTGGGCCTCATCAAGATCTCGGACACAGACGCCCTCGCAACGAATGACGACCTCCCTATTGTACACCTTGAGTCGTCATTCGGACGAGACCCCAACGCTTCATCTGCCGAGGCTTCGTCCAGTAACCTTGACGCTGCACGAGGCCTTCTTATGATTTTAGCGATGCGAGCCAGGGTTGCAGACGCCAACCTCGAACTGAAGATGCTCGATGAGGTTGTCAATGTACTTAAAGAGGTATTGGTCGCCTCGATGACCCAGGAAAAGTGTGGCCACCTGTATATTACCGCCCAAGACCTTGCACAAACGCTTCGTGCGGAGGATCCTGAACGACAGATCCTTTTGCTTAAAGGACCGAGGTCCTCATTACTCGTTCCAACAAAGGAAGCTGGCAGTACTACATTTCAAGTGCGTCTTCTGTCGCGGAATTCATCGCCAGACAATCAACTCGACGCGCTCCTGCTTCAAGGAGAAAAGCTCGTCCCAGTTGCCGCGACTGAGCAAGACGAAAACTTTGAAAATCTTCAACAGCCTCCGGAATCGGGAACACATAATTTTGCAACGCAAGAGTCCGCAATCTCCTTAGACAACGCCGACGCTAGCGCTGACGCGGACGCCGACAAGGAAGAAGACGATGAAGCTGACGGGACGAGGAGTCACGAAGATGATGATGACGCGACGGCACGCGCTGCTTCGACCGTTGGGGCTAAAAAGCGAAGGATACCTTTTGAGCCTACAGAATCGTCCGAGGAACGTCCTCAGCGGAAGGCGCGATTGATACCTTGACTCTTTGTTCATGTACAAGTAAAATCTACTACGTTATTTGATTTCGATTTTAAGTTTTTACATGCTTGCTTGTTTGCTTTTGAAAAATTGCTTGTTAACTTGCTTGTTAACTTGCTTGTTGACTTGCTTGTGTGGTACAAACTCAACGTAAAATGCATGATAGAAAGCGCATGCGATTCATCTCGCACTCGCACACGCCTTATTCGTGGTACAACATCAATGTAAAGCATGACAGAACGCGTATGCAATTCATCTCACACACGCGCACGCACACGCCTTTTCAGAGCTATCATCAGGTCGCAGTGGGCTTGCGCCGAAGGACTTCGTCAAAGGTGGATGCCACATCCGAGGCTGAAGCGCACAACTTACACACACGGACAAGCCATTCAATGAGGCTGTAGATCTGCAAACCGGGCGCAGTGCAGCTTCGTATATAAAGGTCGCGAACAATGTCTGCCTCACATGGAAGTTGAAGCGCCGCAGCCAAGGCAATGAGGCCTTGGACTTCTTGTTCAAATTTGATGGTTTCATCCACGTCTTCGCTCGGTGATCTTGAAACTGATAGCTTTTCCGCGAGTTGTATGATGATTTCACGATGTTCCCACACAATGCGAAGCAACTGCAGATCAGTCATGATCTCGTCAGGACACGAAGAGGGAGGAAAGATTGAACCAGACGCTGCGAATCGCCTTCTTGCCAGCGAGATCACCTCTTGTGCCCATACGGCACGCGGTATGTCCTGCAGAAAGTGATCAAGACGGATCATGAAGCCCTGGACACCCACAGTGGTCATAGTGTTGGTTTCGACGTAATCGACGACGTCCTCTGCATTACAAAGATTCATGACACGTCGCACAGCATCGTCGCGCAACAGGTCAAAGTCTCGGGCGAACATGAACATGTCTCTGAGGGAGGCCCCGCTCTTGTTTGCAGTGTATTGTGATACAATCTGCATCAAAGGTTCTTCAAATAAAATGCCGTTTTTGCGCCTTAGCAAAGACCATGCACGCAAACAACGGCACAATAAATGAGTAATGTAGTGCAGACGAGCCCCTCGTGACCGACGAAAGGCAGCATGCAATTCTGAGCAAACCCTTCGTTTTTGACGTCTTGTCTCTTTGCGCAATAATCGTACACTTTCTTTGGCCTGACGCATGGCCTTTTTCCATTCATCGAATGCACTGCAAAGGATGGTCATATTTTCCTTCGCCTTAGTCACCACGGCAGTCCAGTGCACAAACCTCCGCAGCATGACTTCTGATTGGCATTTTTTCATCACAATAGTCCAGCGTAAAATCGCGCGATTGCGTCGAAATGAGTGTTGCCAGCGTCGAAACGCCACTGCGACCTTGCAGTATCGAGCCCATGCTTTCAAAGTATGACTCACGCGCTTTTGATCGAGTCGGAATTGAAGGGCAGCCTCGCGGAACCTCCTCTTTCGCAAGCTTGTATGAGCCGAGAGTCTCCACGCGTCAAAATGGAGCTGCAAACAGTTTTGAAGGACATTTGATTGTAGTACCTTGAAGCTGACACGAAGGTGTCGCGTTGCAATCGTTCGCTCAAGCTTGGCCCGCCGCACCCATTGCGCAATAAGGTCTCGCATTTGACTGGCAACAACTGTTTCGTGCCATCGACGCCAAAATCTCTGTAGCATACTGCCAAGTCTCCACATACGCAAGTAACGCACAATGACGTTGCGTTTGTACCATCTGCGAGCTTTGCGTGATCGATGACGCTTGCGAGCACTTGCGTACAATTTCATTGCACGAAACGCATTAACTTGTCTTCTCCACTGGACTTGGTTGTCAAATCGTTTGACGCGCGCATACAGGTCCACAAATGCAGAGAGCTGGGTTGCTAGGCATGCATGCCGCCAACGTTTGAGCGCGGGTACAAGTTGACTTCTTCTTGCGCATTTTCTCCAGCGCGAGAAAGCGTCACAAAGTTCGCGCTTGGTCGACACGCCGTTTACAATGGCACGAATCTTTCGTTGGACGTATGCGTGATGTGCTAAGCCTTTGAAACCCCATTCCAAAAGCGAGTGCTTTCGCGCAGATTTCATGCGCACGATAATGGCCCACGATTTCATGAATCTGCGCAACTGATCGACCCGGAGCACCATGCACCACACACCCCAAGCTTTCTCGAGGAAGTGCAGCTGGCGCGTGTGCGACTCTAGACGGCGCCACGCAGCAAAGAGGCACAACGTGGAGCGCAGTATGCCCATACGTCTGAGTAAGCGCCGTGAATGCACAGTAAACGAATTCCATTGCTTGAAGCGGTTCCAAAGCCTCTGACGTTCCAGATTGCGTTGGCAAATAGAAACGCCACGCTTTTGTTGGAGATTTCGTGTCACGGCATCGCTCCATCGGAGATAAGCCCAGCGTTTGCTAGACTTTTTGCACAGTCGTTGCAGTCGGTGGCCCCATCTTTTCCATGTTCCAAAAGCATTTCGGAGACAGCGTTCGCAAGCAAGTCGTTCTTCGAGTTTTTGGAGTTTTTGCGCTCTGGCCTGTGTTCTCCAGACGGCGAGTGTCTGGCGAAGAATGGCTCGATATGTTTTCCAAAGCCGCATGGCAGCAAAGGCTCGATTTTTGCGTTTCCAATCGCAAACAAAGATGGCAAGACCGGATTGTGGTGAAAAGAGATGCGGGGGCATGGTTCTTTCCAGACCGCGTTGATCCAATGCCAAACATGATTCTTGCTGCATTTTTGAGATGGCGAGACGACGGCAGTTACCACTTTCATTTTTTGTAAACATCACTTTCGCTGTTTCGATAGTCCTCGTTTCTGACTGTGAGGGATTCGCAAAATTTCTCTTCTCTTCTGAATGTTTACAAGAGAGATTAAGACGTGCGCTTTTTCTGTCGAGAGCAGTTTGAAGAATACCTTTGCGACGCGGCGGAATTTGCACATGACTGCAGTTTGCCGAGAGCGCGCTGTTTTCTCTGTTGTCGTCATTGTCGTCGTCGCCGTCGTCGCCGTCTTTGAGTCTGGGCTTGACGCGAGCTTGAAAATCGACCCTTTGCGGCTGAAAAACGTGTTTCCCAGACGCCGCCCTTACCTTCGAGGGCTGCAAGGGCCGCAGCTCGTCCATCGTGCTGACCCGCCAAATCCTTGGCCGCCCTGTCGAAGCAACCAGATACCGCGATCCTCGACTTCCACGAGCAGAAGTCGCGGTAGTACTACAGGGCACCTTCAACGTTCCTCTCCGCAAAAGGATTTCGAGCTGCACGTCTAGCTTTTCAAGTTGATAAAACCGAGCACAGCAGCGTCCACAGCGTGCGAGTGAGCGCCTTGCCTCGCCTTGCCTTGGCGGGCGCACAGGCCGCGTCGGCGACCGCGTTGGCGGCCGAGCCTCCGCAGGTCCAGAGCAAAGCGGTTCTGAAGTAAGCAAGCAAGCAAGCAAGCAAGCAAGCAAGCTTATTCAAACGAAGTTCAAAAACAAGCAGATGCGGGCCAGCAAAAGCCCAACCATCGGCATCCCCGGAGCGCTCGAGACGTCTGACGCTTCTGCGCGCAAGCTCGCTAGCTCGCACGAGTGAGCCGGCGAGGGCTGGGGTTGGGGCCACGCTGCGCGCGGGCAGAGCGTCGTCGCACGGCAAGCGCTACGTTCTTCGTGGTGGTGCGACGGAGATTGGCGCCTCACGCGACCGGCGCGAGAGCGCGTTCTTGCTTGCTCGCGCAGGTTTTGCTTGGAGCATTCGCAAGAGAGAGCAGCCAAGAGAACTTCAGGCAGAGGCTAGACGTGCGTGCGGGCGGGCAGGCGTGCGTACGCTGGTTGGCAACATGTCTGCTGATGTGATCATGCTTGTGGACGACGAAGAGGAAGAGGAAAAGGCGAAAGAGTCTGGTCGTGGCGACGGGGATAGCGTCTGCAG
This sequence comes from Schizochytrium sp. CCTCC M209059, assembly GCA_000818945.1. NCBI lineage: Eukaryota > Bigyra > Thraustochytrida > Thraustochytriidae > Schizochytrium > Schizochytrium sp. CCTCC M209059. The sequence goes on from KN805403.1 coordinate 177,288, forward strand.
CGTGAACTTATCCGACAACGGCGCGGCGAATCGCAGCAGGCGTGCTGGATCTGGCGCGACAAATAGGGCTGCACAGGGTGCTGCAGCTGCCAAAGTCATTGATGGATCATGCGGGCTTGCGCTGCGGTCGAGATGGGTCGAGGCGTCAAGCTTTCGTGGTGAAGACGCGGTCTTGGATCGACTTTTGGACGCCGATTTGCGCGTCGCCAGCAACGGGTCAACAATGCCGACAAATGTAAACGACCTTCACGATGTCACACTAGGTGGCAGCATTCTTTTGCAGATTGTCTCAGCCTCGGACGTGGCAAGGTCGAAGCGGGTTCTCGACAAGATCAAACAGGACGTTGAAGAAAACGAGCACGATGAAGGGGACGAGGATGTGAGCCCAAATCCGCGCAACAATGGAAACGCAAGGTCTGGACCCGCTTCCAAACGTCTTCTCAAGCTCGATCTCACAGACGGAAAGACTCGTGTGGTGGGTATTGAACATCAGCGAATCGAGGCGCTTCGGGGCTATCCGGGGGAGAAACTACTCATCAGTAACGTGCCTGTTCGGCGAGGCATATTGCTTCTCGGCCCAAACACGGTGCGCGTCTTGGGAGGCAAAGATATTCGCGAGCCCAAAGCGTCTGCTGCAGCGAGTGTTTCCGGACCGAAGGCAAGCACAACAAGGCCAAGGACCGGCCCGCGCTCTCGAATCGCAAATGAGGCCAATGTCGGTGTCGGCAATGCAACGCTTGATTCAGGTCCACCACATTCCATCGTTTCGATGAGTGTGTCTGCCCCTGTACTTGTACCCGCGCCTGCGCCCGCGTCAGCGCGAGGGAGCACAGCGGGTACGTCGGTCGCAAGTTGCGCGCCTGTTTCAGTCGACCGGAGAGCGTCAGCCGCAACGCTAGGCAGCGAAGCAAACAGCAGCCGCAGCATGAGTAGCACCAGCAGCACGGGCATCACCAAAGGGAAGATGCGAGGTTTTCTGTATCTTGAAAAGTTTGTGCCTGGGCAGACTGCTTCGGTCAAGGGCTTTGTTTCGAGTATCTGCGAGTTTTCGGTGAAACCAGAAGGGTGTTCGCTGCGGTTGGAAATCGGGGACGGGCGGTCGGTTTGTGTTGCTACAGTTTCGCACGCTCCGCTGGAGATGCTCTTGGAGCGCTCGACCGCCGAGATTCGAGAGCTCAAGCGGACGCAGCGGCAGGCGTATAAGGCGCACATGAATCATGTGAGCAGCAAGATCCGAGCTCTCGAGGGGGTCTTTCGGATGCAGCGTCTGCACCACAATGCTCAAACATTTATGTTGGTCAGTGTGGAGGGCGCCGTTCGAATGAAGGAGTACGCAAGCTTTTTATGCGCTGCGCTTGCATCCAAATGACCAACCAACGTGATGGATCTGATTAATGGAGTGTTGTATTGAATTTCATTTAGTGTATTTTACATGTGTAAGTCAGGCGTCCCGTTTGAGCAAGTGTAATCCGAAAAGGATGAGAACACCCGTGAAAGCGATCATGAGTGCCAGTGAAGGCGCCAGCAGTGCGTATATCCTCGGTGGAAAGAGTGCGGCGAGTGGATGTCCATGACCGACGAGCGGCTGCGCGAGATTGAATTCATTTTTTTTCCCCCTTTGTTGTCAGCTTTCACTGTCTTTAGCCATACTGGGCTTGGGCTTTGGCCGACTGCTCGGCGCGTGAGCCTGCCGGCCTTGGATCCTCTGATCCAGGTTCACAAGATGATCTATACCGTGCAACCGTGTCTGTTGAACTCACCGTGACCAGAAGCCAAGCCACAAAGAAGACAAAGACTGCCGTCCCCGACGTCGCTAGCGCGCGTAGCGTGGGGCCGTGCGCGCTCATAACTCCCGCGAGATCTTTTTTTACTCCAGCTCACTCACGGCGCCGTCGGGCTGTCGCCGCCGCAGGGCGGCCCAAAGCTCGCACTAAGGCCTCTTTTTGCGATCCGTTAGGCCTCTTTCGTGAAAGCCCTCTGTGGAATGCGCAGAAGAACCCAGGGGGGTTGGTTCGTTTACGCACTGCACCCGCTCCTCTATAGTGGAGTGACCGACTGGAGGAGACGATAAAATGCGACCGGCACGGTCGTGATCACTTGCTTTGTGGCTTGGACGACCATAGACTGACGGACGTGCACGAGGTATCGATCGCACCACCGACACGAAGACGAAAAAGGAGAAGAAGAGTAAAAGAAGAAGAATTAACTGGCCAGAAAGGAGTGCTCTCGCGAGCGGAGCGTTGTTTCTCTGTTCTTCATCTAGAGAAGACAAGACCAAGCAAGCAGGCAAGACAGTCAGTCTGACAGAGACACGCGATACAAGAAAAAAGGAGGCAGGCAGGCAGGCGGTCAAGCGAGGTTGAGACATACGCCGCCACTTGCAAAGTCGAGGACAGACCAACGCCGCTGCGTGGGGCGGGGGCGAAGGCGGCAGCGAACGGAGAGGCTGGCCAACACGGTGCGAACAAACGAGGCAATCACTCGCTCACGCATACGTTTACGCATAGGCCAAAAGGTCTTGGCGGTCTGTCTGTCTGTTTGTTTGGCTGGCTGGTCAAACATAAAAGCACCTAGCACAGGAGGTGAGTGAGGTGAGGCGGCGGCTACGACGTTTGCGCAAAGCCACGCAGACGTAAGCGGCGCCGCGCGGGCGCCGCAGCCGCGCGGAAGCTAGACATTGTTGAAAAAACCAAAATGAACAAGTACGAAGTACAAGGCATTGTCGGAGAAGGTGCTTATGGCGTGGTGCTCAAGTGCCGAAACAAGGAAACATCCGAGGTTGTAGCAATCAAGAAGTTTAAAGAGGGCGAGGATGACGAGATTGTGCGCAAGACGACACTGCGCGAAGTGAAGATTTTGCGCATGCTCAAACACCCAAACATTGTCGACCTGCGCGAGGCCTTTCGGCGAAAGGGCAAGCTATACCTTGTTTTCGAGTATGTGCACAACAATCTTCTCGAGGTACTCGAGGAGCGACCAAACGGCCTCGACGAGGAACTTGTGCGAAGGTACATTTTCCAGCTCTGCATGGCTATTTTTTGGTGCCACAGCAACAACGTAATTCACCGCGACATCAAGCCGGAAAACCTCTTGGTGAATCGTGACCACACACTCAAGTTGTGTGACTTCGGTTTTGCACGAACCATAAAGTCTTCCTCGCAGGCGCTGACGGACTACGTGTCGACACGGTGGTACCGCGCGCCCGAGCTTTTGCTGGGTTGCACGCAGTACGACTGGAGTGTCGACTATTGGTCAATTGGGTGCATTATGGGCGAGCTGACGGATGGGCAACCCATGTACCCTGGCGAGAGCGAAGTGGACCAGCTGTATATAATTCAGCGGATCCTGGGCCCGTTGACACCGGCGCAGAACGAGCTATTCTTGCGGAATCCGCGCTTTGCGGGTCTCAAGTTCCCCTCGATGCACAATCCGGAGACGTTGCAGCGAAAATACATGGGCAAGCTCGGCAAGCAGGCCATGTCATTTATGACGAGTCTCATGCGTATGGACCCTCGGGAACGTCTGCAGGGCCGTGCGGCGCTGGAGCATCCATACTTTGAGGGCCTCAAGTCAGAATTTGCCGACATGTACGCAGCTTTGGGGCTAGACGCCTCCCCGGTGCGTGGCGAGGCGCCAAACGCTGCGGGACCTGCTGCTGCGCAGGCGGATCGGCCTCCAACAGGTGGACGGAGCGAGCTCCGCTCGCGAGGTCGGCGAGGTCGAGACGGTCGCAGGCGAGAGCAGCGTTCGGAGCGTTCGGAGCGTGCGGAGCGCAAGCAAAGCAAGCGTCAAGGCGGGAGTCAGCAGCAGCAGCAGCATGGCGGCAGCGGATCTTACTCGGTGGAGGAGGAAAAGGAAGCCGAGTATGGTGGTGCGGGGAACCCCGTGCATTCGGGCCGTGGCGAGGGCCACGGTCGAAAGCGCGATTCGCGTTCACGACGCTCGCATCGCGGCGAGTCTGCAGGTTCGCAAAGTTCCGTGGGAGGGGATTTTGACCGTCGCACGCATGAGCGCAGGCGCGACTCCGCGCACGAATCACATCATGCCGGCAGCAGTAGTGGCGGCGGTGGCGGTGGAAATTCGGGGCGTAGGTCGAAGAAGAAGCAACGTGCGGAGATAAACAACTATGAGAACCAGAGCTATCACCACCATCATCACCAACACCACAACCATCATCATCACCATACTCAGCAGCAGCAGCAGCAGCAGCAGCAGCAGCAGCAGCCGCCGCAACAGCAACAGCAGCAACAACAGCAGCAACAGCAATTGCAGCAACAGCAATTGCAGCAGCAGCAGCAGCAGCATGGGTATTTCCAGCACCCTTTTCAGCAAGCCTTTCCCGAGTTCAATCCGCCAACGGAGCGCTACTTGCCACAGCTTCATTCATCGGGTACAACCGTGCAAGAGTCCAAGGTCGAAGTTCCCTTTGGCAAGCTCAACATGCATGTGCATGGCGGGCGCGAGCTGTCATCTTCGGCCGCCTTTCCCATGGCCTTTCGCCACAAGTGATAATGAAAGCCATGCGCGCCATGGTGACTCACTAACTGTGAGTGAGTGACGCTCGTCGCTCTCAGCAGCACCAGCACCAGCAGCAACAGCAACAGCTGCTGCAGCAGCTGCAGCTACTGCAGGTTTGATTTTGCAGCGAAAGTCTTTTGTTCTACCTATACGTATAAGTATTCTTACCACGCCATCATCATGTTGTCCTTGCTTGCGCCCACTGGTAATCACTGTCAGCACGGCTTCCATTCGCGGAGAGCCGGCACACAGCCGACAGCTCATGTGTGCGCTCCATGGTGGGTGTCCTTTTACAATGTGCAATCATCGCCCCACGTGCTGCTGCGCTTTAGCCGCCGGTCCACGTCAAACCTCATCTGCGCACACGTCGCGGCCCCAATCGAGTAACATCCAGGAACATAGCAGCAGCAGTTGCAGCAAGCAAGGCTCGCATCCTTTTGCATCCTGATCGCGATCATCGTGACGAGACCACCTTCACCATCATCATCGATCATCACAACGAGACAAGACAAGCGACGCCAAGCCGAAAGCCAAGCCAGCTTCGTACCTCTCGTGACCGCCCCTCCAGCGAGCGAGCGAGCGAGCGAGCTGTCTACGCTGGCGCACTCACTGCCTTGCACCGCTTTGCACCGTGCAGCAGCTGCTGCAGATGCTGCTGCAGATGCTGCTGCATCATATGCAAAGCGAGGACGGGGCGCGGCGAGCGAGGGAGACGGCTCGAGATTGAGCGCGTGCACGCCGCGCTGGAGAAGCGCGCGTGTCCATCTCCCGGCCACGCGCGGACGCACGGCCTACGTCCCACTGCGAGGCCGACTTCCCCCGCCCGCCGGAGAGGCGCCGCGTGCGCCCCTCGGGGCCGGGCCCGAGCAGGCGACCTTCCTCCCCGAGGGGGTGGCGTGCGAGTGTGCGCGCGTTCTTGAGGGGAGAGAACGCCGTTCTCTGGTGGGTGTGCAAGTGGCCTCCAGAGTGGCAGCGGTCGTCGCCTTTATGAAGACTCGAGCGCTGCGGAACTTGCCTTCCCCTTACTCCACTGTAGTCCCTGTCTTTGTCCGTAATTTAGACATTATCCATGTGTCTAGTCGTATAGACACAATTTATAACGGCGTAAGTGGTTCCATCTCTCGTTGCACCGGTGCCATGCGCGCCGCGGTAGCTTGGTGCGGGCGGTATGGCCCCGCATCAATAGGACGGCAAGGCTCCTTTCGTAACAGTGGAACCAGAGGAGAGCTGCGGGTGCGCGGCAGGGACCTTTTACCTCTTCCCTCCCCCCCATTCAGCCGGGGCGGAGGCACACTGGCCGCGCGCGGCGCAAGTGCGTTATGGCCGCGCTGCAAGTGGGGCAAAGGCGCGCGCAAGTGGCGCAGCGGCGCGCGCAGACACGCGCACACGGCGGGCAGCGCCGCGGAAGGAAGGGGTTGTCAGTCAACTCGCCGCAACAAGGACAGAGCAAGCGGCGCCGAGCCGCGGCAGAAGACCAAGGTACGCCACGCCACGCCACGCCACGCCACGCCACGCCACGCCCAAGGCCAAACCCGTCCATCCACATCCACATCCATCCATCCATCTTTCTTCATCCCTCGCTCGTCCATTTCGCCAGCGCCGAGACCGCGCGAGGCGACGCGCGGCGGGCGGACGCGCGGCGAGCAGACGCCGCGGAGCCGAGTCCCGCGCGCGTTCCGAGCGCGCGGAGGAGACGGCGGAGCCCGGCGCGCAGGCGAGCGAGCGAGATAGAATAGAGCACGTGGCCGCGTGCACGCACGTGCAGCGGGCGAGCGAGCGAGCGAGGTAGACGCACAGGCGAGCGAGGAGACAGACCCGCTTCGCGAGCGCGAGGCGAGCGCGAGGCGAGCGCGGGGGAGAGGCCCGGAGAGGGAGAAGGAGAAGGAGAAGATGGCGACCAAAGCGCGACGCATCGGGGGAGACTGGGTCGAGAGCACCGACCCGAATACCGGCAAGGTGTACTTTGCGAATCTCAAGACGCGCGAGACATCATGGACCATGCCCGAAGAGGTGAAGCGGTTCCAGGAGGAGTCCGTCAAGAAGCAAAAGGCCGCCGCGGCAAGGGCCGCCGAGCAGGGAAAGGCCAAGTCCGGTGGGTCGTCCAAGAAACCCGAAAACGCATGGCTTGAACGCACCGACCCCAAGTCCGGACGCCCGTACTACTACAACCCGTACCTGAAGCAGACGAGCTGGACCAAACCCGATGATGTTGCCGCCTCCGCCTCAGTCGCCGGTGATGGCAAGGGAGCCTGGGTCGCGCGCATCGACCCGCGCACGAACCGCACCTACTACTATAATCAGGTCACGCGCATGACCTCGTGGGTGAACCCCGACGAGGAGGAGGCGGCCACGACGGGACGAAGCTCGACCCGAACCTCGCTTTCCACTGGAGCCGCCGCATCGATGGTGAAGCGGATCTCGAAGCGACTCTCGGCGCAGCCCGATGCCGATGAAGAACCTGCGTACCAAGCGGGCCCCGCCCCGCCCACGAACCGCACGAGCGCCCGAACGTCGGTGCGCATGGGCGAGATTGGTGCCCCCAAGGCCGGGAGCCGTCTGTCCATGGCCGATGTGGCGCGCCTCAAAGAGGCTGAGGCGGCCGCGGCTGGTGAGGGAACCTCCGTGGTTGGACTCCCCCAGGAAGAGGTCAAGTCCCCGCCTGTCATGGACCGCTTCGCCAAGCTCCGTGCTCTTCGCGAGCGCACCCAAAAGGACGATGAGCCGGACGAGGAAGAGGTCGTCACGAAGCAGATCGACCTCGAGGATCTGGCGGCCAACGCCATGGCCGAGGTCACCTACGACCTGAACATGAACAATTACGCCGAGCAGTACTTTAAGCTCACGCGCAAGGGCTTTGCCTCAAGGAGAACGGTTCACGTCGCCGACCTGCTCACCTGGAAGGGCGAGAAGATTAAGAGCTCGCTGCATCCGCTTTCGGATCCGGCGCTCGTGCACGACGCTGTCTTGGCCTTTTCCAACATTCTCTGCTACATGGGTGACAAGCCCTCGCGCGACCCCATGGACAATGCACTCAAGATCTTCAAGATTACGGTCGGCGCACCCGAGGAGCTCCTCGACGAAGTCTACTGCCAGCTGTACAAGCAGACGAACGCGAACCCTGACGCCACGAGCTGCCTGCGCGGCTGGGAACTCATGGCCATGTGCGCCGGTCTCTTCCCGCCCTCTTCCAAGCTCGAAAAGTACCTGCTCTCCTACATTCGCCAGACCACCGAGTCCCAGCCGTATCCGGGTGTGGGCAAGCTTGCCGAGTACGCCTTGCTCCGCATTGTCAAGTCCCTCGACCTCGGTGCGCGTTCCGAGGCGCCCACCAAGATCGAGATTGCGGCCGTGCGCGAGATCTCTCCGGTCAAGATTCGCGTCACCCTGCTGGACGGTCGCATTCTCGACATGGAGGCAGAGTCCTGGACCAGTGTCGCGGACATGAACCAGGCTGTCGGAAACCAGCTCAAGATCGAAGATGCAACGCCGTTTTCCCTCTTTGAAATTAACAGCAATGACGAGGAGCGCGCGCTCGACGATGAGGATCGCGTCCTCGACGTCATTTCCTATTGGGAACGCGAGCGCGCGCGCCAGCGTCGCCATCCTCCCGAGTTTCAGTTTGTCTACAAGGTGCGCTTCTTCTTTGACATTAAGGAGGACGACGAGTTCGCCGTCCAGGTGGCCTACCATCAGGCTGTGCACGATGTGACGGACTCTCGCTACCCGTGCTCCGAGGAGGATGCCTTTCGCCTTGCGGCTCTCATGGCGCAGGAGCGATTCGGTGACTTTATTGACGATGATTCCGATCACTTTGGCGATGAGCTCCAAGCGTTCTTGCCGGCCAAGTACTACCACGAGACCATCGAGGTCAACCTCAAGGACGAAATTCGAAAGATTTGGGCTCTCCTCAAGGGATACGATTTGCAAGAGGCCATGTGCAACTACCTCGACTATGTTCGTTCCTGGAAGATGTATGGTTCGGCCTTTTACTTTGTCGAGCCTCAGCAGCGCGACTTCCCCCCCGATGCTGTTTTGGCTGTCAACGCCAAGGGCATTCTCCTCATTGACCCTGAAACGCGCGATATTATTTCGGACTGGCCTTACTCGGAGATTGTCACGTGGGGTCACTCGTCGATCACCTTTGTGCTCGTTGCAGGAAACCTCATCCGCTCACAAAAGTACTACTTTAAGTGCTCCGTCGGCAGCGAGATCAACACTCTCGTGCATGCCTACGTCAACCGTCTCGCCGACGAGTAAGCGAGCCCTTTACTGACTGGTCTTCTTCCTTTCGCGATGCCATGTTTCTTTGCCAATCCAAACGTCGTCTTCCCCCACCCTCTTTCTTTACTGTGTTACCGGGAATGGCAAAAGTGCGTCAATGTCGTTGCGTTTCGTCGCTCGTGATCAATTTTGTCATTCCTGTTTGGCGCTCTTTCACAGCGCGCTCCAAATCTTAATCATTTTGTTGATTTTCAGTGTTGCTTTTGCTGCCCTACTGCTGAAGGCCTCGTTTTACACGATGCGAACGAGCAACTAACGAATTTGGGCTTTCGAACGAAGCGAGCAAGGCGGCTTATCTTATGAATTCAAGATACCTCGAAGTTTGCCCACGAAAATAGTGATCTCACGGGGGTCTCACTCAGCCTTGTCGAGACAAAACAAGGCAAGCATCTACATGAGTGACCACAACCCCCTTTCTTGATCTGCACTCACACACACTTATGAGATGAAGACAGCCGCCAGCTGCATCAGCGACAATGTTCCCAAACGCCGTCACGAGTGCACATCCAGAAAAACAGTAAAAAAAAAAAGTTCAAAGAGCAAAGTCCGAAAGGAAGGAAGGAAGGACAGCTTGGCGCACGTTGCGGGGCCGAGCAAGCGAGCGAGCGAGCGAGCGACACGTGCAGGCGACGGCGCGCCCCGACGGTAGCGAAAGCGAAAGCGAGAGCGGCGCGGAGACAGCGCGATGGCGACGAATCGGCGCGCCGAGCTCTTTGGAATGTCTGGGGCGTCCGCGCATGGCAAAAGGATGGGCGGAGCCTTTGCGAACGAGATGGACGAAGAGGAGGAGGACGGGCTCCTGGCGACCGCGGACCAAGAGCGGCAGCAAGACGAGCTCCTCACCAACATCAGCAACAGTCTTGACACAATTAATCGCGGTGCTCTTTCTTTCAAAGAGGAGATTGAGCGCCAGAATGCGTACGTTGAACAGCGTTGGAGTCGATACTGACCCCTCGCGGCCCCATCTCCCTTCACTTTGCGCTCTACGCTTGAGGCTCGTGCTCTTTAGTCTTGTGCGCACTAACATTATTCTAATTCTACCCATTCGCGCACAACAGAACGCTAGACGAAATTGGCAAGGACATGGACGGCACGCAAATCAATATGAAGGCAATAGAAGCCAAGACAAACGAGCTCGTTGAACGTGCCGGCGGGCCCGGCTGGTTTTGCATCATTGTCGTGCTTTCGGCCATTGCCATGACACTCTTTATGCTCATCATTTACACCTAGACAATTCCTGCAACTGTGGGGGCATTGCATTTCTGGATGTGTGCACAGGCCGTACCGCTCGACCTTTGGAAGGGCGAGCCGAACGCGCCTCGTTTGCGCATCACAGTGCGAGTCGAATGTTCATGCATCAAATTTTGTTCACCCTTGTACTACTTTTTTTTTTCAGAAAACAAAATTGCCTGGACTTGGCCCTTCGTTCAAGTTTTTGGCTGTTCTTGTTGTGGATGGGAAACGAACGGTTCATCACTATCAACATTTCATGCAAGTTGACCCTGTGTACGTCGTGAAACTTGGCTTCAACTCCAAAGTTTTTTTGCTTTACAACTCCCAGGTTTTTTTTTGCTTTGCAGCTCCCAGGGTTCTTGGAGTGGAGTCGAATGTCTGTCGATCATATTTTGTTCATCCTCTTTTTCTTTCTTCTATTCTACACACGATTCTATGCCAAGGCCACAAGTCGTTTTTCTTGTTGTTCGTTGATTGCCGACAGACAGACAGACATGGAAAAAAGCAAACGAGGATCCTTTCTGACGCACACTGACTTTAGTTGGGAAATAGAGACGCGTAGAGGGTCCGATGGCGTGGGACAATCTCATCCGTATACAGCGCATGGCGAGAGGCTGTTGGGGACCGCGCAACTGCCAGGCCAGCCTCAGCCTTTGCCGCTACTTTTGCAAGAAAAGATTGCGAGTCGTTTGCTTCGCCGTTCCCCGCCTCTACGCTTGGTTGCGAAGAAGAGGTTTCGAGAGCCAACATTGCAACCCCACGCGAAGTGGCCTCCTCACGAGCCCATCGCGAAGATAAAAGATCCTTGCCCGTAACGTCAGCAATGAGTCGCTGCAAAAGAGGAGATTTGGCGAGCGCAGTACCTGATGCCACAAGACGCGGACGACCAGGCAACGCCGCCTCAGCGATGGCAGCGATGAGTTCTCCGATACGTATGGCCAATGACTCCATGACAGCGTGAAGAACCTCGTGAGGCTGCGTAGATTGGGAAATACCAGAGATTGTCATTGTCGCCTTGTCATTCCAGCCCATGGATCGTTCTCCGCGAAGAAAGGGAAGCACGATGAGACCATGTGAACCTGGCGCGCAAGCCTCGGCGCGCGCGTCTGCGTCCGCAGGGAGCTTGATCATATCCTCGACCCACCTATAAAGCGATCCGCCGTCCGTCAGAGCGCCACCGAGTAAGACACGCTCGCCATCAGCACAATAACACCAAAGTCCGCGCGGCGGGAAGTCAGATGTCCCAAGAGGCACCTGCGAGCGGTTCAAGAGAATGCGGGCCGCTGCGCTTGTGCCAACCGTGACGGCCATGGAGCGCGCGTCAACGCACATGGAGCCAACGTTGGCAGCAAGACCGTCGGCGATGCCAAGATGAAATCGTGCATTGCGCATTTGTGGCCAGAGGTCTGCCTTGGCTTTAAGATCAGCCACCATGGCAATATCAGTCTTTATTTCCGGTAAGGCTGCAGCAGCACGCGGAGGAAGCATGGCTCGAGCTGCTTCGTCCCAGTCTAGCGAGGCAAGATTGATGAGGCCCGTCCACGAGGCCTCCGAGGGGCTCACAACGGCAAGCTGCGAGGCGGTTGTCCATCTTCGTAGCAACAGAGTTGGGAGACTGACAAAGACGTCGACATCATCAAGTGCATTCGCTTCGTCCAAGGCACGCATTTGGCACGCCGCATAGGATGTGTGGGACATTGTGGTACCAGTTCTGCTTCGCATAGACTGGAGACGCCCAGCGTCACGAAGCTCGTTGTGAAGCATCTCGCTCGCTTTTATGATGGATGGCGAAGATCCAGCATAGGTCAAGAGAGGCGTGCACGGAACGCCGACTTTGTTGAGACCTACGAGATTCATTGCAAAGCAGCTCAGAGCAACATCGTCGATGCTCTTGTTCGGGCCTAGGGCTTGGCAGCAGGCTGTGACGGCGGCCTCGATCTCCTGCACGAGCTCATTGGCTCCTGTATCTTCGCGCAGTTGAAAGGCGCGCTGTTGCGCACTTTCCGGCACGAGCTCTGGCAAAAGGGACTCGTCGTTGGCCACGTACACGGCGGCACGAACAGAAGAGCTACCGATATCCACCGCGAGGACCGCGCTGCAGGAGGAGGCACTGTCGGCCGCGTTCGAGGTCATCGTACGCGTCTCTGCTCTGCTCTGCTCTGCTCTGCTCTGCTTAGAGCTCTGCTCTGCTCTGCTCAGAGCTCTGCTCAGTCTGTCGGGTCGACCGAGTGGTCGGATATCTGCCGGACGAACGGCAAGCAGCAGCCGGCCGGAGCAGCTCTAGCAGGAGGAGCGGGCGTCGGACTTCGTGGCGCTCGCGCTCCGTTCGAGCGCCACGGTCAGCTTGGGACGCGAGACTAAGTTGCTCGGTCAGCGGCGGGCGTGCGGCCCAAGTTCGGGTCGTTTTCGTCTTCTTGCTTCGAAGCACTCTTTTCTCGTCGAACCCGGCTGCTGGCTGGACAGTATTGCTTGAGAAAGGCGTCACGTGCGTGCAAGATGGTCACGAGGTCTTCAACGTCTTGCCGTTCCCGGCCACCATCCTACCATCGCCAGCCTGAACAGCAACGGCAGCGAGAGCCACGCCGAGAACAGGAGGCGCCAAAAGGAGGCATGGACGATTGATTGCCTCGCCTCTTTGCCAAAACCTGAGGAGGAGGCGCGCCGAGACTGCGTCTTCAGCAGAGGGCCGGCCAGCCCTTGCTTGGCCAAGAGGCGACACGTGTCCTCGACGGCACGCGTCCCGCCCCATCCCTGACTCGCAGTCGCAGCCGATGCGATGCGACCGCGATGCGACTGCGACCGCGATGCGACTGCGATGCGATGCGACTGCGGCCATGGCGACTGGCAATGCATTGCATGCGCATCAGCCGCGACCTGACCGTGCACTCTGCGTCGCCCACCTCGCAACAGCCCAAACCCCGGCGCGCCAAGTGGAGCAACCGCCGCGCGCAAGTGCGGAATGCGCGGATAGGCCAGTGGCAGCAAGCAGCAGCCAGGAGCCACGGAAGGTAGCACGCGACAGCGGCGCGTGGCGCCACACCGCCGACTTGCGCCGCCGCATAGCCGACTTGCGCCGCCGCATAGCCGACTTGCGCCGCCGCATAGCCGACTTTCCCACCCGCAAGTGGAAGCCGGAGCGAGCCTGCCCGCCGTCGGCAGAGTCCAGGTCCAACCATATAGGTGGCGGCAAGTGCGCGAGGAGGCGCGGCAAGTGGAAGGGTAGGCCACGGCAAGTCGAGAAGGCCTCCTCCGCAAGTGGGAATAAACAGGCTCGGCGAAGAGCCGCAGGCAAGAGAGAGAGCAAGAAAGAAAGAAAGATAGAAAGAAAGAAAGAAAGAAAGAAAGAAGGAAAGGAAAGGAAAGAAGGAAAGCGGGCAAGCAAGCACTGCAAGCACTGCAGGCAGAGCGGCAACCGAGGCGCGGAGCGAGGCAGCGGCATCGGTGCGGCTTGCGCAGGGCGTGCTGGCGCGCGCAGGAGGCGGGGTCGCGCCGGCGCAGGTGATGGTGAAGCCCGCCCCGGCGACTTGCAACGAGAGCCGCGGAGGGTGGAGCGCAGAGATTCGCAGGCGCAGCAGCGGCGAGGTCGAGGCCGAGGCCGCCTTCGCGCGCGGACGCACGACGGCCGTGCATGCCAGCAGCGGCGCCCGCGCCTGCGCCGTGAGCGAGCGCGTCGGCGTCGCGGAGGTCGAGCCGCCGTAGCCCGCCGGGCGCGCGCGCAGACAGGCAAGCAGGCAGGCAGGCAGGCAGGCAGGCAGCGAGCGGCGAGCAGAGGCGGAGGCTGGTTTTGAAAAAGCGGGTTTTTTGAAAAAACACTGGCGCGCAAGGCGGCGACCGACCGACCGACCGACCGACCGCCCCGACCCGGCGAGGACCGCGGCGCGAACGGCGGCGCGCAGGACCACGCACGCGCGGAGAGCGGCGCGCGGAGAGCGAGCGAGCGAGCGAGCGGGCGGGCGAGAGCGGCGCGCGGGGAGCAGGGCCGCGCGCAAAGACAGACCGCGAGCGAGCCGTGCCGAGAGCAGAGAAGCCGGCGTTGAGCCGTTCTCGCTGGCGCAGCGGCGGGAGAGAGAGGCGAGCGAGCGAGCGAGCGAGCGAGCGAGCAGGCGCACGCGTGACGACCGAACGGCAGAGCAGCGCGAGCAGAGCAGCTCAGGCAGAACCGGCGAGCGGACGTAGCGAGAGCGGGCAGCCGGGGACGTCCGCGCGTCCCAGCGGCAGGCACCATCATCGCGCCGCCGCCGCCGCGCTCCTCGTCCCTCGAGCCGGGGAAGGGGGCGCAAGGCAAGAAAATGCTGTCGGGCTCGTCGCAAAACGTGGTGGGGAACCGCGTGTCGGTGATCGATAAGGAACCCCTGCGCATCGTCATCACCGACTCGCCCACGAACGCCAACATGGAAAGCCACATTACTGACTTGCTCGCGCGCAAGGTCAAGCATGTCGCACGCGCATCGGAGCCAACCTACGAGACCCAGACCCTCGAGCGCATGGGCATTCGCGTACACGACCTGCAGTTCGACGACGGTGCGCCGCCCCCCGAGGCAGTGCGCAACGCCTGGCTCGACCTCGTGGAGCGCTGCTTTATCAAAGGCGAGCTGGCCAGCGATGAGCGCATTTCCGTGCATTGTATCGCCGGACTCGGCCGCGCGCCGCTCCTCGTAGCGATTGCGCTCATTGAATACTGTAATATGGACGCGATTGAGGCCATCGAGTTTGTGCGCAATCAGCGCCACCGCAGGGCCATTAATCGCCGCCAAGTCACCTATTTAGAGGAATACAAGCCGACCCGTCGTCGCCAGGATGGCGGCTGCGCGCCCTGCACCATCATGTGATTTTCTTCCGCGCGCCGCGTCCCTGGACAAACGAAAGGAGATTCGTTGCTTTCCAAGCACTCTCCAAATGAAGGTTTGAAGAAACGCGTGTGCGTTCGTTACGCATGCAGTCAGCTTTCGATCATGAGAACGAATGCAACCCTCTTTCTCTATACTACATACTCATACAAGCGCCCCTTCTTCTTCTTCTTCTTCTTCTTCTCCCCATTCTTTCTTACTTTTATTTGTTTCCGAGTGTTTTCGGCCGTTGCCGCGTCGATGCGAACCCCCCCCCCCAAAAAAAAAACAAAAAAATCAGTAGCAACCACCCAAGAAATACAGGAGTGAGTCTCATGAGCATCATCAACAACTATCAATCATCGTAGGCCTTTCTTTTGTCCGCGTGCAGTCGTGATTTATGTGCATACATGCGTACGTGCGCGCATGCGTATTTGGATGCAGGTTCCACGCACTCGTGATCTAAAAATCCGAGCCGATCCGAGCCGATTCGATCCAGTTCAGTCCTGTCCGGTCCGAATCTTTATCCCGCTGCATACATTCGTGCATGCGAGCAAACAAGCAAGCTTACTTCAGTGATTACGTAGTCAGTCAGTCTTGCACGATCGCATCAAATATCGGTTTGTTTGCGCTTCGAGAAAAAGGCCTCCTACTTTCTTCTTTTTTTAGCTAGTCAAACTTTACGATAGTCTCGATCGGTTCCTCTTCTCTATCCACTAGGCCATGTGTTGCCCTACGCATCAGCGGCGGCTGAGAAGGCCGTGGTAAACTGAGCAATTTTGATAAACATCCTCGTAATCATTGACATCCATACGGAAGTGTTGACGAGAATAAAATCATCCAAGGAAGCGAACAGACAGAACATCGACTTTCTTTCTTTTTTACACTTGAGCACGTGGCCAACTATTTTTATTTTTTTAATCGATAGCGCCCTTGACCTGAGCGAAGGCTAGCCTTCGTTTGTGAAAAAAGGGAAACGGAAATAGCCACCCCCCCCCCCTTTATGACAAGTAACATGTCGACCCTTACTCGACACAGAGCCAATCAAGCACATGCGTATATGCAGCCGTTTGCCACGAGATCAAGAAATGGGTAAAAGGATGAATAAACAATATGCAGTCTTTCTTTGTTTCTTTTGTTTGTTTATTTGTTTAGTGTAGAGGTAAGTGAACTCGTTGGCTAACGGAGCGGAGTGCCCTTCACACGGCGCCCTTCATTCCACATCCTCCACTTCTTCTCGCTTGAAGGAATCTTGGCTTCATCTTTGCTTTGCACAGTGTGAGCGCGTACATGAGTGCGTCTACATAAAGTAATCGGGATAGGTCTCGCCGGAACCCTGCTCCGGAGGCCGTTGGCGCTCTTCCGTCGGGCAAGGCCCATACACGGCATAGAAAGGCTTCATGTTCTCATCAAGCTCAAGAATGGCGCCGCTATTACCGCACCGGTAGCAGTAGTTTGGTGCCGACCAGACCGTGACGAGGCCGCCATTGAACATCTCGCGATACCCTGTCATGACAAGCTGATGGCTACGGAGGATGCAGGAAATGTTGTTCTCCTGATTAAATCTCTGGCACACGTCGGCACCAAATACGTAGCCAGCGCCGCGAGGGGAGATACCCCAGCCCCCCGTTATGTCTTCCGGGTCAGACCATACCAGGTCACAAACGGGTCCCTCGTGCGGGACCTCCTGTTTGCGATCCAAGGCCTGAATCTGATCAATCGTGTCGCAAGAGGGCGTGAGACCCGCGTGCACCGCAAATCGCGTGTTCGGGGTTCCCTTCCCCACGAGCGCCGCCAGCGCGAGACAGTCAAAGGCCGCCGTGCACAGGCTCCACACCTGCGAGTCCGCAAACTTGCGCATGCACTCATCGTAAAAGCCGTACACCTGCGTGATCTGTCGCGTCTCGTGGTTACCCCGAATGAGGTGGATGCGCCGCGGGTGTCGCACTTTGAAAGCAAAGAGCAGCAGTAGCGTCTCCACGCTAAAATAACCGCGGTCCACGTAGTCTCCCATAAACAGATAGTTCGTTGCCGGTGGCTTGCCGCCCACCTTGAACATCTCCATCAGGTCGTAAAACTGGCCGTGGATGTCGCCGACCACCGTCACGGGCGGCTCCACCTGCAGCACGTTCGGCTCCTTGGCCAGCTCCTCGCGCACGCGCGTGCACAGCTCCTTGATCTCCGGCATCGAAGGCAGCTCGCGCTTGAGCAGCTTCTCAACCCATCTGTCCGGGTCGTGCGACATTATCCCGCCAAATCCGCCCCTGCGCCGTCCACCGGGCCTGGCGCAGCGCTCCCCGCCTCGCCTCGCGCCGCCGCGCGCGATCCACGGCTCTCTCCCGCGCGCCTCCCCGCCCGCCCGACCTTCGCGCCGGAGTCCCTCGCGAAGCGGTCAGAGCTCTGCTCGTTGTCTCCAGCGAGCTAGCAATAGATAGCTAAAGCGAGCTAGATAAAGCTGCTGCGACGCGGCTCAACTGCTAGGTAAATAGTAGTACTATACGTACGCACACAGGAGGCCGGTCGGCAACGGAGATGCCGGACGAGCCCTTCTCTGCAAGGCACGGCATGGCGTGGTGGGAGTAGGTTAATTGACTGCGAGGGCCCCAGGAGGGAAGGAATCAACGTCGATGGGCGACGATAGGGATAACGTGCGTGGAGGGAAAGGAGAAGAATGTCAGGAACGGGCAACGCAATGCAATGCACTGCAATTCATTGCAAGAAAAAAAGAATTGGGCCGGCGGAGGATCTGAATCGAGTCCTTTTTTGTCTTGCAGTTATTAGGCTCGATGGATGCGTGGCGGCGGAAATGGGTGAGAAACGATGAAATATCATCACGATGACCATGTCGCGAATGAGGGGAATAGGAGAATCCTCTGGTTTAGAGAAAACCACCTTCCACTCCCTTCCACTCCCTTCCCTTCCCTTCCCTTCCCTTCCCTTCCCTTGCCTTGCCTTTCCTTTCCTCCCTCTCTTTTCTTTTTCTTTTTTCTTTCTCCATCTCCCATGGCCGCGCAACTTGCCCATTAGCGATTTGACCGTTGAGCCGTTGGTTGCAAGGCCCATAGTAAACTCGTATGAATTGCCGCATGCAGCGCACAAGGCGAAAAGACCGTTCGGCCTGACGCAGGCGGCTGGCTGCCTCAAGCGCAAAAGAGGCAGGCCTAGGGTAGCCTTGGTTGCTTCGACTTTAGCAAAATAAAGACGTCCCGGCGGCTCGGGCAGACCTCGCGCCCGAGCTTGCGGCGCCCGGGGGCTCTGCCTCGTGCGCACGAGACGTGCGCAGACCGAGGGTCTTTCGGACGGACTTGTGCGTGTGTTGCAAAAGCGCTTGCTTACGCGCAAGCAGCAGTAGGAGCAAAAAAGCAAAAGCAACAAGAGACAACAGCGAAAAGGACAACAAGACCACGGGGGAAAGCGCAGGAGCGATACTCCCTCCACACGTTCGTTCGACCATCCAAAGAAGAAGAACAACAACGCGAAGAAGTCATAGACGTAGGGACCCCGAGCCCGCAGGATCATGGATTCCAGATCTGCAACCGAGGTGCCAGAGACGGCTGATGAGATGGAGTCCAAGCATATGCGCCACGACGAGGGCGTCGACCCTCGCAGCAAGTGGCTTGAGCAGCGCGTCCAAGGCGCCTTGCGCCACGTCAAGGCGGAAAAGCTCCGCAAGAGCTTTCGCAGCGAAGAGAACGCTCGCGCCATTGTAGACTTCTTCAAAAGTCCCGAGTCAAGGTGCCTCCTCGTGCTCGGCGACGGGGCTACGTTCACGACGGCCATGCCTTCGAAACTTCAGAGCAACGCTGGGAAAATCCTCTACTTTCTCAAGCAGGGTGCCCATGAGCTTTCAGAGACCTGCGACATGGACGCAGAAGTCTCCATGGGTGAACTCAGCAGCGAACCTCTTGCGCACATGGAAAAGGCCATCCAATGCGTATACATGCCGCTTCTCGCTGGCGCCACTGGCGCCCAAGAAGGTAGCTGGGGCGATGTGACAAGCAAAGACATTGTCGACAAGCTCCATGGTTTTCTCGCCACTGTCAGCATCACGCTCGGCCAGACCCAGGGCGAGACCTGCCTGCCTTTACCGCTTACCGAATCGGGCGCCAGTGCCTCGGGCAGCAGCCACGTGCCAACGCCAAGCAAAGATAAAATCCATCTTCTCGAAGGCGCCGTCATTACCTGGACCAAACAGATAAAAAACGTGCTCAAAATGGACCCTGAATCCAGACTCAAGGTCGGCGCCAACCCTACTCCTGACCAAGAGATTGCTTTCTGGCGAACTAAGGCCGCCAATCTGAACAGTATTTTCACTCAGTTGCAGAGTGACCGTATTCGCAAGGTTCTCCGCGTCCTCGATTCAAGCAAGAGCACCTACTGCAATCCGTTCGCCAAGCTGTGCAAGGAGGTCTTCTCGGCGCGCATCGAGGCCAACGACAACGTGCGCTATCTAGCAATGCTCGAGCCTTGGGTCAACAAGCTGCAACAGCGGAACGGGGAGTTCCAGGACCTTGTCGCGCACTTCAAGCCTGTCATGCACACCATTCTGCTCATCTGGAAGTACTCCGACCATTACAACACCCCAGCACGCCTTGTGGTACTGATGCGGGAGATCTGTAACGCTCTCATTGCGCAGAGCTGCGACTTTGTGAGCGGAGACCAGATTTTCGAGCTCATCGAAGCCGATGAAGCCACCAAGGCTGTCGAGAAGCTCAAGGTCACGCTCAAGGTATGCGGCACCTTCAAATCCACTTACTTTGACTACAAGGCCACCGCCAACACAGAGTGCCCCAACAACCCATGGCGCATCCAGAATAATGCTCTGTTTCTGCGTCTCGACTCTTTTTTGGAGCGCTGCCATGACATTCTTGACCTCACCCAGACCATCGTTCAGTTCAACATGCTGAGCAGGATCGAGATCGGTGGTACCAAGGGCAAGGCGCTCACCACTTCGGTCGTGCAAATCTATGCTGACTTCCGTCACGCCGTCGAGGCCTTCCAGCAAGTGAACTACGACATCATGGACGTGAGCGCCAAGGAGTTTGACGACGACTTTTACGATTTTCGATGCAAGATCAAAGAGCTTGAGCGGCGCCTTGGTTCCATCCTTACCCAAAGCTTTGACGACGCAGCGACCATCAACGCTCGCTTCAAGCTGCTCGACTCCTTCGAGGGCCTTTTGGAGCGCCCCATCATTCAGGACGAGCTCGAGAAGAAGCACATCTCTCTGGTCCAAGCCTACGCGGCTGACCTCAAGCTCGTGCAAGAGACCTTTCTGGAGCTTAAAGACGACCCTCCCATCCCAAGCAACATGCCGCCAGCGGCAGGCGCCATTGGCTGGTGTCTTGGCCTGCTGGATCGCATCACCGAGCCCATGGAGAAGCTTCGCCAACTCAACCGCACCATCATGGACCGCGAAGAGGCCAAAGACGTGATGAAGATCCACCAAGGCGTGGTGGAGACCTTTAACAAGTATTGCAAGTCCAAGGCGCAGCAGTGGGCTGCATGCGTCGACGAAACTGCCGCTGCCAAGCTCAAATTGCCTCTTCTTCGCCACCGTGACATGGAGGCCTTGGCCGCAGCTGCAGCCGCAGCTGTCGATTCTTCTGCGCTTGAGCACACTGGATCGAAAGAGGGTTCCACCGAAGCGGAAAGCGAAGCCAGCAAAGCTTCTGCCTCGGCCTCCGCCTCGGCAGCCGCTCACATTGAGCAGATTCGCCAACACCAGAAGCAGGTCGAGGCCCATGGCGGTTTCACCTACAAGCTGCTCGAGGTCAACTTTGACCCTCAGCTTATTGCGCTCCTGCGTGAGGTCAAATACTTTTTGCTGCTCAAGCTGGACGTTCCTGGCTTTGCGCTCGAGCTCAATAAAAAGGAAAAGCAGTTCCGAAACTGGCGTGGCAAGCTGCAGCTCTGTGTCAACAAGTACAACAGCATGATGACATCGATTCTCCCCGTCGAATGCCCTCTTGTTCGCGCGCAGGTGGAAAAGATTCACAGCGTTGTACAGACCGGGCTATCCATGCTCACGTGGAAGTCACATGGCATCGATGGTTTTATCGAGAAGACAGAAATGGCTGTCTCCGAGGCAGAGACTACCTTGAGCGTGCTCAAGAGCAATCTTGCAGAAATTGAAGACATTCTTGACTCTTGGTCCGAAACTAGTATTCTCGATCGCCAGCCAAAGCCGGAGACGGTCAAGGAGTACAATCAGCTCCATGCGACCCGCATTGGCGCGCGCTATCAGCAAATCACTGAAGGCGGCAAAAACATTCATCGTCTTCTTAAGGAAAGCAACAAGACGCTCCGTATCTCGGCGGGCCACCCCGAATGGCGCTCTTATGTCGACTTTGTCAACAATGTCGTCGTTAGCGGGTTCACCCGCGTCGTTCAGGTCTCCCTGCAGTGGCTAGAAGACCAAGTCGATCCAACTATCATTGAGGAAAAGGAGAAACCGCCCATGCTGCAAATCTCCATCAACCTCAATAACAACCAGGTCTCTTTTATTCCCAGCGTCTTTGATGAAGATCGCGCGGGTGTCAAGGCTTCGTTGCGTTCCTGGATCGATGACACCCTCAAGGCTGGCTCGCTCATGAAGCGTTTGGACATGGCGGAAGGATCATACGTCAAAGAGCTCCAGCAGGATGTAGAGGTCAAGGCACGCATGGAGGCCATCTCCGCGCATGTGAGTCGCAACGAGGAACGCTGCCGCGAATTTCAAAAGCAGTACGAAAAGTATTCCTTTCTGTGGTCAACCGACCTGCAGGCCATGTTCGCTGACTTTATCGCCTCAGCCACCTCGCAATCCGACAACGGCCTCCGTCGCATTGACCTGGGCAAGTTTGACGCAGAGATGAACCGTCTGAACGACATCAAGGAGGAGGTGGCCTCGCTCAAGACCCCGACCAACATTGGCTGGCTCAAGATTGACTCCACGCCGATCAAAGAGAATATCGTGTACTGGGTGCAAAAGTGGCTTCATCTCTATACGGGATACCTTCGTGACGACGTCATCTCCAAGCTGCAGAGTCTGCGCATTTTTATCATTGAGACGCGCCGCGGCCTCGAACGGGAGGTCTCTGCCGGAGACACAGACACCCTTATGTCGGTCATGGGCAACATTCGCGATGTGCGCTGCCGCATGGACGACACAATTGAGATGCTCCAGCCGCTCAAAGATACAGTGAATCTTCTCAAGCAACACCGCGTCGACATCGATGACGAAGTGCTCCACGGTCCTCCCCCGGTTGAAGACGGCGCGACCCCAGGTTCCTCGGGCCAAGCTTCGCCCACTTCGCCCGGCTCAGCGCATGCCCCGAGCTCCGAACCGCTCCTCGAATTCCTTGACGCCGCGAGCCTTAAGTGGGACTCGCTCGTGAACTTTACTTTTCGCGTCAAGGAACAAATCATGCCGCTTCAGAACCAAGAGGTCGAGTTCATCAACGCGAGTCTGCAAAAGTTTCGTGGTCACGTCGAGGAGTTTCGGGAGCTCTTCAAGGACGAAAAGAAGGGGGCGCCCTTTTCTTTTCGCGGCTCCATTGACGACGCCTACGCTCTTATTTCCAAGTTCCGTGGTCTCTACGAAGAGAAGCGTGAGCGCGCCGAGGAGCTCAACCGGCTTGAGGAGCTCTTTGAGCTCCAGACGAGCAAGTATCGCACGCTTGCTCAGACCGAAGCCGAGCTCGATGTGCTGAAGAACCTTTGGGACTTTAAGGCCATGCAAGCCTCCACATATGAGTCGTGGAACTCGACCCAATGGAAGAAGATCGACACTGACGAGCTCGAGCGCTTGAACTCGGATCTCTCCAAGGGGCTGAAAGCACTCGGCGCCAAGGATCCAATGTGCCGCGCCTGGCAAGTGTACCAGGATATTGAGCAGGCGTGCAAAGATATGGCTGTCGTTCTTCCTCTTGTGGCCGAACTCCACTCGCCCGCCATGCGAGCCCGCCATTGGAAGGCCATCGCAGCCGCCTGCAAGGTGCCCTCCATTGCGTGGAACTCGGAGGCCTTTAATTTCGCTGCCGTGCTTCAGCTCGAATTGCAAAAGCATGCTCCCGATGTTTCGGAGCAGGTCGAAACCGCTGTCAAGGAGCTTAAGATCGAGCGCAAGCTCGAGACAATTGAGTCTCGCTGGGAGACCTTGCGACTTGATTTTATCGACCAGGCAGGTAATCTCGCGTCTGAGGTCGCGAACCCTTATGTCGTATACTTGCCGCGGCCTTCGGATGACGTGGTCGAGAACCTAGAGACCGACCAGCTCGAGCTGCAGACCATGATTGGCATGGGCAAGTTTGTGAAATACTTTAAGGATCGCGTATCCAAGTGGCTTCACACGCTTAGCGATATCGAGGCCAACCTCAAGGACTGGCTCAACGTATCGAAACAGTGGTGCTCGCTGGAGTCCATCTTCCTAGGCAGCGCTGACATTCGCTCGCGTCTGCCCGAAGACACCAAGCGTTTCGAGGCTGTAGACCACGAGTTTAAAGAACTCGAGGCTCGCGCTTTTTCGGAAAGCCCTCTTGTTGTGCACCGCTGCACGGAAGACGGCTTGAGCGCCGCTCTTCGCCGCATGCTCGTCGACCTCGCCAAGTGCCAAAAGTCTCTCAACGAATATCTCGACACCAAGAAGAAGGTCTATCCTCGCTTCTACTTTGTTTCGAACATGGCCCTTCTCGACATTCTTAGCAATGGAGATGCGCCGAAGCGAGTTGTACCGTACCTTGCGGACTGCTATGACGCGCTGGCTGACCTCAAGTTCAAGGACGAGCACGCAGAGAACCCGCACGTGGCCACGCACATGATTGCCGGCGATGGCGAAACGATCGAGTTCCCATACAGCTTCGAAATGAAGGACTCTGTCGAGCACTGGCTCAACAAGCTTACGGACATGCAGAACCTCACTTTGAAAACTGTGCTTCGGGCTGCGATTGACACCGCAGTGAACTGGGAGCATGAAAAGCCGCGTCACGAGTGGCTATTTGACTACCCTGCTCAGGTTGTTCTGCAGGCTTGTCAGGTGTTCTGGACCGAGGAGACTGAGGCCGCGCTCGAAGACCTTGAGGCCGGCGGTGAGGACGCCGTCAAGCAGTATCTTGAAAAGTGCAACGAGCGCTTGAACCGCCTCATCAAGCTCGTTGAAGGCGACATGAGCAAGTCTGACCGTACCAAGGTCATCTCTCTCATCACCATGGACGTTCATGCTCGTGATGTGGTCCAAAAGCTCATTGACGAGAAGGCAGAAAGTCCAGCCTCGTTTCTGTGGCAGCAGCAGCTTCGCAACTACTGGAAAACGGTCAACCCGAACATGGAAACTGACATTCGTATCTGTGACTTTAAGACCAAGTACTCTTACGAGTACGTCGGGAACTGCGGTCGATTGGTCATCACCCCACTCACGGATCGATGCTACATTACGCTAACGACCGCGATGCGCCTCATGCTTGGCGGTGCGCCGGCCGGGCCTGCGGGCACCGGCAAGACGGAGACCACCAAGGATTTGGCCCGTGCTCTTGCGCTTCCATGTTATGTCTTTAACTGCAGCGACCAGATGAACTACCAAACGTTGGCGGACATCTTCAAGGGCCTGAGTCAATCAGGCGCGTGGGGCTGCTTTGATGAGTTCAATCGAATTCCAATCGAGGTGCTCTCCGTTGTTGCGACGCAGGTCAAGACTGTTCTGGATGCAGTTGTGCGCTTCGCTGAGCCGGCAAACCGCCCGGAAGATCTCGTGAGCCGCTACGGCGAGCTCGGACTTACACCGGGAACGCCGCCTTGCAAGGTTGGTTACTTTGACTTTTTCGGCGATGACCTTTGCCTCGTACCCACAACTGGCTTTTTTATTACCATGAACCCTGGATATGCCGGACGCACGGAGCTTCCTGAGAACCTGAAGGCGCTCTTTCGCTCGTGTGCCATGATTCGTCCGGATCTTGCGCTGATTTGTGAAAACATGCTCATGTCCGAAGGCTTTCAAAAGGCTCGTGCGCTTTCCGTCAAGTTCGTGACGCTCTACCAGCTCAGTTCCGAGCTTCTCTCACCGCAAGCCCACTATGACTGGGGTCTACGCGCGGTCAAGTCGGTGCTTCGGGTTGCAGGTGTACTCAAGCGCAGTAATCCTGAAATGGAAGAAGAAGCAGTGCTCATGCGCGCGCTGCGGGATTTTAATACGCCCAAGATCGTGGCACACGACATGGACATCTTTTTGCGCCTTATTGCGGACCTCTTTCCGCAGTACGCGGAATCGACGCCCAAGGTCATCAATGAAGTCCTCAAAGATACAACAAAGGCGGTGTGCCGTCAGTCGAGTCCTCCGCTTCAGTCAGATGAGGCATTTGTCGCAAAAGTCGTGCAGTTTCAGGAGCTTCTCGACGTGCGTCACTCTGTAATGCTCATCGGTTGCGCCGGATCCGGCAAGACCACAATCTGGAAAACCTTGTTGCAGTGCCACAATCATCTCGGCAAGCAGCGCACGGGGACGGACAAGAAGGTGGCCGTCGCGGAAACGATCAACCCCAAGGCGGTCACAAGTGACGAGCTGTACGGTTTTATGAGTCTCAGCAAGGATTGGAAGGATGGCGTGCTTTCCATCATCATGCGCGGCATGAGCAAGAACTATCGTGATTTGGGTTACCATGCATACCAAACGAGCAAGTGGATCGTTCTTGACGGCGACATCGACGCTGTCTGGATTGAGTCCATGAACACGGTCATGGACGATAACAAGGTCCTCACGCTTGTGAGCAATGAACGCATCCCGCTGAGCGACTCAATGCGGATGGTGTTTGAAATCAATTCGCTCAAGAACGCAACGCCCGCCACCGTTTCACGTGCTGGAATTCTCTACATCAATGAGACAGACATTGGTTGGAGGCCCTTTGTAGAATCGTGGCTGACGACGCTACCGAATGAGATGGCCAAGGACTTGATTCCCCAGTTCTTTGACAAGTACGTCGAACGCATCACGGATTTTATGAAGGAGCACAAGCTTCGGTCGATCGTGCCCACGTATACGATCAGCGCCATCCAGACGATTTGCAGTCTCGTACATGCACAAATTGGCCCTTGGGCAGCCACGCCTGCTGTTGCGAGCGGCGGAAGCGTGACGGGCAATGGCGCGCAGTATCTTCTCGAGCAGATTTTTGCTTATGCCTGTGTGTGGGGCTTTGGAGGCAGTCTGGCTGCCGAGAAGGGCTCCGACGCCAAGGCGCTTTTCAGCATGCTCTTCGTGCAGGCCTTCCCGGGCATCATCCCAGTCGACGACGCCAGCACGGTCTTTGATTACTTCATTGATACCACGATGCTGGGCCAACCCGACGAGGCTTGGCGCCACTGGCGTGAGCATGTCGAGGACTTTGTGCCGCCGTCTCTCATCGGCAGTGGACCTGGACAGACTCCGTTCTCCGCACTTTACGTTGATACGGTTGACAATGTGCGAACAAGCCGGCTTGTGGACATGCTTTCCGCGCAAAACAAACCAGTCATGCTTGTTGGAGGTGCCGGCACAGGAAAGAGCGTTATCGTGCAAAACTGGATGCGTGAGCTCGTTGCTAACAACGAGAACATGCTATCGACGCTAATCTCCATGAACTACTTCACGGACTCGGCTGCATTCCAGCGGCAAATCGAGGGGTCAATCGACAAGCGCTCGGGCCACCGTTTTGGGCCTGCGGGCAACAAAAAGCTCGTCTTTTTCATCGACGATCTCAACCTGCCCTATGTCGAAGAGTATGGTACCCAGAACGCGCTTTCGCTGCTGCGCCAGATTATGAGTTACGGAACCTTCTTCGATCGCCATGATCCTGGCTTCCGCAAGGAAATTGTCGACGTACGCTTCGTTTCAGCAATGAACCCATATGCTGGTAACTTTACGGTCAGTGAGCGCGTGCAACGCTACTTTACGACCTTGGCGTGCTCGATGCCCAGCCAGGAGGACCTGAACACTATCTTCTTGTCCATTCTCGACGGTCATCTCCAAAGCTTCCCTCCATCCGTCGAGGCGATGCTCAGTACACTGGTGCAAGCTACGATCTCGCTTCACACTCGAGTTGCCGAAAAGTTCCTCCCTTCGGCCGTGCGCTTCGTCTACAACTGGAACATGCGCGAGTACGCGAATGTATTCCAAGGCATATGCCGGTCCAAGGCGGAGGTCGTGAGCACCCCTGTCGACATGTGCCGCTTGTGGGTGCACGAGTGCCGGCGCGTGTACAGCGATCGACTGATCGACGAGACGGACCGCTCTCGCTTCAACGATATTCTTGTCGATGTGTCCAAATCCTTTGCCCTCGAAGACGTTGAGGATTTGCACAAGGAGCCACTCCTTTACACCAACTTTGGCATGACCGGCGACGGCGGCGGCGAAGACGATCCCTACGCTGGCGTGGACTCCTTTGCTCAGCTCACCAAGATGATGCAGGGCCGTCTTGAGGATTACAACGAAGTCTTCCCCACCATGGACCTTGTCCTCTTTGGGGACGCTGTCCGGCACGTGACGCGGATCGCCCGCATCATCCAATGCGCGGGCGGAAGCGCGCTGCTCATTGGCGTAGGGGGTTCCGGCAAACAGTCACTCAGTCGTCTTGCTGCTTTTATGAGCGGATATCAAGTGAAGCAGATGAGTGCGGCGCCTGACTTTACCACACCTATGCTGCTTGAGCAGCTGCAGGAGCTGTTTAAAGCCACAGGCCTCAAGGGCATCCCGACGGCCTGGATTGTTAGCGATGCTCAGATCGTCAGCGAGGAGTTCCTCGTTTACATCAATGACGTTCTCTCGAACGGCTGGATCCCGGATCTCTTCTCCAAAGAAGAGCTTCCGGGCATTCTCGATGGTCTCAAGAATGAGCTGCGTGCAAGCGGGCTCTCTGACACACAACAAGACAAGATTGCCCTCTTCGTGCGACGCATCAAGAAATACCTGCACGTGGTCTTGTGCTTTTCACCGGTTGGCGAAACCTTGCGCGTGCGCGCTCGGCGTTTCCCGGGACTTGTAAACAACACGGTCATCGACTGGTTCCACCCGTGGCCCGAGGAGGCGCTTGTGAGCGTGGCGCTAAATTTTATTCGCGACGTGAATTTTCCGAATCAGGAGACTCGCGAAAATGTTGCCTATCATATGGCGACTGTGCATCTTGAGGTGGTCAAGGCATCTACGCAGTACCTGACGGCCGCGCGAAGGTTCAATTACGTGACGCCCAAGTCCTTCCTTGAATTTATCTCATTTTACAAGAAGCTCTTGGGCGAGCAGCGTGAGCACGCGCACGGCCAGGTAGAGAGATTGCAGAATGGTCTCGACGTCCTTCGTCGCACGTCGGTAAAGGTGGCGGATCTGCAGGAGGACCTCAAGGTGACACTCGCCAATGTCGAGGAGAAAAAGGCCGCGAGCGAGATCCTCATGGAGCAAATTGGTGTTCAGCGGGCCGACGCGGAAAAGAAGCAGGAGATTGCCGCTGCGGAGCAAGCCAAGGCCGAGGAAGCAACGCGGATAGCCAAGGAAATCCAGGAGTCTGCCAACAAGGAATTAGCCGAGGCGACGCCCGCGATGGAGGCAGCTGCAAAGGCAGTAGACTGTCTGGACAAGAAGGCACTCACGGAGCTCAAGTCGCTAAGCAAGCCCCCTGCTGGCGTCGACGAGGTAACGAAGGCTTGCTTGATGATGATCGAGGGCGAATTCAAAAATTTCAAGTGGGACCGGGCCAAGAAGATGATGTCCAACATTGACCAGTTTCTGAACGCGCTCAAGGACTTCGACGCGCAAAACATGGACGAGACTCTTGTATCCAAACTTCAGCCAATCGTGGAGATGCCAATCTTCACGTACGACCAGATGGTCAAGAAATCCTTTGCTGCCGCAAACCTTTGCAATTGGGTGACCAATATTTACCGCTACAATCGCATCTATGTCAAGGTAAAGCCGCTCATGGACAAGCTCGAGGAGGCCAAGCGCGACAAGGCGGACGCGGAGGCCGAGCTTGCCGAGGTGCAGCGTGTTGTGCGTGAGGTCGAGCATCGGCTTGACGATCTCAAGCAAACGTTCTTGCAAGCCACACAAGAAAAAATGGAGGTTGAGGAGGTTGCAAGTCAGTGCATGGCCAAGCTTGACCTTGCGAACCGCCTGGTGAACGGCCTTGCGTCAGAAAATGAGCGCTGGGCAGTCGAGGTGTCTAAGCTGCGCATCGCAGAGGAGCAGCTCATTGGAAACGTTCTCGTTTCCTCCGCCTTTGTTGGCTACATCGGTTCTTTTGACGCATCCTTTCGTGAAAAGCTTTGGCGTAACGAGTGGGTGCGCGATCTTGCTGAGCGCGAATTGCCTTGTGGCGAGGCAGATTCAATTGACCCGCTCGCTCTACTCTCGAGCGACTCTGAAAAGATTCAGATGACCGACGAGGGTCTTCCCGCAGACCGCATTTCGCTCGAGAATGGTGCAATCATCACGTCGTGCACGCGTTGGCCGCTCATTATTGATCCTCAGGAGCAAGGTATCAAATGGCTCAAGCGCCGCTATTCGCGCCGCGCCTCCGAAGTCGCGGCTCTTGCAGCGAAGAACCAGGTCGAGATGCAGACGCCCCAGCAGATCAAGCACATGCTTGAGACGCAACGCACGGAGCGCTCGCTCTTTTCCTCCTTTAGCGGAGAAGAGAAGCACGGTGAAAACGCTTCTGATGCTGCTATTGCTGATGCCAATTCTAATGCTGGCGGCGGTGCGACGGCAGAAGATACTGGTTCGCACGCCGATGACAAGGAAGAAGACGTCGACCCACAGCCTGATGAGTGGGTTCTTCCTCGCATCACGCAAGTGACGAAGAAGGGCTGGGAGGAAGACATTGTTCAGGCGATCGAGCAGGGCGAGGTTGTTCTCCTGGAGAACCTTGGCGAAGACATTGACGCAACACTGGATCCGGTGCTGAGTCGATCGATCACTCGCAAGGGCAGAAATCAGTTTATTCAATTTGCAGGCCGGGAACTCGAATACGACGATAACTTTCGACTCTTCCTCTTCACGAAACTCTCCAATCCGCATTACAAGCCTGAAATCCAGGCACAGTGCACGCTCATCAACTTCATCGCTACCGAAAAGGGATTAGAGGATCAATTACTCGTACGCGTGGTTCAGGCCGAGCGTCCGGACAAGGAAGCCGAGCAGCAACGACTGCAAAGCGACTTCAATCAGTTCAGGATCAAACTCACAAGCTTGGAGGATGCACTGCTTCAAAAGCTGTCGAACGCACCGGAGGATATTCTTTCCGACGTCAAGCTGATTGAGGGGCTCGAAGCCACAAAGGCCGAGGCTGAGAAGATAAATGACGCGGTCAAGTCCGGCGAGAAAGTCCTTCAGGAAATTGGTAAGATCAGGGACGCGTACAGGCCCGTTGCGACGGAAGCCTCGATGCTCTATGTGCTTCTCACCAGTCTCTCCTCGGTCAATCACATGTACCAGTACTCGCTGGAGGCCTTTACACACTTTTTCAACAAAGCCATTGCCACAGCCCCTTTCCCGGGCAGCAGCAGCAGCAGCGGCTCGAACGCGAGCGATGAACTTCTCAGTCCGGACGGTCTCGTCAACCCCGCAGCCGACCTTGCCGGTGGAGAGGCCGACACAGAAGGCGCCAGCGAGGGAAGCTCGTCTGCACGAGGCAGTGTCCCACCAATTTTGGACGAAAAGGCTGTGAAACAGCGTGTGAGCAATCTTCAGGCGACCTTGCGATTCACAATTTACAAATTCGTCTCCCGCGGTCTCTTTGAGTCACACAAACAGCTCTTTTTGGCCCAGCTTACATTTCTCCTGATGCAGCGCGGTCAGCTGGAGAGCAGCAGCGACTGGGACGCTGCCGCCTTCGACTATCTTTTGCGCGTGCCAAAGGACGATATAGAGGAAAATCCGCTCGACGACTGGCTTCCGGACGCGTCTTGGCAAGCGGTACAGAGCCTTTCGAAGCTAGACGACTTTATGAACCTCAGCAACGATCTTGTCGAGGCGGCGCCTCGCTTTAAGGACTGGGTGAGCCACAGCCACCCGGAGACGGAAAAGCTGCCCTTGGACTGGGCGCACTTGGATCGCACACCCTTTCTCAAGCTCTTGGTGATTCGAGCCTTGCGTCCAGATCGCATGACATTTGCTGTGAACAACTTTGTGCGATCCTGCCTCCCGGATGGCGCCAAGTTTTCAGATTGCGACTCTGCGCTCAACAGCTTCGATCTTCTCTGCGAAGCATTTGTTGACGCCTCGCCCGAGGTCCCGCTGTACTTCATCCTAAGCCCCGGCACAGATGTATTGGCGGATTTGGACAGGCTTGCCATGGAGCACGGCAAGGAAAAGGGTAAATCGTACCACAACGTGTCCCTTGGCCAAGGCCAGGATAAGGTCGCGGAGGAGCTGCTGGCTACTGCGCATCGCGAAGGCCACTGGGTTGTACTCGCCAATGTACATTTGATGCCGCGATGGCTCCCTCAGCTCGAAAAGCTCTTGGATCAGTTCAAGGAGGCCAACTCCGAGGGTCATCCTGACTTCCGCCTTTTCTTGAGCTCGGACCCTAGCAACCGAATTCCGATTGGTATTCTGGCACGTAGCATCAAGCTCACGAATGAGGCTCCCACGGGCCTCAAGGCGAACTTGAAGAAGGCTTTCCTCAGCTTCCCGCGCGCCTTTGTCGAAGAAGCTGATGGCAAGACCAAGGCAATTCTCTTTGGTCTGTGCTACTTTCACGCCGTCATGTCAGAGCGCAAAAAGTTTGGTTCCAGCGGCTTTAACATGGTGTACCCGTTTAACCTTGGCGACCTTCGCGACAGCGCCATCTGTGTCACAAGCACCATTGACAACAACGCGACCGCGGGCACGCCTTGGGAAGACATCCGCTACTTGGTGGGTGAGATTCTTTACGGTGGCCACATTGTGAACGACTTTGATCGTCTGCTGTCCATTACCTTTCTCAAACACATTTTGCGCGACGATCTTCTCGATGAAATGGAGCTGTACCCCTTTGCAGAAGGCACCGGTGAGAGCTTCAAAGCGCCGGTTCCCACCACGGTGGAGCGCTACATCGAATACGTCGAAGAGAACATTCGCGGCGAGACCCCGGTGGCTTATGGTATGCATCCCAACGCAGAGATTGAATTCCGGACTGCGCAAAGTGACAATCTCTTTGGGTTGCTCAGCGCGTTGCGATCGGATGGAGTCTCAACGGACGGCGAAAGCGCCGTGTCACCTCAGTTGGCAGCCGAGGCCACCACCAACGACATTCTCGACCGCTTCGGAGACACTCAGCTCGATTTGGAAGCAGTCGCCGACATTGTCGAGGAGAAGGGACCGTATCAGAACACGTTCTGGCAAGAGTGCGAGGCCATCAACACGCTGCTAATGGAGATGCGCCGGTCGCTGAATGAGCTCACGAGTGGTTTCGCTGGCGACTTGACGATTTCTGATGAAATGGAGGCGCTCATGTCGGCACTTCACCAGGGGGCGGTACCCGCCAGCTGGGCACGCCTTGCCTGGCCAAGCATGCGCACGCTTCCCTTGTGGCTATCCGACTTGTCGAATCGAATTGCACAGTTGCAGAGCTGGACTGAGAACCCGCTAGAGATCCCTCGTGTCACGTGGCTCCCTGGGCTCGTGTACCCGCAGGCACTTTTGACTGCAATTCGTCAGGACGTGGCCAGCAAGACAGGAACTGAGCTCGACAAGCTCATCTCGTACACGGAGCCGAGCAAGAAGTCTCTTGAGGAGTGCACGGAGGCGCCACCGCGCGACGGCATCTGGGTGTCGGGTCTTTCGCTTCAGGGTGCACGCTGGAACACAAGCGATAGCACGCTCGAGTCGTCGCGACCCAAGGAGCTCTTCAGCGCGCTTCCAGTGATCAACGTTCGTGCGGTTCGTGCCGACAAGGCGGAAACCGGCCAGGTGTACATGTGCCCGGCCTATAGCACCACGGCACGCGGGCCTACTTACGTTTTTAGTGCGCAGCTCAAGACCAAGGCGCCAGCAGCTAAATGGATTTTGGCAGGCGTTGCCATTATTCTTGACACAGGTGCATAAAGGTAAAGAAAGAAGAAGTAAAAGCTATGAACTATCATATATATTCATTCATTCATTCATTCATTCGTTCATTCATTTAGACATTTTAAAAATAAGTTGCCCCCGCCACGACGCAGTTTTCCGAAAAGCAAGTACTCATGAGTCAAAAATATTGTCTGTCCAGCATACGTGCTTCGGGTCTTTGAAAAGCACTCTTGGTCGATCCAGCAAACGTGATTTGATCCCTTTTTCTTCATTCCGACGCACCTTAATCGAGCTTCTTCTTCGCGCTGGGTGACACAGTCTCCACAAAAAGATTGTAGGCAAGAAGCGCATTGTCCGGGTCGGGGAAGACACACCATCCTAGAAAGCAGAGTTTGGCAATGATGTAGACTGGCATAAGATACACGAGACGAATGAACAGAATGTCCTCGAGCATGTGCAGCGCAGCATAAATGGTCCAGTATGCCCGCCACGCTCCAATCTCGTGAGAATCCTTTTTCTTGGCCAGAAGGGCGGAACGCGTTTGCGCCAATGGGTAAATGAAACCAAGTACGCGCGTCGCCCAAAGAATAAAGAGTTTGAGATAGCTTGGGCCCTCAGTATACTTGTATTCATCGTCATCCTCCTGATCCTCGACCCTGACCTTGTTGTTTTGCGAAATGGCATCGCCACCATCGACCTGGCGTTTGACTTTACTCGCCACATCGCGCAGAGAGCATCGTGACTTAGCGTCCATGTACAAACTCAGCATTGCTTGTCGCACTTTGACATTCGTGGCATCGGCGAGGCCTGTCGAGCTGTCCACGATGCGCGCGCACTTGAATCCATCCGCAAAACAGCGCGCAGCAGCGGTTTGGACGATATCTGCAGCTCCATTACTGCTCCGCGCGCCAAGCGCGTGCAGCGTATGATCAACGCCGAGGCTCTCGTCAAGAATGGTGTTCTGGCCATCGTACAGCTCACCATTGGCAATAGTTGCAACCATGACCTTGCCGCGACCAAGGACTCTGGAGGTCGCCCCGAAGCCTTCTTGAATTGTCTTTGCGAGCGAATCTGCCTGCTCCAAGGTGAAGATCTCGCTCATATCGGCGACACCAAGCACGTACGTCTTGCCCGAATCTCTACGCAAGATGCCGGGTGCTCGAGACCAGTCTTCCGGAGAACTGGCGTCGATAACTAGCACGCTCTCCAAGTCAACGGGGAGCACGTCCGAGCTCTCGACACCCTGGAGGATCGCTTCGCGCTTGGCATCAAGTAATCCACTATCTGGATGCAGGGCGTCAGCGTCCGCTGGGCTCACTTGGTCCATGGTGGCCACTCGGGTTTCTGCGGCCTCACGGCTGCTTCGCCCAAAGAAGATTGGTACGAGAAGAGCCACGAGCACTGCGGCAAACAGCAGCTTTGTCATCGACGTGTCAGTATAGCCCATGACGAGTTTCAGATTGATCGACTGTTCTCCGCTTCCGTCGTCGCCTGCGCTCGGGATGTCGCGCTCCTTATTCGTCTTTTGCGCCATGTGCTGAGTGTACAAGCAGTAGACGAGAACGACCAAGAGAATCCCTGCTACCACGTCGAGCGTCGTCGTCATACGTTGCTGGGCTCACTCTCCTCTCCTCGCCTCTCCTCGCCTCTCCTCTCCTCTTCGCGCGTGCCCAGGCTGAGGATTCTTCTGCTTGCACTTGCTGCCGCTTTCGTCCGCCTCCGTCGAGGTTGGACGGGCGGGCTCTGCGTCGTACCGTCCTGAACGGCGACGACGACGACGACGCTCGCGAACACAGGCGGGGGGCGCGCCTCGATGCCAGCGGCGCGGGCGCCGGCAGCGAGGAGACGCGGGCGCCGCGCGCGCGGCGAAGAGCTTCTCCTCCCGGTGCTCCCTCTGCTCTTCCGCCACGTCGTTCGCGCGCGTATCCGCGTGCGCGTCGGGCGGTTAGGAGTTTGGTGCCGGGTTGTGACTCTGGCGACGACGACGAGAACGTTGATCAGGCAAAGGAGGGTTGCTCACTTCAGGGCCGCGGCCTCGTGTGCATGGAAAGCTTCTTCTCTTTGCTAGGATTGCCGACGGCATCAATGGCTTCTTACGTTTAGCGGTGTTGCTGCGCTCGGACTTGACCTGGAATTGCGAATGCATGCAGGAATGAGGCGTGCAAGAGCGAATGTAGGAATGAGGCTCTCATCGTTTGGGGATAAAAGAAAAGATAAGATAACTTGAAGATAATCTCAGAAGCGCCTCAGACTCGAAATATCATGTCAGCATAATTGCAATATTCACAAAGACTAAACGCGCGTCGTGCTAAACAGGCGGCCTTCAGGATGTCAGGCTTGTCGATGTGGCTGCGCACATCGGTCTTTTACCTGAAAAAAAGTTCGAGTCCGGAAGGAGCGGTAAACTATTGGAATTCAATTGGGCTCCTTTTTAGGGTGGAAGAGGGAGAGGATAAATCGGTGTGAATAGCAGCAATCCAGCAGGGAAAGAAAATCCAGCAAGCGAATGAAATTAAGATCATTTTCAGACTTGTCAGAGACCGCGCAGCTTTCGTTTACTATCAAAGAGAGGCGTGTCCATCCAGAGCACTCACTCACTGGATGACACAGACTCGCGTGCCATGAGAAGAGGATGCCTGGCCAGTCCGCATAGAAGCTTCATTGCCCGATGCGGGAAGGCCCGCATTGTTTGATTGTGATGGCAGCTTGGCACCTGTTGCTTTTTGCTGCGACTGTTGGCCGCGAATGGTATTTTCAAGAAGCTCAATGAACGCCTTGAGCTCCGCAAAGAATATTTCGGCTGGAGAATCGTTGTTGGAAGGAGACGTCGGGGTGGCGCTAGAGAAGAATCGCCCAAACAATTGACGTGGTCTCTTGTTTGTCGTAAAGACTCGCGTGATAAAGTCCATGCCGTCAGGATAACTCGAGTCGTCCAAATCATCGACGCTGACCATTGGACCAGCCGAAGACTCGGACGTGTCGTCACCATAAAGAAAGCAAGCTTTGTTACTTGCATTCGGAGAGTGCGATGCCCGAAAGTACTGCTGGCGAATGCCGCTGCCTGTATCCTGACTTCCCGACATGGTTTCTTCAAGCTCGCTTCTTCGATGATTCAGAAACTGCTTCAGCGAATTGCATACCATGCGCAAGGTTCGACCTTTCAATTTGTCACATTTCACAAGGGCGGATATTTGCATGAGAAGAGCATGGGCCTCCGTAAACGCGCCTGCATTGATGTATGCTTCCACCGAGCCCACGGCATAGTCCATTGCCTTGTCAAAGGCGTCGGCACGAAGCAAGTGGTACAACATGGACACATAATGGTCTCGAAGATCGTCCTGATGCACTCGGGCGATCCAGCTTGCAACCTGCTTGTGTAGAGTGATTTGATCGGCACGTAGCAAAAGCGAATAACACGCCTGCTGTAATTTTGGATGCACGAACTCGTAAAGGTCTGACTCACCGCAAGCTGCCTTTGCTTTAAGCCGAATAAAGCTTTCCATAACGAGAAGGTCGAGGACGGCGTCCAGTAGAGTCATTTCGTCCTCCCGACGACGCAAGAAGGATCTGGGAAGGATGTCCGCAAGCGTGTCGTAGTCAAAGAGGGGGCCAATCACACTGGCTGCTTTGAGACAGCGCTGTTCGGCGGTGCTCAAGCCATCGAGACGCGCCACGAAAGCTTTGGTGAAAGCGTCGCGATGCTTTTGCGTTGTTTCAATTCTGTCCTCGTTCTCGGAGAGGGGTGAGCGATCCTGATTGTCTTCCAACCCGGACGGATCTGCAACGAGGCCGCGAGCAATTTCGATTGCCAAAAATGGATGCCCTCGCGAAACTTCATAGACCCGCTCACATTCGGAAAGTAGCCATTCTTTCTCGGGGAATCTTTCGCGCAGAATGATTTCAATATCCACCAAACGCAATCGGGGAAGCACGATCGTATAGAGTTTGCCAACCTTGCTCGTGTTGAGATACTCGACGCGATGCGCTTGCTGCTTGGCCGATGACTGAAGTCGCGTGGGATGCAGATCATGCTCGCCGTACGTCAAGACGGAGGAACTGGCATTCTGCGCGGCAGAGGTCGGCGTTATTGCGGCCGCATTCTTCTTTCTAGACTGTTGAACTGTGCCCATAATAAAAAGGTTCAACTTGGTCGTCGTCAACAGCGTCATGAGAATGTCCCAGCTGCAGGTGTCCGTCCAATGCATGTCATCGATAGCGATGACAATGTCACAGCTCAGCATTTGTCGCATCGTCTTTGTGAGAAAGAGCTTCACCAAGGCGCTGCGTACGACTGCATAGTTTCGACTGCTCTCATCCTCGTCCCAACCCACACCCTTGCCCTCAGTCTTGGAGAGGATAGAGGTCTCAATGATTGCGCTGGCGCTCATTTCGGTAGTATTGAGAGCGGCCTTCCACTCACTGAGAATCGAGTCAATGCTCTCGACCTGATTTGGCCCCCGTGCATCCTGCGACTCGCCTTGTCGGCTCTTGACGAGCAATTCATAGACCTTGGAGAGTACCGAGTACGGCTGGTAGTGATCTTCTGGTCTCAGGCTGATTATGATAGGAACGAACTTCAGAGTCACGGCAAAGGCAGCTGCATGGCGTAGAAGAGCGCTTCTCCCACCGCCTTCCTCCGATTTCAGAAGGACGAGGCTCCCGCCGCGCTGTTCGAGTAAATCCATTTTCGACGACCGTTTCACTGAAAGACGCGAAGAGCACGTTTTCAATTGCTCGCCGTTGTGCAACGTTTGCACAGACTTAGTTTTGCTTTTTCGTGGGATTCGCGATCCTCCCATGGGCATCGCGTCATTGTTAACGTCGCTGCTAGCCTGGCCATAGTCCACAACGCAAGACATTTGACGGACCCTGGGTAGTGGGCCTGACTGTGGCGAAAAGCGTCCTTTTTCTCCGACTTTAGTCTCTTCGGTTACTCCTCTTCCTTGTCCACGATCTTGTGCTTTTTCCTCTACTTCTTGACGCGAGAATGACTTTCCTTCGCTCTCTTTCGCTTCTTTGGTCTCTGTTTTGTCTCCAATGCCACCTTCGTCGCTGTATGCACTCTTGGCTTCTACTTCTTCTTCGCTGTCTTCATCTTCCTCTTCTACGTCTTGTCCTTCTCTTGACTGCGGCTCAAGCTCAGGATAGACGATATCTTTTTGTCCATTGCTACGGTGGATTCGATCCATTCGTTCCTGTATTTTCTCGGCTTTGGTTTGAGGAAGGGAATAGCGCCCCCCCCGTGAATCGCGAAATTGATTGACTCGATACTCGGAAGTGTCCAGAGCAGCGATTTCGTCGAATTCTGGGCTTCGCGCGATTTGGCCGCCCCCAGCAGTTTTGCTACGATTAAAGACCTGGTTTCCGGGCACAAAGGTTTTATTTTGCACCGAAAGCGCATCCGCTTCACGATCATTCGCATCGACTTGCTGCAAACCTCCGCTCGCTCGATGAAGCGGGGTTTGCCTGTCAAATGAGCGCCTGCGGGATTGATGAGCATTCGGTCTTGCAAGCTCGTTATCGTCTCCGTACACATCAAGTCTACGCTGCATGTCTCGCGTTCTCAAAATGAGCTTGATCGAGGCAAATTCATTGTCGAATCCGACACAGTGGCTCGAAGACACCTCTCCAACCTGTGTTGATGGTAATGCGCGCGGCGTCACCCCGTACAGAGACTTGCGGCTACTTATTCCTTTGACGGTCACTCCGTGAAAGGGGTGAAACTGGAATTCGGACGTGTCGCACCGCGAGTGGGTTGTTTCGTCGCAAATCACGCACCAATTCTGGGAGAACATGGCTTTGTCCCGCCGATCAGATGCGTTCGGCGCGAATGATGTCTGAGGAGCGGGACTGTCGACATTGAGAACCCGCGAACTCTCAAAAGCCTTTGCTTGCGCCAGCACTGTAAGTCTGTGGGGCTCACCTGGTGCTCGAACCCTTTCTTGCACGTGCCGTCGTTTCGTCTCGTTGGAAGTCGCTTCCCTCGCTTTCCATGCATTTGCCGACTTGAATCCAAAAGACATGAGACGCGCAGCCATATTGACCGTGTTGCCAACGAGAGCGAATTCTTTTCGCCGCGCGTTTCCGACCGTCCCCGAGTATGCTTGTCCTGAGGTCACACCTGCATATGCGTGCACGTCAATCCGCGACAGGTCCTG
Organism: Schizochytrium sp. CCTCC M209059; assembly: GCA_000818945.1. Taxonomy (NCBI): domain Eukaryota; class Bigyra; order Thraustochytrida; family Thraustochytriidae; genus Schizochytrium; species Schizochytrium sp. CCTCC M209059. Next base: position 216,290 of record KN805403.1, read on the forward strand.
ACAAAACTTTGTTGCACACTTGAGGCCTCGCTTTGGATCGTCAAAGTGCGCACACTTTGGCACACCAAGAGCAAATATCATCACCATCCCCTTATCATCCACGAGAAATTGCCGGAGCATTGCCTCAAAATCGCGAAGAGCCAATTGTGCAATGCTTACGATCTCGTCAATGAGATGGAGAAAGGGAACTCCTTCGCTATCGAGCGCACACTGTATCCGAGGTCCATCAAGCTTGACAAAAATCACAGTGGCATCGCGAATCTCTGCCTCCACGGCAAGAGAAGCGTTTTGCGACCACACATCAATCTCCAAAGGTGGGGGGACAAACATGAGGGCCTTTTGTACGATATTTGGGAACTCTGCAGCGCCGCTTTTGTCATCTTCCCTCGGTGGCACTGAAGAGCAGGTTGCATTCATTTGTTCAACGCACTGCGCAAGGTGCTCGTCGAGAGCAGCGTTGTCAACGCTTAAAATATGATAAAATACGTCCCGCGAGCCTGTCGCAGAAAATGGTAATGATGATGATGATGGCTGCTGCTGCTGCTGAGAACGCAAGTTATGAGCCGAGTCTTCAGGATAGCCATTTGGGGAAGCCGTAAAAAAGTCTTTAGTGTGTTCGGCCGTAAAGCTGTCAACGACAAGCTCGCAAGCGTTCGCCTTTTCCAGAGCCTTTCCAAGCTTTTTAAAGAGCGGCCCCATCGCCATGAATTGAAAGTCGGTGCCTTCACTTCCTGCAATGTACAGGTGCAGAGGCCCCGAAGCAACGGCAACGTGGAGTGCAAGATTCCTGTCATGAAAGCGCGGTTTTGTTGCCGTGAGTTCGAGACCGCATCTTGTCGCCGCGATTGCGTTAAGTCTTCGTCGGTTTGCCAGCATGCGAGCGAGATTTTCGTCGGGAGCTTTGCCGCGCTTATAAAAGTCAAGAATTTTCTCGCAAACGCGAGCCGTCTCAAATCCATTATTGGACTGCGCGCGTTGAGCGTTCTGCAGGGTGTCTTCGCATGGGACCATATCAAACCAGCCGATGATGAGTGCATCGCCGGCAAAGTGAAGCACATCGCCTCCGTAGGCATTGATTACGTCCATGAGTGTTGAAAAGCATTGATTGATGCCGCTCTGAAGCTTGTCGAGACCGTCGGCGCCCTGGGCGCAAAATTCTTCCGTAAGCTTACAGAAACCCGATACATCTGCGAGCATCAAGCTGCAGTTTGCGTGGGCAACAACCGGCCAGACATTACCTGCCTGTCGAACGCCCTCGACGCCAAGGTCGCTGCTCATAGACTCTCTGTCTCTACTTTGGTGACCAGCGTCCGGGTTTTCGCCATCATGCCGAGACTCGTGGCCATCGGTCCGAGCCGCGGTGGCCCTTTCCACCTCAAAATTCTCGCGTTGCTGTTCCATATCAAGAATGCGGTGAACCACAGCCGGGGTAAAGGCCAAGATGTCTCTTTTTAGGGTGCTTGGAGCGATACCCTGCCATTGATTGTGAATAAGACGTGCGCGCTGCCCATACATGGAGTCATCCACATCGTCGTCGTCTCGTGAGAGAGCTGCGTTCGAGCTGATGGTACCAGTCAGTGACGGCAAATGTGAAGACGCATGCACGTCGCCGATACGCGCTCCGCGCTGTGCTGACATCGGCAAGAGTCGTGCCCCTCCATTGTCATCGCCTACGAGTGACCTGTGCGGGGAGAGGGGCATTGTCGCTCCTGAATAGACACTCGTTGCTCTGCTCCGAGTTATGCGCACTTCGCTTCACTACGCTTCACGTCACCACGCTGCGCCGCGCTGCGCTGCGCTGCGCCGCGCCGCGCCACGCAGCTCGGGCGTGGACGCCGCTGCGCAGCTTGCGCGTGGACGCCGTCGCGACGTTGATCCCGGAAGTGCGACTTTGGATGAACGAGGTCTTTGTGTGCGACGCCACGCTGCAACGCCTTGGCCAATCTTGGAAAAAGAGAGTAAAAGGAGCGACCGAATTGAAGGATGATCGCACGGAGCGCTCCAATTGTCCAGGAGACAAAAAAAGTTCACGACTTTGTCAAAAGAATGAAAACTGGACCTTCGATCAATCAAACTGTCAATGCGCTACCACGTAGTGCAGCGCGACGTCTCATCTCTGTTCGCTACACAGAAGGATCGTAGAGTAGGAGCACACTTCTTTTTATTTTAATCAACGCGACGATATCTGACCAAGGCTCAGGGGCGATTTTTAGACTCCACACCCATTTTGCTCAACGGATTTTTTTTTAATCTTTTCAAAATCCGGCCGTGCTTCACTTTTGCCTCTGTGAAGAAGGTGAAGACCGGACGGGTCACACTTAAATTACGCACGCCCTTTGGAAAGAGGAAGCCAAACGCAGCTAGGCCTGATAGCTGGGTTCAGGTACGCATCGAGTTTGTACGATGGTGTCTGCTCGCTGTCACGTGCATGCGTATGTCTGACGGCGCGAATACTTTCTTTTTGTTGGTCGAGAGTCGTCGGCTTAAACTTGATATCCCTTTTCCTGATCCGCGGCGCTAGTACCCGTACCGGGCGTAGCCTTAAGCTTGCCATCACAATTTTTGTTTCCCCCCTTTTTCTCCCGGCGGCCCCGCTCCGCTCTCGCACCGCACCATGAGTTATATTCAGGTTCAGGCTCCAGCGGTTCAGTCGGGGCTCAAACCTCTCAGCGAGGCAGATCGCTCAGGATCGTCAGCTGTAGCTGCAGCTGCAGGCGGGCCAGTCAGGCAGGTAATTAGGTAGGCCGCCGCTCAACAGCTCAGCTCAGCTCAGCTCAGCTCATCTAGCGGCCTCGACCTCAGGCTTCAGCTATTTCGTAACGGACAAACGGTCCTCAAACGGTGTGTATTATGTGCGTACTGGGTACACAGGTACACACTTTGAGTGTGTACTTTCTGTTCCGCCTTTCTTTCTTGTCGCGAACTAGGTGACATGAGAGCGGCAGCGGCGGCGGCGGCGAAGAAGAAGAAGAAGAAGAAGAAGAAGAAGAGCTGCGCTGCTCCAGAGTCATCCATCGAGGGCGGCGCCGGTCCTCTCATGCCCGCAAAGGGCGAGATTGGAGGACGGGATCAAGAGCGCCGGCGGTGGCCAGCCTCGCGCGCTGCGCATTTCACTGGGGTGAGTGCGGCTCTCTCCCCCGCTCCTCACTCAAACTAGAGTCTGCGTGAAAGCACATGGCTGACGAGGCGGGCACCGCCGACGGGGAAAACGCAAGCTTGCAGCTTCTCGTCGATGATCTTCGCAGCAAACTTGAAGAAGGATGCCCCATCGGATGGTCACACGCCGTGGATGACAGCGGGTACTCCTACTTTGTGCAGGATGCCACGGGAGAAACCATGTGGAATTTCCCTCCCGTGGCGCCCGTCAACAATGGGCAGTCCACTGGCGAAGACGGCTCACGCGTTGCTGCTCTCGAGGCGCAGATTGCAAGGCTGGAAAAGCGCGAGAAGAAAAATGCTGCGGACCAGAAAAAGGTGGCGCTGCGCGAGACGGCCTTGAAGACGGATATTAGCAAGATGAAAGCCGAATCTCGTCAGGCGAAGAAGGAGCTCGGTGAGGCCGTTCGGGCTGCAGATCTTCGATGCAGTGAAGCCCAGGAAGCTACAAGGCGTGCAGAGATGCAGCTTGAAGACGTCGCCACACAGCTTGTGACCGAACGCGTGGAAATGATCGAGAAAACTGCTCGCGCCATTCGCGAGCGTGACCCAGCTCTTGCTGCTCAATGCATGCGTCGTCTCCGGCTCGGTGACGAGCCCGTCGTCCCCACGGTGGTGAACACGAGCGTACAGGAGGCTATCGACGAATTTGATGCTCATCAAGATCTCGTCGCCCGTCTTCGTGCGGAACTCAAAGACGTCTCGCAAGACTTGACCAAGGAGAAGGTCGAGCGGAAGCGCGAGAACGACGAATGGCGCGAACTTCTTCGACTGCGAGATGAGGAGATCGGGGAATTAAAGGCAACCGTAGCGGAGCGAGATGCAACGATTGCAGGTTTAGAAGAATACATTGCCGCGGCTGAGGAGCGCATGCGCATCGAGATCGAGCGTGCAAGACAACAAGACGCCAACACGATTGCCTCGCTCGAGGCAGAGCTCGCCCTTGCCAAATTGAATCTTGAAGAGACTATGCAAGAGCTTGCTGAGATCTGGCCCGATGGCGTCCCTCCGCCATCGCTACTACGTAAATTCGTTTTGCCCATTCGCCATCAGGAAGCTGCAGAGCGCCAGGAATCAGCCCAGGAGCGTATTCGCATTGGATCACGGGTACAGGCGTGGGACGAAGCGACTGCTTGCTATCAGCTGGCTGTCGTGACGGCGATGGACGAAGAATCTGCGCACGCAGAGGTGCGCTGGGCCGGAGGCAGTGACCAGCCTCCCATCTGGGTGGCACTCTCCTATTGCATGGCAGTCGTGGAAGAAGACTTTTACAAGCAAAAGACCCAAGCCACACAGACAGATCTGACGCGCTATGATGACATGCTGCAGCGCTCAGGTAAACCTAAGCGCCCTCGTAGTGCTATCGGGCGTATGGATGGTCGTCTCGAGGCGGCTGATCGACGAGCTAGCCTTGCGCTGCGAGAGCGTCTTGGTCGGCCAATCGAGACTCCAGAGGAATCAAGACTTCGCGCAGACGCGCAAAAGCTCTTCAAGCTCGTTGATGACAAGAATCAAGGCGAAATTCAGCTGGTTGCTCTTTGGCGGGCAATCTTGACATCACCGGAAGTTTCTTTTCTGCTCGAAACGACGGATACGCTGCAAGCCATGCGAAGAAAGGAGTATCTTGTACTCGCATGGAAGGAAGTGGACGCCGACGACGATCTTTCAATGCCCTTTGATATAGATCAATTTTGTGATATGTGCGTGGAGGTACGCAAGCTATCTCTTCGCCCACCGGAATCGCGCATTGAGCAGAATGCTCGCGCGGTGGTCGCTCGAGAGATCTCCGCTGCGATTCAGCGTATCGTCCATGCGCAGCAAGACAGTGAAGCTACCAGCGAGGAGGATCACCAAGAAGAAGAAGAAGAAGAAGAAGAAGAAGAAGAAGAAGAAACAGAAGAAGAAGAAGAAGATCCAAGTTTTGTGGAAGATGACGACGAGGACGAAGCAGAAGAGAATGGTGAAAGTGAGAGCGCAGCTGACATGTCCAACGACGAATCCGCAAGTGCAAAGTCAGATTCGCAAGTCGAATCTCAAGCATCGTCATCGGAAGCGTCCGCATCAGCGGCGTCAGAGATGAGCTCGCAAGTAAGTGGCGAAGAAAGTGCTGAGTCGGCACTGGAGACTCCAAGCCAAGATGAAGTCAAGTCCCAGAACCTGGAGAATTCCAAGTCCGCGAGCGATGGTGACTTTGCAGGAGCTAACGACGCAGAGGCGGCTTCCAGCAGCGAAAGTGGAGGAGATGATGACCATGCCTCCGAGTTGGAAGAAGAGGAGGCAACGCCAGAAGATCCGGAGATCCAAAATCTCCGAAGTCTGCAGGAAAGCTCCCACGATGTCGTGGAGCCGTACTTTTCGGCAGCCCAACGAAGCGAGCTTCGCCGCATTTACGCTTCCGCTGTTTCGCGCGAGCACTCACTCGATCAGCTCCAAGACTTGTGTGCGGCCGAGGAAGAGGAGGTTCACAGCAAAAAGGAGCGCGTCAATGCTGCACTTGCCAAGTCTGAAGAGCGCCTTGCGGCAGCACACGCACAGCACGATGAAGCCATACGCGGACTCGACGCGACCATTGAGGCTGCACGTATCAAGTTTACCGCTGCAGATAGCAAAGCCTCGCTTACAACAAAGCTTGACGTGCAACCTTGGAGATTGCTTTGCGGGGAAGAAGCTATCGAATCGGAACATGCAACCAACCTCGCAAATGACCGAAATATTGGAAATGGGGAAATTTTTGACGCGGACGACCAAAAAATTGCAGTGGAGGAGAAATCAGCCGATGCAGTGAACAATGCGAATCATGAACACCCTGTTGACGACGAAAAGGTTCACGGCCAGGCTGAAAAGGAGCATCAGCAGCAAGAGGAGGAGAAGAAGAAGAGCGCGGGGGGGGACATCCACACGCTGACTTTTGCTGAACAAGAAGCGTTCCGAACATCAACTGCAGAGGGCATCGCAATTGTACACTCGGCTCGGCACCGCCGCCAAGTTGATTGGAGCATGCTTTATACGCAGCTCGAGAAACAAAAGGTAGAGCTAGCGGACGTGGAACGAAATAGATCGCAGAAGTACTCGTCTCAGGTCGCAGCCTTTGAAAAGCATGCCGCTCGAGTCAAGGCACTCGAAGAAGAACAGGCATTGTTGCAGCGAGAAATCGGATCCACCGAAGATGAAAACCTCAAGCAAGGGCTTGTAAGCAAGATGGAGATGCTCACTGAAAAAGTTATAGAGCACAAGGCGGGTCTGAATCCTCTTTTGCGCGCCAAGGAGGAGACAAAGGCAGACCACGAACGCGCTTTGCAAGCCAAACAGGATTTCGAAGCTGCTGAGGTGGAGCTCGAAGCCCTCATTGAGGATGCGCATATGTGGGAAGCAGAACAGCAAGCCAAAAGTAAACTTGTGGCAGCATGTGCCGCAGTTACTGCTCGCGAAAAGGCACGTCTCAGCTTTTGGGAGGAGGAGGTCTCACTCTTGAGTGCCCGAAGTAAGCAGCAGCGTGAGATTCTCGACGCAATGGCAGAAGTCAAATCAAAGCTCGACACTGAGGCCGAACAAAACGCTCAGGCACTTTTGCGTAACGTCGAACATCAAGAAGTTCTTCGTGCACGTCTCGAATTTGCCAAAGCGCAAATCAATCTTGCTGAAAACGAGCTCGACGTCTCTGTGGCCCAGAATCACCTTCTCTTTTTGGAAAAAGAGGTTTCAAAGGGTCTCTCGTGGGCAATGGAGAAATGGGCGAATGAAATGGCTCTTGTTGACCAGAACCTTTCAGAACGGGCTCGACACCTGCAAGACGACTGCTTTAGACTCCGTGCAGCACGTGAGGCTGTTGCAGAGCGTGCGGCGCTACGAAGGCTGGTGGCCGCAGGCGACGACGACGAGGAGGAGGGCGAAGACAAGAGTATGGATGACGAAGATGGCTTTGACGAAAGAAATACGGGTACACCTAACGGAGCAAACGAAGTGAAAGTCAGCGAACCATCGTCTCGTAGCGCCACATTTGGAAGTGCTGCAATCGAAAAACTTCAAGCGCTGCGAGACCTGGCTCGGCAGCGCGAAGATGCATGGGTGTCCGAAAATGTGCGCATTGTTCGCGGTCTTGCTGGCGGCTGGATCGCTGATCAGGAAAAGTCCCGTTTGCACTCGGAAGTGGACCTCACATTGCGAGAGGCGAAACACAAGGTCGAACAGTATGCAGAAATCGCCATGCAGGCACAAAAGCGCTACGACACGTTGCACGGACGTCTTCGCGCCCTCGAAAGGAGATCCGCTGCACGCGAGTCCGCGTACGTGACAGAACTCGAAACGCTGGCCAGGACTTCGGAGAAAAGTATTGACATTTTGCACGCAGAGCTTGATGAGCAAAAGCGACGAAACGATGAGATTGAGCGCATTGCCATCGAACAACTCAAGATGACCGAAGAGGACTACCTCGCCATGCGCGTGCATCTTGAGGAAAAGGTGGCCCTGCTCGAAGAGACGTTGACAACGAATCGGCACTGGATAGCGACGCTACAAGCAGACATTTACGAGCTGCGAGAACAAATGCGTATCTTCCAGGAAGAACGAGCACGCGAGGAGCGCCGGCTCGCGGCTGAAAAGGACCAGCTTCGGCAGGAGCTTGAAGCAATGACGCAGCATGCAGCCCGTCTGGATAATTGGGTGAATTCGCTCAAGAATGAGGTCTCGATGCTTCAGGACGCTCTGGTTTTTGCTGAGCAAGAGGCGACCCGAGTGGCTGCGTCACATGCTCAAGAGCTGCGCTGGCTTCGTTGGGAAACGTGGAAGCGAGACGAGACCGCGCGAACACTTGGCACGAACCTTGACGCATGTTTCCTATTCTTTACGGAGACAGTGGAGCGTCTCGCCGGGACCTCACGTCACCACAACGAGCGGCTCGCTGCGAATGCAGGCATCGAGGTTTTGCACGCGCTCTTGGGATCTCAGAGACCACAAATTACGCGTCTCGCGCTCAGCGCACTCAGCGCCGCGGCCTGGGATGGCCATGTTGACGTGCGAGCACTCAGCAGACTCGCAACAGATTCATGGGCCCGTTGGGTACGCGGTATTTCCGTCGTTGCGACATTACGCTGGAACCGCGAACGACTCGATCAGCAGCATCAGCAACATCAGCGGGGGGAGCAAGAGGCAGGTCAGGACCAAGGTGAAGGTATACCAAGCGCACCAGAAGACGATGGGATACAACTTCCGGTTCAGGGTACGACCGTGCGTCTTGCAAAAGGTGGTCGTGTGATCGAAATCGTTCCCACCGCCGTCGCAGAGGCAGACTGCGGCATGAACTTGCCCAATCAGAGACGCATTGGGGACGGACTCCTTGGCAAAACTTCTGGCGTTGAGGCCTTTATCGAACATCTCGAGAACCCTGACGCAGCGATGGTAGAAAAGGCCACAAGCACGCTTGCCCTGCTTGCACTCGAAGAGGAAAACCGAGAGCGCATCGGACGCGCACTGCCGGCTTTGCTTCGACTTGTTACGGCGGGATGGAGTCTTCCCAGAGACAGCGAAGCCGACGTCCCCGAGGACAGTGTTGACAACGAGAACGGCCTCGATCGCAACAATGATGAAAGCTCGCCAAAAAAGCAAAGAGACAGAATCACAGGGTTTGCACCTGGAGATTTGTGCGAAACGGGAGCAAACGTTCAGGAGTCATATGAGGCAGACGAAACGCGGCGCTATGCGTTGAGCACAATCTGCAACTTGTTGTATGAGCACGAGGAAAACCAGGCCAAATTTGCGCAAGTCAAGGGGGTGCGGCCAATGCTTCACATTTGCAGTCACTCGACAAATGTGGATCTCTTGGAAAGTGCAACACTGGTATTGGTGAACGCAACGTCCTTGAACCAGCGAGCTTCAGAACAGCTCAGCGAAGAAGACGGCCTTTCCATTTTGGTAAATCTCTGCGCGCTTCCGGCAGTAGCCGTTGCCGACGGCGATGTTGCTGATCGTGTCCACGCTAATGTGGTGGAAGCTCTTACAAATGCAACACAGGATTTGAGCGACTTCTCCGTGTCCCGCGAGGCTCGTAAAAAGATTGCAGCATTTGGTGTGGGACCACTGCTGAATCTTATGCATTCTCCGAGCACGGAGGTCCAGGCTGCAACAGCCTCGATCATCGCCAATCTTGCACAAGATGACGCGATGCGGGCCCAGATGGGCTCAGATGGTGCTGTGGAAAGCCTGTTCACGATGTGCGAGTCTCCAGAGACAAGAGTTCGGGATGCAGCGCTTGCAGCGCTCGCGAATCTTGCGTGGAACGCAAGTAACCAAAATCGTGTGGGTCGTCTGCTTCCGCAGCTCATTCGTCTCTGTAATGACGCTCACGAGCAAGTCCGCGCCGGCGCGAGCGGAACCTTGGCGAACGCACTGTTCTATCACGAAGGCAACCGCCGACGCTTTGGACTCTACACGAAGGCTGCACGAACGTGTGTGAATCTATTGGCCGATGCATCGCAGCCGAGCAAAGTGCACGAGAACGTGGCACGTGCGCTTGGAACAGCCGCGTACAATGACGCTGTGGCAATGCAGGCAGGTTTGTTGGGCGCAATTCCACACTTGCTGCGGATTTGCGGCGGCCCAAGAGGGGGTGCCCAGCGTACTGCCGCCTTCGCGCTGACGAACCTTGCTGTGCACGATGTGCACAAGACGGTCATCTTGCGTCACGGTGGCGTTGAGATCGTGACAGGTCTGTGCGCAAGCGACTGTGTGGAAACGGCGAGGCACGCGAGCCGCATTTTGGAAATCATGGCTGATATGTCCCGCGCCGAGGAGTTGGAGGCGCGGCGCGAGCGTTTTGGCATTCAAGGGCTTGTGGATCTACTGCGAGGAGCGGAGCAGTACGAGGGGCAGGCGAACTTGCTACAAGGGCTTTCGAGTTTGCAAGTTTTGGCCTGCGAGCAAATTGCTGCTGAAGCAGCTTCGCCTCACGAATCCAAGCGCCGAGACCTCATCAAGCATGGTGGACACAAAGCCCTTGCTGCGCTTGTCCAGACGGCAGCGTCCGCGGGGTCTGACGCGGTTGCTCTTCAAGTAGCACAGAGAGCGCTTTGGGCTTTGCGAGTTATGATGCAGCATGGAGGGAACTTTTACCAGGATTTGTGCGGTGCGCACGATATCCACGAGGTGGCCATTGGGGCACTTGAAGCCTTGGTGGACACCATCCCATCACCTTCAACAATAGGTGGGGATCGCGAGGAGATCGCGAGTGGTGATGCTTCGGACGGATTACAACTGACGACCGCCCGTGACGTGTGCGAGGGTGCTGTAGGTACTTTGTTTGTTCTTTGCTATCAGCACGAGCGAAACAGCAGGCGCGTCTTGCAGCGTGGTCTCAAAGTGCTCATCAACATTGCAGACACTTTTCCTGCCTCAGACCCTCTCAATGAGGTAACGCGGCGACTCTTACGCGTCATGGGACCACATTCTTGGATTCGTTGTGTGAACTGTTCCAGCAAGCAGAAAGGTGGTCGTACTTGCAGCGGCTGTGGTCATGCGCTTGCAAACGTATTTGTAGACTAACAAAAGATAAAAGGGGGAGGAAATTACTTTTTCCGGAACTCTTTTCATTTGCTCGTCATCAATTTTACCTGTTCTTGATCCCCTCGGTCAATCCAGATTGGTTTTAGATCTTGCCGTCTCGATTTGACCTGAATTCCAGTGGTCTAGCTTGCTTCATTTCTTTATGAATGCGAAGCTGCTTTTCGCTGTCACATTCGATCATACCACGTGGGCAACTCCTCATCTCATTCGCACTGAGCAGAAAAGTTACCTAGGGCCGGTTTAGTAGTGTGATAGGGTACTGCACGCGAAGTCCCGGTGTTGAATGTTAAATTCTGTACTTATCGGGTTGAAGGGGGGCGAAGAGAAGGGTAGTATAGTCAGGGGGCTCGCTTATCCCAACTGCACACCTTTTCATGACCATACTCTCGATCGTTCTGAGCGACGTAGCGTTTTAATTGCCCTATAACCCTGGCTAAATTTTGTCCCGTTTTTCGGGACGAGACCTATTCTGATCAAATAGACCACTCTACACTCGCAGCCGCCAAATCAGTCTTTCATCTAAATATCGATCAAAAACACTTTTCAGAATCCCAAACTTTGGAATAGTAATCTAGACATGAAGAACCAAAGCTGAGCTCAGTTTCATAACACGCGGTGTAGATCTGAGCGTCTCCAGACGGATAACGTGAGCAGAGATTTCGTCCCAATTTCGTCCCGTTTTATGTGGCTAGCCAGGGATAGAGTTTTTTTAGGGTAAAGTTATCTTCCTCTTTTTGGTGCTGCATCTCCATGAAGTTCATCCGAAGATAAATGTGTGAGCGGCAAACGCTTTCTACAATACTCGACGTAGGTTGCATCGTCTCGAAATTCGTCCCAGAGTCCCCGAAGCACAATTGTACGAATCTCCTGCACAGCGACGTCAAACAAATGGCCGAGGTCTTCAGCACGCAGATCAGGAGCTCCACCGCCACTCTTGAGGCCTTCAAAAAATGCTGTTGAAAGACGGTGGAACTCATCGAGCGTGTCACTGCGCTGCGTGTCCGAAATGTTAATTTCGAGCGGGCTCCCAGGCGTAATGTACTGGTTACAGATCTCTTGTGCAAAGTGCAAGAGCTCGTAGACGTCATGTGAGACGGCCGACGACGCGTTGGCTCGAAATTGTCGAGCTTTGACGAGGAAGAGAACGTTCTCCTCTTGAAAAAGACGTCGCGCAAAGCGCTTGAATTGTAAAGCACCGTACGCACTAGACAGAACTTCGTCCAAGGTCACTTCGCCTTGGGGAGCTCGCGAGAACCCAAAGAGACCGGGTCGAACATTGACATTCTCGCAATAGGTTTGCAGACACTCCAAATTGGCAATCGTTTGACCGGTCGACGGGCTGAGAGCTGCCGCCCCGATGCCTGGCGATGCTTCAGCTGGCGCAGACGAGTTAAAAGCTTCGGTGGACGATTGACGTTCCAGGTCGTCAGGGGCTGATGGAGTGGCTATGCTCGCAAGTCCCGAAGATGTATGCGAGATCATCTTCTTGTACGTGGAGCTCCGTTTGAAGGCCGGTACGAGCCTCTGTCCAATCCGATTCAGCACGGATTCGCGAACGGGCCCAAGAATGCGGTCTAGATCGGACGGCAGCTCCGACACAAGCATCTTGCTGGTGGCGCTTGGGCTTGCGCCACTGTGTTCTTCTTGTTGGCTGACGAGCTGCGCGTACAACTCGTCGAGGGCCTTAATGCGGGGATGAATGAGATCCTGCTTGGGGGAAGCGTACCGATGCAAGACTCGATTAAGACGACGTAGCTTGGAGTCCTCGTCAAGACCAGATTCACAAAGCGTCTCGAGCTCATCGTGGAGCTCGACTACCTCCAGTTGCTGGCCAAGAACATGACTACGGCTCCTGGAAGCTGTACGCGAAAGGGAAGGTGTCGATTTGAGCGATTCGGCACCTGTCAACTGCGCGTCTTGGGTTTCAAAGTCATCGTGCAGAGAGCGCGCTGTGAAGACGAACTCGTTGAAAAAGGTAAGTTTGACGTGATCATGCAAGACCTCGTCTGCCTCTCGAACCGAGTTGCGTCTGGACCTTGCTTTTTCCTCCTTGCTTCTATGATGATCTCCTTTGGTATTTGCGCGGGATGCACTGAGCACAAGTATGCTTGGCGGCTCGAATTTGATGTCTTCCTCACCCATTTGAGGAACAGGTTTTACGTCGATGCGAAGCGGGTCACTTTGCTTTACATCGAGACCGTTGTCAAAGCGAAGATCAATCGTGCTCTTCTCTGTGGGCTGGTAGTTTTCATACAGAGATTGGAACTGTTCAGAAATAAGGAATCCAGGGAGGAACTCGTATTTCAGCGAATTATGCACTCGCAAGTGGAGAACGCGAAAGGCGTTGTCAATGATGCTCACGTTGTGCTGATTGACACGGCCTGACTTGTCGATCATGAGGTCGATTGACAAATCGCGAATCGTTTCGCGCGACACGATGCTCAAGAGCATATTATTTTGCATTTGCAGCTGCTGCTCGCAAAAAAATAAATCGTACAGCTCTTGGGCGCGTTCTTGCGTGGGTTTCTTTGCACATGCAGCCTCTGGACGCCTGTCAAACGACTGGAGAGCATCCCATGTTTCGAGGACATTACCCACGTTCTCGCTCTTTAGATATGCCTCAAAACGCTCCCGAATCGTCGAATCTTGCATGACGCGGGCAAGAGACTGCTCGGAGAGCCGCCGTTTGCGCTGCACTGAGCCGACTTCGAGCTCTTCGGCGCCCCATTCTGTGTGAAGCTTGGACAAGTGCTTACGAGACATGCGAAAACTCGGGCGCAGAGAGTTCCTCGCGCTTCGCCTCTTTTTGCTCCCGTTGCCCTTTGATCGTTGACTATAAAAGCTTCCAGTGTTGGTGTCCGAGTCCGTGTCTTCATCATCGAGAGCGTCGCTATCCTCGCCGCAAGAGTGCTCGTCGAAATCAATGTCCAAGTGGCTGTACAGGTCTGCGGCCGGGCCAGCTTGTTCTTGCGCCTTTGCTTCATTCCTTGGGCCCCTCTCCTGACGATCGTGCGATTCGACGGTGCCATGTGATTCGACTCCCTCGCTCATTGGTGTCTTTGGTGTCTCGCCGCCGCTGCGATAGCCATTTTCGAAGTCTTTTCTGTCGTTGTTGTGAAGCACGTCTTCGCCTGTGAGCGTCGGAACCCTCACTCGGGCCTCGTATTTGTCCGGCGTTTCAGCCGTCGCGTTCACGTCGTCGTCGCCAGCAGGCAGACCGCCGTGCACGTCGTCGCGGGGCCTCGCCGCGGCGGCAGCCTCCGCCGACGACGCGCAGCCCATGTGCCACTGGGCGCCCACGCGCGCGAAACGTCCACCGTCACCAAAGTTGCTTTGCTTTACTTTCCTTTGCGTTGCTTTGCGTTGCTTTGCGTTGCTTTCTTTGGTCAACCCCTGCCCGGCTTTCCAGGGCTCCGCGGGACGCAACCAACTCCTGCACAACGACGGGCCTCGCGCCAACGACGCACCCCCCCTCCGGCGCGTCTCTGCGGCCGCGCTCCTTCGCCGCGCTGCTCGAGCCTCGCGCTTCCGGGTGTACAACCTCGACCTGGTACGGGTACTGGTGCTCGTGCTCCAGCTCGCCGCTGCGTACGTAAGTAAGGCCCAGGTGAGCAATGATTGCTCTGCAAGAGAGTCGCCTTCGTCGCTCCCGGGAAGAGAGAGCCACACCGCTGGGAGTTGGCGAGGCAAACGCGCGCAAACGCTGTGGCGCGCGACCGCCAGCCTTGAACGCCAGCCCAAGCTCTCTCGCGAACGAAGCGGAGCCCCGCGCGAGGCGGCAGAGGCGGCAGCGCTTGCTTGGGACTCGCCGAGGGTCGTCCCGACGAGGTCGAGGGTGTCCCCGCCAAGGGGGTGCGCGCTCGCATTCCGAAAGGTGTGTACCGAGACCGTTGAGATTTTTCCCAGTACGAACGAGTGAATGAATGAACGACGCGAAGAATAAAGCGGCACGGAGCGTGACAGGCGCGAGAGCTCAGGAGCTTGAGCTCGCTCGCGGGGAAATGCGCGGGGACGCGCGACGTCGACAATATCGGCGCGAGGCGGGCTCTGGCGAGAAGTGGAGGACGAGCGGGGCAAAAAGGAAAAGAGACCCCGGAGGCCCTCGCGAGCTGGCAGCGGCGCTAGCCGAACGACCCGGCGGCTACGACGCGCGAGAGCGAAGCATTCGGGCCGTAAGAGCGCGCATAGGCTGGATCCGTGCGAGCAGATTGCACGGTCAATATCTGAATGTACGGACCTTGATTCTGAGCGGAAATCGAATCAGCGAATTAGCTTGGGTGCGCCACTTTAGTCAGCTCCAAGTGCTCTCGCTCGAGGCGAACTGCGTGCAAGATACGCGGGAGTTGCGGTATCTACGACACATCCCGTCTCTTCAGCGCATTCGCCTCGAAGAGAATCCGGTCGTACGCAGTCCATTTTATGCAGCACATGTCAAAGTGAGCGCGAAGAATCTCATCGAATTGGACTGTGCTCCTGCGCTCGATGAAGCGACTGCTCGCAAGGAGGTTCATCTTGATCTCTCTTTGCAGTCAAGCTTGGTTGAGGATTTTTGCGAGCTCATCACACTTGAGCAAGCTGAAAAGCTATGTCGTGTTCATGCAGAGCTGGCCATGTGCACCGTGCGGTATCCGTCATGGAGCACCGAGAGAGAGCGCAAACGTCTGTTGCGGCTGAAGCACGGCTGGCAATTTCGTGAACTAGCTTGCGAGACTGTCGCTGACGGCACAGTCGAACATCTAACGTCTGGGAATCTTGGCATTTTTCTGCGCGTGTGCCGCTATCAGGATCGACTTGATGCGCACGCGATTTCGGACTTGCAAGCGGAGATTGCTCAATGGGCTGTGCACTCCACACCTGCAAAGATGAGCCGGCGATGCAGCCGCTCGAGCTCTCGTCGCACGGAGACGCGTTGGGAAATTCACGCGTACAATGCCGTGGCAAGTGACCTGCGCGAGGCGATTGCTCGGGTTGTCTTGACCATGGATCGTGGACGTGAACTGGACCAGGAATGGCTTGACACAAGGCCAAGACTTGGACCCGCGACAGCTACAAGGCACGCCGCGGAGCTCGAGGCGGAGCGAGCTCTTTTGCGACGGGCCGAGTTGGAGCGTGCGCATCATGATGTCGCCTGGATTCGCGAGACTATGAAGAAGCGTGCAACGCCAAGACCGCCACCACCCTCCATACGAACGAGACCGGAAACACCTCCCTATTGTCGAAGCCCAATGCCTTCACCTGCAATGTCCGCCGGAGCTTCGATAGCGTCTTGGCGTTCTGCGGACAAGAGCCATTTCGACGAGCTGGAAAGCTGTTCAGAGTCACTCTACTTGGCCAGCGAACATTTGCTACAGGCAACCCCACGGGCCCTTGAGCAGCTGTAAAGCTGAGCGGAATCATTTGAATAAAGGCGCAAAAGTGCCTTTTCTGGTGGAAAGAAAAATTGTTTAACTTGTCGTTGCTTCCGATCCAATCAGACCTCTACACTTTCCTTCTTTTGAATAGTATACCTTTAGACTGTGTAAATATAGAAAGAAGATGTGCGAACACCTTGTTTGCGCGCTATCATGATCTTAATTCCCCCCCCACCAAAAAATCGTGCTACGGTTGCACTATTGGCCTAGGCCCGAGCTTGGTAAGAAGACTTCGAGACTTGCCGCTCGTCTTCCAGACAAAATATGCAGGATGAAAATAAGAATTTAGTTAGGAGAGGGCAAATGCAATTCGCTCCTTTGTCTCGCTTGCTTGAGGCAAATAAGAAACAACCAAGAGCGCCCAGGCAGAACGTTGCAAGGACTTAATCAAGGGGCATGGAAGCTGGATCCCGGGACGTAGCTCTGGCCAGGAATGATACTAAGCTCGGGTACGGAGGCGCCGACAACAAAGCTCTCTAATCGGTTTGCCACGGAGTCATCATGACCCGTGACGAGGACAACGCGAGAACCATGCGACACGAGTCCCAGTTCAGTCGCCTTGGCAATGCCTCGGGGAACGCATGATGCGCGTTCCAAAGAGTGGACGAGATACGGAATGACGCCGCGGTAGAGTGATACCTGAGCACAAATCTTGGGGGAGGTGGCGAGAGCAAGAATGGGAACGGTGGGGAAGTGCTTGGAGAGCGTTTTCGCGGTTTGGCCCGTCTTCGTGACGGCAATAATGAGAGCGGCGTCGATGTCCTTTGCCGTGGCGACGGCGGCCATGGAAAAGGCCTCGTTCAAATCCCTGAAGCGACCCGTGGCGTTCTTGCGACGGACCTCCTCATCCTCCTCCAGCACGTGCGTGCGCTTGTGCTGCTCGACGTCAAGTTCGGCCTCTTTGCAAATGCGGTTCATGACCTGAATGGTGGCGACAGGGTAGCTACCGACCGCAGTCTCGCCAGAGAGCATGACACAGTCGGTTCCATCAAAGACGGCGTTGGCGACATCGCTGGCCTCTGCGCGAGTGGGTCGAGGGCTGTGAATCATGGAGTCAAGCATCTCAGTAGCCGTAATGACGAACTTGCCCGCAAGATTGGAGTCGCGAATGAGGCGCTTTTGAACGGAGCACACGCGTTCCAAAGGAATCTCAACGCCCAGGTCGCCCCGCGCAACCATGATACCGTCCGAGACGCTGGTAATGGCATTGATGTTGTTCAGGGCCTCTTGACTCTCAATCTTGGCAATGACATGAATACCCGTTTCTACGACTCCCGGAATCTCGCGGACCGCGAGGATGCCGGCAGCAGAACGCGTGAACGAGTGCGCAATGTACTCGACACGCTGCTCGACGGCAAAGGCAATATCCTTGTAGTCTTTCTCGGTCAGGTGAGGAAGGTCAATGGGACACCCGGGAAGGTTGAGGCCCTTGTTGCTCTTGATAACGCCGCCCATGATGACGCTGCACGTCACCTCGCCCGTTGCCTCGTCGATCTCGCGCGTGAGAAAGGAGAGACGACCATCATCAACAAGAATAACATCGCCAATAGCCACAGTTTGCGCGAGACGATCAAAGGTGGTTCCGACGCCTTCAGCGCTACCCTCGCGGTCGTAATCGCGATAAAACGTAAAGGTGTCACCGTTTTGGACCTCGATGTTTTCTACAGGGAAGCGACCGATCCGGACCTCGGGCCCCTTGGTGTCGAGAATGACGGGACAGATGCGCCGTCTTGACTCGGCGGCCTCGCGAAGGTTAGTGATTGCGGTCTTGAAAAATTCGTAGTCGCCGTGCGATGCATTGAGCCGCATGGCCGACATGCCGGCGTCGAGCATTTCGCCGAGTTTTTGCTTTGAGCAGGTTGCGGGCCCAACGGTGCAAATGATTTTGGTCATGAGCTTGCTCGGGTTTGGCACCTTGAAGTACTCGCCATAGCTTTCCTGGAGGAGGAAGCTCGATGCGCTCGAGACGTCGCGCGTGGCGTCGACATCTTGCTCCCATCTGCCGCTCGCATTCCAGCGAGACTCTGACGTTCCGCTCCCGGACGATGTCGGTGGCGGCGCGGCGGCAGAAAAGGCCCTCACGAACTTGCGTCCCTCGCGGGACGGGATCGCGGCCACGAGGCCGGCGGCGCTCGCGACCCTCCTCGTGGTCGAGGCCAGCAGCAAGGCCGGCATGGCGGGCATCCCGCTGCCAACGACGATGCCGATGTCGCGGGCTCCCCTCCTCTTTCGCGGAGGGACAGCTCGCTTCGCTCTTCGCGCGCGGGCCGCGCACGCAGCCCCTGCAGAGGGCAAGCACGCGCAGACGCGGGTGCTGCGCAAGCGCCGCGAGCGAGAGCCTGCGCGACGCGCGTGGTGCAGCCTGCAATGCCTGACTACTCGCTCGTTGTCCGCGCAAAGTCAGTGCGTGCGTGCGTGCAGGGCGAGACGGTGGTTGGGGTGCAGTGCAGTGCTAGCCTAGTAGCAAGTACGCATAGGCCCGGACATAGCCGCATTGCACGGGTCCCACCAGCGCGCGCACAGCGCTCGCTCGGTGGTCCTTGCAATGGGTTTCAGGTTAACGCCTCGCGTAACGCAGTTCCGCTGGTTTACATGAGGAGAAGTAAGGACGATGCGTTGAAACGGCGAGTAACCGACAGAAAAGAAACATCTACCAAATGTAAAAAGGCCTATACGTATACCTAGGCCTAGGGTAAAACCTTTAGAATCGACACTCGTTAGAATCGACATTTTTGGCGGCGTGGCTCTTGACTAGGAGTCAACTAAGGCGTACTCGAACTAAAACTCGCAAGCTTTGAATTCGACAGGTTGCCGTGGTGGTGGTTAAGTCGCCTTGGCGAGAGAACGCATGCCGTGCCGCTACTGCGCGCGGCCATGTCGATGCCGACGACCTTGAGCAACTTCCTCGGCACCACGCCGCCGCTGCAGAGGCAGGCTGCCGTTGACAATGCCCTCCAGTAGAACGACGAAGCAGCTTGCAGAAGTCGTCGCAGCGTCGACGCCGGAGGCGCTCTTGCCCGAAGTGCATGGTTACCGGCTGACGTGCAAGCGTTTGCAGGCTCTCTGGCGCCATACTGCAGACCAGTAGGCCTGGCTGGATGACGAGCACATCGACGTGATCGCGAGGAGTATCTCGTCCGACTCGACCAAGAAGGTCATGGTCCTCGACACGCAGTTCGTTGCGTGGTGGACGGAGTGGACTCTCGATAAAGATTGCGCGCGGGGTGCGCCTGGCAGTGGTGGAAATCTCGCATCGCAGCTCGCGGACCAAGACATCTTGTGGATTCCGTGCCATACGGCCGGCAACCACTGGACTTGCATGTTCGTCTTCCTTCACGAGCGCCAGTTCGAGTTCTTTGATCCGCTCGGTAGGCCGCCAGGCATTCTTGATGCCGTTTGCCGTCACATCATCCATAGCATTTCTCGCTATGGGGACTTCATCGACACATCCTCATGGCCGTGCATGCAAGTGACGACGACTCAGGTTCAACAGGACAGCTACAACTGCGGACTTTGGATCCTTGGGGCCCTGGACGTGGTTAGTGAGGGGGTCACGACCAGCAGCTTCGTGGAGATACCGCCGTTCGCCATCACTTGGCTTCGTCAGAAGTATTTCCTCATGCTCTCGCTGTTGTCATTTACGGACAAGAAAGCGAGCGAGAAAGGTGTACCCGTGGAAGAACCTGCGTCTTCAACAGAAAACGTGGAGCATGAGCTGTCCGGGCGCAACGTGGAGCGGGACGTTCTAGGGGAGAAGAATCAGGACAGCCTTGCTGACCTGCGGAGCGCGGTGGACAAAATTCGGCACAGGCAAGAGGCCGCTCTCCGCGCGGAAGCGCGTTGGAAGAGCCACTCTGCTCCGCAAATCACGAACAACATCAACAACATCAACATCGAATTGAACATCAACCTGCCTTCTGGCAGCCCTGTCGATCTCGCACACGCCGAGCAGGTTGGACGGAGGATCCCGGACGTGCTCTTCAGACAGGTCGGCGGAGCGACGTTTGTACCGCCAAGCGACAGCAGGGTCGCACGGCGCATCGCAGCTGGGGTGCCAAGGGTGGTCAACACAAGCGCGCACATTTCGAGCTGCGGGGTGATCAGGTAAGCCCGGCGATGTCAAGGTCCGCCCTACTCGAACGCATTCGCGTTCTGAAGACCAATCGACCTGGCACCTTGTCTCCTACGACAACCTCTGCTGCATCGATCTCTCACTCCAGTTCTTCGATGGCCGCAAGTTCTGCTGCATCACCTGCTCCAGATCCAACCGGGGCCTCCACTCCGCAGAACGAAGTCATCTCGGCAGACGACGAAGCTCTCATCATCAAGGCGTTGGCCGCGAAAGCAGCTTCTTGCACCGAGTTCGGGTTTACCCACTCGCGCAAGAAGGTCACACGATCAAACCTTCTGCAGTACCTCAAGGTCGAAGGCTTGCGTGTTCCGTGGCATGATCCTCGCGAGAATCTCATGCGAATCGTTCTTGCTCACATACGGAGCACCTCCAGCGCTCCTGCGCTGCCGCCGATGTCCTCGTAGGGCATCTCAACGAGCGCGTGGCGCTGCTGACGTCCGCCAGTGGCGACAACTGCATTTCCATCCCAAAAACGATGCAAATGTGCACGCCCCATATAAACAATAGGCAAATACCCAACTCGCTAAATACCCCTTTGCCAATACCCCCCGTCGAAATTTAAGCGCAGCAGCCCCGCGGGGGGCCTCGAACGCTCAACTTTGAACTACTCTCGCTCCCCCAAAACTCGGCCAAAACCTTTACTGCAAATTTTGTGCAGTCCGCCGTGGCACGGGCCTGTCCTGTGTCCCGCTCCGATGCTCGCGCGTGGACTTGCTGAAGAAATTTTCTGAACATTACGAAACCATGTCGAACCGTAAGGTTTTACCCTAGGACAAACTTGAACTTCAAGTTTGAACTTGATGAGAACGAGGGAAGAGAGAGATCCGTTGAGCCGGCCTCGGACCGTGACTCCGACTCCGTGCCTGAGGCCTCGGCTCAGCCTAAAGTCCGGGCCCACTTCCATGTTGGCCCCGGAAGCGCACCTTCATGACTGCCGATGGGCCACGAAGCGGCGCGGGCTGCGCCAGACTTTGCTCCAGGCTTGAGCCTCGACCTTGGATTGTTGTTCGTCTTTTTTTTTCCTGAACAAATGATGTGGTTGTTTGCATCGCTTCCGCTTTTTGTTCGGTATTTCCAAAAACGGATCGGGCCGTTGTGGATCACCTTCGCAGTGCCAGCAAGAAAGAGTTAAAAGGTATGCATCCACACACAAACAGTAGTAGCAAGTACGAAGATCAATCACCCTTGACCGTCAAGGGGGGGGGGGGGGGCAATCATAAGCTTTGGCCGAGTGAATGCCAATCGATTCGCCACCGATACGTTTCGGCCATTGCACACATCAGTCGAATCGGGAACACATTTGGTGCCCAGCGGTCATTCAATCTCCTACCCTTTTTACGCCCGCTATTACGTGTTGTGAGGACTCCGTTGAGAGACAGTGAGCGAGAGAGGGTGCGCAGACGACTTTGTAAGGCGCCGCGTGAGATATCGTGTCTAGCTCAAAACTACTTTTTTTTTTTGGCTTAAAGAGTGAGTTGTTGGCCTTTCCATTTTCTAAAGAGGATAGCAAAGGTGTGTGGGTTGTCCTCTCTTGCTCGGAGAGCGCACGGGGAACAAGCGTGCGTGCGCGGCGCGTGCGCGCGTGAGCAGGCTTCAAGTCGCGCATCGTCTTGGCCAACAAACACTATCTGTCAGTCGTCAATTGGCAACATCTATCTGCGTGCTCCAGAGCACGCACGTCACACCAGAGCTTTTCCCAACAGATATACACGACTGAAGAGCGTGTGCGCTTGCTTTCTAGAGCTGTGCCGGCGGTGCAGCGCGCTCGCGCCACGCGAAAAGGTGCGCACGAACACGCGAACAGAACGAGGTGAATAATAGGCTCCGTTCTCCATTCCCTCGCAAGATGGGGGGTGGTGCTTCACGAAAGAAGAATTCGCAGATGGCTGCCGACATGCTGCTGCTCGGAGCGCCGAGTGTCGGCAAGAGCACAATATTTAGACAGATGAAACTCTTGTATCGTGGCGGCTTCACGGATAAGGAGCGGCGACGATCGCGGATCGAGCTGCGCAGGAATCTCTTGGCCTCCATTCTCAAGCTTGACGAGATTGCTCTTCAGAAAGGTTTTAACCTGGAATCACAGGAAGTCGAAGAAGCCATCACGCAAATCAAGTTGACGATCCAGGACTACACATACCATGAACGCGACGACGACAATTGCCTGGAAGCAAGGGAAGAGTCTGAAAGTGTCTCGCAGGATGGGACGAACGAGGTGCAAATGCTCGAGGAGCCTGTGCCCTTTCCCGCACAACAGGTCAAGGCGGTCATGGAAGACAATGCCATTAAGCAGGCGCTGGCGCTGGTGACCTCGGGAGAGTTCAAAGCAGCAGAGGGTGACGTTGCCGGAATCGAGCTGATGCAAGAAGCCTTACCCTACGTTGCAGTGGAGCATTTTGACCGCGTTGTGAGTGACGACTTTGTGCCGACTGACCAGGACTGTCTTCACCTCCGGCGGCATACGACCTCGGTGGAGAGAATTGAGTTTCCCTGCGAGATCTCAATGCATGGAAAAAAGGCCCAGGTGCTATGTTCATGCACGGATATCGGCGGTCAGGCCCAGGAGCAAAAGAAGTGGGAATCCCAAGCGAGCAAGATTGATTTCGTGATTTTTGTCGCTGCGATGAGTGACTTCGACCGCACACGAACCGGAGGGGAGAACTCTTTAAACTACCAGTTTAGTCTCTTGGAGCGATTGCTTGCTGCTAATTGCTTTCGTAACAAGAATGTGATTGTGTTGCTCAATAAGGTGGACGCTCTCGAAGCAAAGTTGCAGACAACAGAATTGCGAACCTTTTTTCCCGAATTCGAGGGGACGAATGATGTCAAACACGCCCAAGCGTTCTTTGAGCAAATGTGCGTTGCGCTGAACGAGAGGATGGCAAGCGAAGGCAAATCAAGTGCTTCCCGCCAGATTCAGGTCGTGCCGACATGTGCGCTCGATACACACATGCTGCACAATGTCATTTCTTCGGCGCTTGCAGCAACGCTCATGTCAACCTTGGTCGAGGTCGGAATTGTTTAGTGATGTTGTTTTTCAGTTTTTTTTTTGGAGGGAATAGGAATGGAAATGAAGATGCATAAAGAGATCCATGGCAGGAAAAGAATTTGGAGTGACTGAAGACGAAGAGGATCGCGAGGGGACGCGTGCAGATGAAAATGCTTGCGCTGGGTTACAAAGCGACGAATGACTTGTGCTGCTGCTGACAAAAGGCTTGCACCGCTGACAAAAGACTTGCGCTGCTGACGAAAGACCTGCGCTGCGTCCTTTCTTTGGGTCGCTCGCGCGTGTGGTAGGATGATCCGAGTACATATTGACTTCGCAACGCAATCCTTTTTCTCTGCGTCTGGTGCATCATACAACCATCACACCAGGTATTTCGTGAGGAAGCCAAATCGAAATTCTTTCAACAAACGAACGGAAAGAAAAGGTAGGGTTTTCAGTTCTCTCGAGACCGACCAATCAATTTTCAGCGCAGAACTTGCATGGTATGCAAGAAAAGAGAGACCAAATTGGTTGGCTTGGTAAGTCGGATGGGTCTAACATGTTCATACAACAATCCAAGAGCAAAAGGAAAGAGATTTTTTATCGCTTGCTTGCATCAGGGGCCTCGTCAAAAAAACAGGAGAGCGCATATACGGCACGCTGAAGCAAGTTCAACAGAGGAAGAGGGAGGACCTTACACAGAGGTAGTCTTGGCCGTCGTGCTGGTGGGAGCCGACTTGCGGAACTTGTACTTGTAGACGAGGTAGCCAGCAACAGGAACAACAATAAGAACGGCGAGGCATCCAACGAGAACACCGACGAGCGTAGAGTTGCTGTCCTCGGTCGCGGCGCAGTAGTCATAGGCAGGGACAAGGTTGTCCTCGAGCCAGCTACGCATGAAGGTGATCTGCTGGTTCTGACCGTTGATGATCTCCCAAAGAAGAGTCACAGCGGGGGTGCCACCATCGTTATTGTCGTCGTTACAGAACGAGTCATCGAGGTGGCGGCCGTTGGCAGCGGCGAGCTGGGCGAGCGCAAGCTCGGGGCCGTCAAGCTCGCTGAGGCGGCGGCCATCATACGAGGTACCACACTTGAGCGAGCCCGGGTTGAAGTGAAGGAGGATCTTGGCCATGTTGACGGCGTTCTGGTGATGCGCAATCATCTGGTACATGAACTCCTGGGTGGCATCTCCGTTACCGGTGGTGCGCATCTCGGTCATCATCTTGCAGTTGATAGCGGCCATGCACTCGTTAAAGGTGTTGGCATCGCCATTGCAGTGAAAGACGTGGTCGCCGCACTGCTCGTGGCCCTGGTAGTCGGAGACATTGAAGGTGCCGCAGGCACGGTCAAACTCGTCAAGCACATCGTACTCGTATCCAAGAGGAATCTCGTCCTCGGGCGCCCGGATTGCCAGGGTATCGGTGTCGAGGATCTTGATGCGGAACGACATAAAGTTGTGGATGTGGCAAAACGAGAAGATCTCCTTGGTGGCGTCGTCCGTGATGGTGACCTCGACGGTGAAGTTGCCGGCGTCGATCCAGTCGTCGCGGCCGCCGGAGAACCAGACGCCCTCGTACTGGTCGAGACCGAAGTCCTCAGTGTCAGCGCACTCACCGGTGATTTCGTTTTTTTCGTCGCAGAGGATCTCGCCGTTGAGCTTGTATTGCGGGTACTGGCACGCGAGGGTCTGGTTGCAGGTTTCGCCGCCGGGGGGGTCGACGCCCTTTTCGAGCTCGAGGTTGTCGCCGTAGACACCATCGGGTCCGTAGGCAAAGCCGAGGGGGTGGAACCAGTTGGTCGTGTTAGTCTGGTCAAAGACGTACTTGACGTTGGCCTCCATGCCGAGGGTGGGCTGGTAGCCCATGTCCTCGCATCCCTCGACGATGAAATACCCGGTCTCGCCGGCGAAGATGTCGACCTGAAACTTGAACGTGCAGACCTTGTCAACGCCCGTGCCGACGCAGTCTGCCAGGCACAGGTCGTCGAGCGTGTATTGTGCGCGGGCGCCGGAGGCAAGCGCCAGGACGCCGACCAGCGCGGCGATCATCTTGGCCATCTTTCTGGTTGCTTGGTGGGATGTCAGTCAGTCAGCCTTTGTCACTCGACTTGCTTGTCTTGCCGGCGTTTCGGTTTTGCTGCTCGGTTTGCGCAGCCGCCCGCGAGCTTGCTTCAGGCGGCTGGCTGGCCTGCCTGCTGCACTGACTGGTTGGTGGCTGCGTGCCGGGAGAGGAGTCGGGACGTTCATGGGGTCAAGCAGGGCAGAGAAATCCAGCAAGACAGCAAGAAAGAAAGAAAGAAAGAAAGAAAGAAAGAAAGAAAGAAAGAAAAGAGGCGCGGGAAAGAGTGGAGGAGAGAATGAGGAAGAGGAAGAGGAAGAGGACGGCGGCGGCCTGGACGACCCGGCCCGCAGCCGGGACCGGAGCCTGGCGCACCGGCAGGCAGCTAACATAAGTAAAGAAAGAAGGAAGGTAAGGGAGAGAGGAAACGGACGGGAGACGCGGCGCATGGCGTAGTCGCGCGCGCCGCTCTAGCGCCGGCCCGCGATGCCGGCGGGTGTGCGGACGCGCGGGTGAAAAAAATGCGACGAGGCGGCCTACTGCGTCGTCTCGCCCGCCCCTCTCTCGCCTCGCCTCCCGACGCGCGACGGACGGCCTTCCCCCCTCCCTCCCTCCCTCCATCCACCCAATCGCCCTCGCGGTATGGGCGCGGCCCACAGCCTCCCCACACCCGCTCCCAACAGTCGCCACAGCACGCGCCTGCCCGCACGCGTGCCTGCGCGCCCGCAGCCGTGCCGCAGTGGCGCGCGCCCCGGCCACTGCGGAAATGAAGTCGCCGCCAACCATCGATCTTTCTCCCCTCGCTCCCTCTCCTCCTTTCCGTCCATCCATACCTCTCCCTCCGCGCCGTCGCCTTCGCCTTCGCCTTTGCCGCCGCTCTCCTCTCCTCCCGCGCTCCCGAACCTCGCAGACAGGCAGGCAGCCAGGCAGCCAGGCAGCCAGGCAGGCCCTTCACGCGCGCGCCGCCCCGGCTCCCTCGCCCTTGAGGTGTGTTCTCCAGGCGCGAGGGAGGGCCTGCCGTTAGGCCGGTGTGCTCGCGGATAGAGAAAGATGCCCGGATCGATCGATCGATCGATCGATGCGCGCGATAACCGGATGGACGGATTTCGGGAGCGAGCGCGCGGTATTGAGAGCGAGCTCGCTGCTCCGGGCGCCGACCCGGCGATCGAAGAACGAGCGACCGGCAAGCCGGCCAGCCAGGTGTAGCCGACCGCGGGAGGGGGAGACGAAGTCGCGTCGCGTCCGGTGGCTCGATCGCGCGTCGTCTCTGGTCGCACTCATTGCCGGTGTACGTCCTGCATACATGCAGGCACGCCCGGACGCACCTCGCCGAGGACCGAATACCGCTACCGGTAACTGTAGAAATAAAGCAACGCGATCGATCGATCGATCGATCGGATCGCTTCATCAATCAATTCTCCGAGGCCCGCACGCGCCCGGGGCCGGCTCGGCTGCCTGCTGGGTTCTTCAATCAATCGATCGATCGATCGATCGTGATCGATGACATGACATGAAATAGATCGACTTATCGCGCGACGGTTGGCCGCCGTCTTTCGCCACTTGCTGCATTTCGCTAGGCACAGAGAGCGAGCGGGAGTCCCTCTCGACGCGGCCGCCGAGGAAACTGAGTATCCTGCCTCGCCTGGCCTTGCCTTGCCTTGCCTTGCCTGCTGGGTGGACGCCGGCCGGCCGCTGCGGCTCGGTCCGCGGGCTTGGCGCCGTTGATTGATGGGTTGCGTGCGGCGGGCTGGACAGCTGGCTGGGCGGCGGCGCGCGGCGAGGCTAGCTGCAGTTGAGGAGGCATGCATGGCTGGCGGTGGCTGCCTAGGCGAAGCAAGGGGGGAGAGCGCCGGCAAGGGCGATCGATTCATGTATCCCGCAGTGCGGCCACAGCGAAGTTCGTCCCAGGCGGCGTGCACGTTTCTGCGGGGGAAACGAACTTCCGAACTTTGTTGCGAAGTCCCAGAACAGACGCGGCCGAGGCCCGCAGCGTGACACTTCGTACCGAACTCGCCCCGGTCCCCCGCGAATTGACGCGCTCACTGCGGGCTCGCTGGGTCTCATCGCGCGATATGAATGACGGGTTCCCCCTCATCTTTGCTCGGCGCGTGCGGAAAGATCTCTGGGGGGCGGCTAGCGTCCCATCGCTGCGGCGAATCTGGCCCTTTAGGAAGTAGGCGCAAGTTGCGTGGCCCCATGTGTCCTCGCCGCGCACGCGTCGCTGCGGGCGCTATTTAGGCGGGAGCAGACGCGTTTTCCCGCAGTCGGACCGCTGCAGGGCGCCCGGCACGAGCCGCGGACGCAGCTGTGGGTCTCATTCGTCAACCGCAAGTCAAGTCCCAAGGAAGGCAAGGCGAGGAAGGGCTCGAGGCGCCGCTAGCTAGCCGCCACCAATCGCAAGCCACGCCACGCCACGCCAAGCCATGGAAAGCCGGGTCGATCCAAGCGAAGCCAAGCCAGGCCAGGCCAAGCCAAGCCAAGCCAGCCAAGCAAGCAAGCAAGCAAGCAAGCAAGCCATCGCGCCCCACCGCTGCCGGCGATGCGGGGCGTCTGGATCCACGTCGCCGCGCAGCGAAGATGAGATTTTTCTCTTTTGGCCTGCTGTCGGCCGCTTTCTAAATCAGGCACACTTTGCAAGAGCGGTCAAGTATACGTGAGCAAGCCTTGTGTAGGTGGGAGCTCCGAGCTTGCGCAGGCGCGGAGGCAAGGAGAGGAAGGGCAGGAAAAGGAGAGGAAAGGAATGCTGCAGCAGCTGGGCCGCGCGTGCACAACTGGCCCTCGCAGCGAACGAACTACAGCCATGTATGTGCCGGCACGAAGCTGAGAGCCCTTCTGCCTCGACTTTCACCCCTTCCGACGAGGTTAGCGTGTATGCATGGCAGGCAGTCCACGTCGGACTTGGCGAGCGAGGGAGCGATTCTTGGACTACGTTTCGACAGACAGTTTTGGCAGCTTTTCGGTGTGCACCCATCTCATTTCCTATGGCAAGCCTGGCTTCTTCGCTCACTGCCATTGGCCATGGTGGGCAGATCTCCAGCAATGTCCGTTCCTCTTCTCCGCTTGCCATTGGCGGCGATGCGTGCGCACTGCAGCTGCTGCCGCAGCCGGAATGCAGTTGGTGATAAAGGAGGAGATCCACCATTGCCATGCCAACTGCAAGTGGTGGCGGTAGATCTTTCTTGGAATGAATGGATCTCCCGACAACAATTCAGAGCGAGCTCCGCACGCGCCGCAGCAGCTACTGCAGGCTCCGCGTGCAAAATGCACGCCACTCCCAAAGTCCGAGACGCCTTCACTCGGCTGATCTTTATTCTGCACCTCGCCGGTGGCTGCACTGCAGTCGCCACTCGGCTCGAGACTTTCTGGGACGTCCGAAATTCTTTGATCTTGTCCCTCGTCGAAATTGCGTCAGAACCAAGCTCGCTGCTCGCCTGTGCTGCTAGCTTCGAGCGCAAGTACCCGCGCAAGTCCCGTTGCGGAGATGCACGTGCTGAGGACAATCAATCGCTTGGGTGAAATTTTTTAACGAAGCCATGTCAAGAGCATCGACAAGGCCTAAAAACTCGCCAGAATCCATCCACCTGGCCACACACAAGCACGCGGTCACGATCAACCTTTCGGTAAGATCAGCCGCGTACGTTCTCCATGATCCCGATACAGGGCCTCCTCGCCAGTGGTGGCGCGCAATCCAGTGCGTCGCCATGCGCGAAAAGCAATCAACTGCAACTTCACTGCATGCAATTTGCACGTCTGCCTTCCACCACTCCACTCCGCATCGTATCCACACCTCGCGTGCGCGCACGTGCTGAGAGCGTGCAGCTGTGTGATGCACGCGCTCCCTACCGCACTGCACGACACCACACCGGCAGGGCTGGCTTTGTGCGCATTCCACAGAGCAGCCACACCACCCGTTTCACAGCGCAAAGCCGCGCAACGTAACGTAGCACAGCGCAGCGCAGCGCAGCACCTCGAAGGAAGGAAGGAAGGAAGGAAGGAAAAGGTGGCGCCGCGAGGGAAGGAAGCGAGAATGGATTGATTCGCTTGGGACTTTTTTGGCCTTGGAAAAAGGAGAGGTGGAGCGGGACAGGGAGAGGCAGTCCCTCCGGCGGTGCACGCATACACGCGCTGTTATTACCTGAAGCGTGCTGGCACGTGAAGACTTGCGGCTCGCAGCCGCACGCGCAAGCTCGAAACGGTCGCGACGACGCGGCAGGCTATACGCTGACCGCGAGCTCGGAGGAGGCATGGCGTGCTCGGAGGAGCAAATACGGAGCGGAGGGGAAGTAAGACTTGAGCATAGCAAACGGCGAGGAGCGCAATTCACCGGCGAAGACGCCATGAGCTAACTTGCTGCTTGTTTGCCCGACGAACGATGCCTTTGGGCCAAAGGAAGGGAGATGGATAACTAGCCTCGAAAGCACAACCGTCGATTGTCAAGGCAGGCACGAGTGGCTGCAGATAAGCTGCTCTTTTGGGCCATGAAGCATTGTCAGAACTTGCCTCGTGCATGCAAGATGTCGTAAATGAGGACTCTCTCTCTCACTCTCTGTCTCTTTGCGCTTCGTTTGCATTTTATACGCGCTTCAAGTTTATGTTCACCAAGCACGAGGTCCACGTTCGAGATTTAAGGATGCAGTCTACAATTCTGGCGACCCGCTTTATTCAAAATAGAGTCCTTGCAATGTTGCAAGGAGAGGTTCAGATTACCAGGCTCCTTTGAGCTTCAGACCAAGTACGGCGACTCTAAGTTGGTCGAAGCTGTTTGTGGGAGACATGACCCCAAAAATGTGAGTTGAACATAAAGGGCTACAATGACTCTGTCAGTCCGTGTGTAAGAGCTTCTTGCTCAGACTTTGCCGCTCGGCAGTGACACTCTTGCACAACTCAATTTCGGCGTGTGAAGCCACGGGTGCTTGCTTGCTTGCTTGCGTGCGTGTGTGGCCACGGGTGTTTGCGTGCGTGCGTGCGTGCGTGCGTCAATTCACAGCAAGGATTCGCTTGTCTGCGTCGTCCTGTTCTCGCTCGCCGTGTACCCGAACTTTGCGTAACACCTGACATGGAGTTAAGTATGGCACCCTTTTCTCGCTCGCCGGTACCCGAGCTTTGCGTAAAAATCTGACATGAGATTGGCTGCGTGATCGTGTTTTCGCTTAACAGCTTTCGAGCTTTGGGCAACACGTGACAAAAAGTAAAATGTGGCACCCTTCTCTCGCTTGCCAGTATTCGAGCTTTACACAACGCCTGACATGAGATTGGCTGCGTCATGCTGCTCTCCTTTGCCGGCTTCCGAGCTTTGGGCGAAGACCTTACATGAGATTGGCTACGTCATTTTTTTAACCCTTGACGGCATCATTCGAACTTTGGGCAAAGCCTGACATCACGTTATCAGTTCCAATCGTTCCAAGAAAAATTGCGGCATTCAATTCCTCATGCTTGAATTATGAACGAAGCGATAGATCATCATCATCAATGTGACATATATAAATGCATAAGTATGATTAGATAGTTTTCTTGCTGGGAGAAGGGGAAAACGAAGAAAGTAGGCAAGAAAGAGAGAGGAAAGGAAACAAGTCTACAAAAAGCGCTTAGACGGAGCCAGGGGGCAGGTCGATGGGCATGGTGACGGTCTTGACCTCGGTAAAGTTGTGGAGAGCGTACTCGCCGAGCTCGCGGCCGAGACCAGACTGCTTGAAGCCACCAAAGGCCGAGGCGGCGTCGAACTTGTCGTAGCAGTTCACGTACACGGTACCAGCCTGGAGGTGCTTGGCCATGTACATGCACTCGCCAATGTCGCGCGAGATGATACCAGCACCAAGGCCGTAAATGGAGTTGTTGGCGCGGTCAATGACCTCGTCAAGCGACTTGAACTTGAGCACGGACATGACGGGGCCAAAAATCTCCTCTTGGGCAATGGTGTGGTGGTCCTCGACGTCAATGAAGATGGTGGGCTTGACAAAGTAGCCCTTGTCGCCGTGGCGCTCGCCGCCAGTGGCCACGGTGGCACCCTCGTCCTTGCCAGTCTTGATGTAGCCCATGACGCGCTCGAACTGGATGTCGTCGACCTGGGGGCCGTGGGTGACACCGTCCTCGAACTGCCCGCCGGTCTTGAGCTTCTCGGCGTACTCGACGGCCTTCTTGACAAAGTCGTCGTGGACATCCTCGTGGACGTAGATACGGCTCGAGGCGATGCAGCACTGGCCCTGGTTGAGGAAGAGACCGACGTGGGCGGCCATGACAGCCTGGTCAAGGTTGGCGTTCTTGGTGATGATGAGCGGGGATTTGCCACCGAGCTCGAGGGTGACGCGCTTGACGTGGTCGGCGGCAATGCGCTGGATGATCTTGCCGGTGGCGGTGGAGCCGGTGAAGGCGATCTTGTTCACGTCCGGGTGCTCGGCGAGGGCCTTGCCGGCGGTGGGGCCATAGCCGCTGACAAAGTTGACGACACCGTCGGGGAAGCCAGCCTCCTTGATGAGCTTGCCGAGGTAGAGTCCAGTGAGCGGGGTCTTCTCCGAGGTCTTGATGACCATGGTGCAGCCGCAAGCGAGGGCGGGGCCGAGCTTCCAGGTGGCCATGAGGGTGGCAAAGTTCCAGGGGATGATGCATCCGACGACGCCGACGGGCTCGTGGTAGGTGAAGTTGAGGAAGGGGGTCTCGCCATCGCCGTCAATGGGAACCTGCTTGCCCATGAGCTTGTCGGCCCAGCCGGCGTAGTAGCGGAAGCACTTGATGGCGAGAGCGATATCGACGGCGGCACCGTATCCGCCCGAGCTGAGGCCGGTGGGCTTGCCGTTGTCGAGGGACTCAAGCTCGACGAGGTACTTGTGGTCGCGCTCGATAAGGTCGGCGAGCTTGAGGAGGAGGTCGCGGCGGCCGCTGGCGTTCATCTTGCGCCAGGGGCTGCTGCGGTGGAAGGCATCCTTGGCTGCCTGCACGGCCTGGTTCACGTGCTCATCGGTGGCCTCGTGCACCTGGCAGATGACCTCCTCGGTGGCCGGGTTCACGGTGGCGAACTGCTGCTCGCTCTCCACGAACTTGCCGCCGATGAACAGCCGCGTCTCGATGTTGGACACGTCGAGGGGGTGCGCCGACATCTTGTCTTGCTCTCTGCTTCTGCTTCTGCTTCTGCTCTGCTCCTGCTTCTTGCTTGTCTTGCTTCGGGGTTGCTGTCGGGGGTTGCGGGTTTGCTTCTGCCGCCGCGCCGCCGGGCCGCCCGCCTCGTCCCCTTCCCATAGATCGATCGATCGATACCAGCAACCAGACCGCCCGTGAGAAAAAAGAAAAATAGAAAGCAAGAAAGAAGGACAGAAAGAAGGGCAGTATCTTTTGGCCCGGTGGCGGCGCCGTAGGCCCGGCTAGACGGCCGCTAGAAGTCCCGCGGAGATAGGACCGCGGGTCCAAAATCCGGACGCGCCCTCCGCCCCTCTGTCCCCGTCCGTGGACTCCCTCGTCACAGCCGTGCGGATCGACCGTGTCTCCATCCACGTACGTACGTATCGATCTTCGTGCTTCCTTGGTTCCTCGCCGCCTCGGCCTCCCCTCCTTCGCGAAGATCGATCAGCCAGGCGGCGCCGACGGAATCTTGAAGATGGCCGCAGACGCGCCGAAGAAGCAGCCGCCGGGACGCGGGGACACCAAACCCTCTGCCGCCACCGCGCTCGCACGGCGCGGAGCGGAGCGGGGCGGCCGGCCTCTCCCCCGCGGCCGCGACGAGCTCCGCCTGCCTCCCTGCCTGCGAGTCTGGCTGCCTGGCTGCGTGGCTGCGTGGCTGCCTGCCTGGCGGGGAGGGCGGATCTTATCTTCTGCTCGCAGGCGGCGGCACCGGCTGAGGCGCGCAGTGCACGCTGGCAGGAAGCGGAATTCGCGGGTCGCGGGCGCCGTCACAGCGCGCGGGACCGCCTGACAGCACACGCTCACACACGCAGAAACACCACGCAGAAACAGACAATAAGACAGACATACGTACAGACAGACAGACAGACAGTAAGTCAGACAATAAGTCAGACAGTAAGTCAAACAATAAGACAGACAGACAGTAAGACAGACAGTCGATAAGACGGACAATAGAACAGACAAAAAGACAGACAAGAGGACAATAAGACGGACAATAAGACAGACGAAAAGACAGACAAGAGGACAATAAGACGGACAATGAGACAGACAGAGGGAAAGATAGAGACAGAGACGGCGGCGAGGGCGGCGTACGCGGACAGACGCGGCGGAGCAGGGCGAGACGGGGGAGGGAAGGAGGGAGACGCGGCGAGCAAGGGAGGAGACGGAGACGCCGCGGCGCGGGAGGCGCGGGAGGCGCGGCTGCGCTGGGCTGCGCGGCGAGCGAGGCCGGGGGACGGCACGGAAGCGGAGGAGAAAGCCGGGACGTTTTAGGCGAAGCTTGGGCCTGCCGCAGTTAGTTAGCTAGCGGGCTGAAAAGCTGGAGATGAGGATAGCAACCGCAGCCGAGAGCAGAGCGCGGACGAAGACCCACTCTCGCGCGGCAGTGGTGGCTGCTGCTGCTGGTGGCTGCTGCTGCTGATGCTAGGCAGCCACGGCGCCGCTGGCTGCACTGCACTGCACTACACTGCACTGCACGCGCGAGTGCGAGCTGCTGCGCATGAGATCGTGATCAAGACGGGCGCCGTGGAAAAGACATGGTTGGGGCGATCCATTCTCCCCACGTGCAAAGGAAAGACGAGAATGAATGCACGCGCCACTCCAACATCCATCACATAGACAGACAGACAGACAGACAGACGGACAAAACAAGCAACACAAAGCGGACAACCAACCAAGCCGGCCTCAGCTCACAGAGTAAACTGACCTTCACAACTTCTTCGAACTTGAAGGGCCTTCGCCTCCTCGGCCACGGCCACCTTGCATGGAGCCCACGCGGAAGAGCGTCCGTCTTATCCGCCCGGCGAACGGCCGCGCGCACTGCACTGCACCGCATCGCACCGCACGCAGCTGCAGAGACGGGCACCAAGCGAGCAAGCACGAGGCCATCCGCGAAGTGCGAGCGCGCGCATTCTGGACCGCGCGCGCAATGTTGTCCATGTGCCCTCCCTCCCGAGCGGGACTGCGGAGGCGGATGCGGGCGGCGCGAGCGCATGCACGAATGTTGCCATTAACCCGCCGACCAAGCACAGGCGCGAATGTAGAGCCGCCGTGGAGGGAGCGGAGCCTGGCCGCCGTCCTGCTGGGACGGAGGAGCGCGCCGTCTCCGAGCCCGCGCCAGCCAGATGAATTCGCGGGTCGCGCCATGCCCACGCGAGAGCGCCGCGCCGTGTGGCGGCGCCGGGCGCAGGAAGAAGGGTCACTTGGGCGCCGGCCACCGCTGGCTGAGCGGGACCGAGCGAGCGTGCATTCTACATGCACGCGGCAGTGGGGGTGGTGCATGCAGACTGAAAGGGCCCTCCCTCCCTCCCTCCCCCGAGATGCGACATACGGCTCGAGGTCTTCTCGGCTTGGTGTGGTCGACAAAGTGCGCTCCTTCCCGGACGGCTTTCGACCGCGCATTTGGTGGGTTGCTCACTTGGCACACAGGTACGTAGAGACATACATATTACAGGTGATCGATCGATCGATCGATCGAATTCTTGCAACGGGCAGATAACTCCGCTTCATGTCTTGGCAGATGATGTCGTGTTGCGAAATCTCCGCGCCCGCGTCGCGTCGAAGATACGACGTACTGTTCATCAATGTCAGCCACCGCGTTGAAAGCGTTGAAAGGGTGGGCGATTTTTCCATTCGATGAGAGATGCAATCAGTTCTCGACCGAACTCAATCGTATCGATGTGCCTCCAGCTCGTGTTTCACTCGCGTCAAGGAGCTGTGAGTTCTTGTTGGCTTGAAATGTACTGGCTTGCCTTTCCACGGGAGGACCGCACGTTGTTCATGATTAGCGACCATCACTTCAAATCGATCGGTTCATCGATCGTCCAAAAGATCGACCTTTTCCTGCGCGCGCGACCATTGAGTAATCCATCGATCCATCGATCGTCACCTTTAGCAGCACACAGTCTATTTGACTGATGATACCCGTTGTCCTGCCGCCAACCATCCATCATGAGGCGCTTGTTTACCTTCCTGTGAGAAGAGCGGGCATGACCAATGTTGCGCTTCACGAAAGCACGAATCCTCCCGTTGACCTTGACAAAGGCTGAGCTCCGAAACATGTCTTTCTTGGACGGTTGCAAAAAGTACACCTGGAATGCAAAGTTACAACTGGCGCTCCGATGGGATATTGCGGCTGGATGGCATAAATCTTCACAGAGCAAACTATCTCTTCTTCAATTTATTTTGGTGACCGTTGTTTCACGAGTCAAACCAAGATGATCAGACATGGCGAAAAAGGACGATCAAAGCTTTCCACGTCCGTTATCTTTGGTCTTCTTCCGTGTCGAGTTTCTCTTATGTTATTGCTCATTCATGGAAAAGCTGAAGCAAGCACTGTCGAGCTAAAACAACTGAGCCACGTGTTCCCCCCAAATCCTCGTGGCCCTTACCTCCCATCAGGAAATAAAGTGTTGGTTACGTCTGCAAGCATGCGTTTCTCACTCCTTGAGGACGTACCAAATTTGCGTGGCTTGCGACGAAGCAAATCGAGAAAAGTGGCCCTCCATGATCGGCCGGCCGGAAGGCTACGTACCAAGGCGTGTCCTAGTCTACTATCTCCACCTTGAGAAAGTATAATTCAAATTCCAGTTCTAAAGGATGCCGCTGTGTCACCCGCTCGATGGAAATCTTTCGCCGCGGACTTGTGACGAGGTTCAAGATCATATCGAACGAGATTGAGGTCGAAATCAACGAACACTCTTGCTTCTCTTCCGGGTTTTCCGGCCCACGCAGCAAGTGGAGAATGGCGCGGTGTACAAGTGCACTATAGCCCACCGTAAGTTATCCAATTGGCGCGCGCAAGTGCGCAATCGCGGGCCGGGGAGTGGAACAAGCAGGAAGGCAGACAGGTAGAGACAAAACAAAACGCAGGCGCGCGCGCCAGAGAGCCCAGGCGCCCGCGCGGCGCCCGCGCGCCGCAGGCGCGGGAGACAGCAGGAGCGCAGGCGGTGCGGTGGCCCGCGCGCGAGGACCGTACCGGCCCGACGCGCGGCCGCGCGCTTCGTTTCGACCCGCAGAGGAACGTCCAAGGGGGCGGGGATCCGGCGAGCCAGCGCGGTTTGAAAAAGTAGAGAGCGCGCGCTCGCTCGCTCGCTGTGCCTTCCTTCGTGCCTTCGCGCCTCGAAGCCCTCGAGCCGCGCGTGCGTGCCACCCTCCCGGCCTTCCTTCGTTCCCGCGCGCTCTCCTCATACCATCCATCCCCGCGTGCTGCTTTCGATCCCTCGTCCCAGCCATCCTCTCCCCGTCTGCGAGCGCGCCGCCGAGGCGGACGACCTGCAGCGCCCCAGCGGCCGCCCGCCCGCC